>CM031237.1:685290843-685688343 GCA_018340775.1 Taxus wallichiana var. yunnanensis
TCCTCCCTTTTGACTTGAATATTGGCCTTCTCTTTTTGAAATTGATCATTTGGGTTGAATATTGAATCTAAATTCACTAAATCCTTTGGAAATTTATTTGTCCATAGCTGCACTACTTGATCCCCATACTGCTACTCCAATTTCCCTTGATTTTTAGATGAGAACTCAGCCTCCTCCTATAAAAAATTAATGATCTATCAATCATTCTAAAAAAACCTCCATCTTGTGTTATTATCTGGTACAACTGGCCTTACAATGACATGAATATGTGGTTGTGATTTATCGCTCTTAATGCTGTCCGCCACATGAAATGTTGCTCCAATTTCCACAAGCCTATCCGCAACTTTGTTCTTCTTTCTTGGTATAGCTTGAATATTAAATGCTTCAGGTTCTTCAATATGATCCCATTACTAATGCTTGTAGGCTTTGAGTAGATCATTCTTAGTAGAATGTTTCCTTTGACTTGGTTCATGATTAACTCATTATCTCCAAACACTTGCAAGTTTTTTAATACCTCTCTTTCTTGCCCAATGTAATCCATGGATCAAGGCTTCATACTCAGCTGTGTTGTTTGAGAAAGTGAACTGAAAATGGACAGATGAGTAATATTTTATACCTTTTGGTGAAACAAGCATAGCTCCTCCTCCAAAGACTTTGTCTACTCCTCGAACCATCGAGAATAGTTGCCACACTTTGTTATCATCTTTGTGATCTGGATTGGTAATGCTAGGGAGAGGTTGATTCTATTTGGAAAATAATAGACTCTTAATTCGATTCTTCCATTTCTTTGTAAGGGTCAAAAGCATGTCTCTTTTTTCCCATTCATCAAGAGTCAAGTCTAGAATGCATCCAACCTTAGTATCTCGCCTTATAGGTGCTTAGACAATCTTCCCGATCGAGAGCCAAAAAAATTACATTGATTGGGCTTAGTGTATGAGGCTCAATATACAAGTTCACAATAGGATCAGATCTGATCATAGCCTTAGCTCCATACCTTTGCCTAAATAACATGCGGGACCAATCAATAGACAAATAACCTCCAATTTTAGCAGTGAAGTCTCTTGATAGACAAAATGCAAAGAGTGGTGGCAAGTCTATGACTGATACATCTTACAAAATTGTCACATTGGGACATGTGTGCAATGTAAGGCTCAATCCTTTGATTAATCCAATCATTGTTACCACTATCCCATCTAATTGCACCACACCTTTAGAAATGACTTCATATTGAAGACCCAACTGATTGGCTATTTGTTTTGGCATTACAGAGCTATTTGCTCCTGAATCAATCATGCAATTATGTACCAAATTATCTCCAATGATCAATGAGATATTGAATGGCGGGGGCTTGAAATTTTTATCTTGTCGGCCTCCCGATTTCCCATGCTGAGTTGTATTAGTGAGTACCTTCTCCTGCTCTTTGGAAGATTGATTTGATGTGACCAATTCATCATAGCAGCTTGCTGCAATAGGTCTCTTTGTCTTGGGATAGCTAATGACTCCCACATTGAGATGTTTACATTCATTTTCCTCATTTTCTCAATAATTTTGAATGGAGATGAGCTATCTCTCTACTTCCCCTTACTTTGCACAATTTTTTTCTTGCACATGGGCTGTTACAACCGGCACTTGAGCTGGTCTAGAAGGTGGCTTGGGCTGACCTTGCACATTGGGAGCTATATTTTGGTTACCGATACCTTGTTGGGTGATAGAGGGTTATGGATCATTTGAATTGGATGACTATACCTCTCCAATATTTCTCTTCTTAGACCATGTATTGGCTGCTACACTTTGAGAAGGGGCTTGATTTATACCACATAAATCTTCAGCGCCACAATTGACAAGTGTGGTCTAATTTAGAGATGCCTCTTGCTGAGTTGCTTCCTCCTATTTATTTCCTTCTTGCCTATCTCTTGTTCCACACCCGTTGTTGTCACCATAAGATATTGATTCAAAGCACCATTGAAACACATCAACTGGTTATGAGGTTGATTGCATGGGAAGCACCAGTCATATTCTTGAGCCATGTTATTTTGAGTTGGAACCAAAGCCCTAGATGTTGAAACTACATTAGGGTTGTAAGGCTGAAATGGTCTGGTAGTTTGAGACTACCCTTGGTTTGGATTTTTATTTGTTGCCTGAGTGGGAGGCCTGTTAGGCTGATATGGAGGCCTATTTGTTTGAGCTTGAGGCTGGTAAGGTTTGGAGCTCTGAGCTTGCTGCCTTTTTATTGTCACCAACTCATTCCCCAAATTCTGTAATTGTTTCATGACTTCCTGGAGTTCCTTAGAAGTACTAGAAGAAGTGGAGGCTTCATTTGAACTATGATTTCTTGAGTAGGGATGGGGGCTATTGTAGGTGTTTGATTAGGATTAGGATTCCCCATATCCGGATAGAGGGGCATATGTGGCCTAGGTGCAAGTTTACTAGATTGAATTAGGTAGTTTTCAGCTCTAATGGCTATGGCATAGGCATCTGTAGGTTTATTCCTCCCATAGATTGTATCATAATAGATATATCAAAATTTAGAGCTTTAAGAAAATAGAGAAATGCACCTTCAGCTGTTGGTCTGACCACAATCAGGATCCTTTCCCATGTTCTTTGAAATATGGAATTGAAGTTTGTCATTTTCTCAGTTGGTGCCCTTTTGATTATAGTCATCTTGCTCCAAAAGGGATAAGTTGTCAGCCCTCTCCCCAAACTAGCCACATAGGGTTGTGCACAATTGATCCCAATTCTGAATTGACCTTGCTCCCAAGCCTTTGAACCACTACAATGCTTTTCCTTTGAAAGAAGAAGCCAATAACTTGACCGCAACATCCATCTTGACAATCTCATGTATGGCACAGACATTTACAATGTCTTGAATGTGGTTGATGGGAGTTGTGTGATTTTATCCAGTGAAGTATGGAATATTCTTTAATGCTGCTATCGGGACCATATTTTGTGCATTAAGGGAAAGTGGACTGCTGCCCGTGAAATTTGCATAGGGGTTTGGAGGTGGCTGATTTGGTGGTTGTAGGTGAGCCATCCTAAGTGGCTTGAGAAACCTAGTCGATTGAAGAAAGGGTCTACTAGGTGGAGGTGTGGATAACATTCTGTTTGGTGGAGATGGAGACCTTTGTACTCTTCTTCCTCTCCTTCCTCTTCTTGGAGATAACTACAAGTATTCAAAGATACCTTCTTCTCTTGTTCTAGACCGGGTTTGAACTCTTCTCATGAACTTGATAAACTTGGGCTTCGGAACCATTGGATTTGAATGATGAAGTCACCAGATGTGTTACTGCAAAGCCTCTAAAGGATGGAAATTCACCAAGACACACACCTAATCTTGATAAAAAGTGAAAATATTGACTTATGATCCCACCGGGTGTGCCAAAACTGTTATGTCAAAATTACAACACCCCTAATTTCTTGTGATTTTGTGTACGAGGCAACCAGTGCAACCTACATAACATGGGATTATCCTATAGTGTGGGACCTTGTAAGTAGGATAATCCTCCAGAGAAAGCCGACTTCTTCCTCTAACCTAGTACCAACTTCTCCAAAGTGTAGAGAATGGAAAGCTAAACTAACCCTATTCTAATGCTTTCCAAGGAGACATGGATAGAAAGATGTATGAAATAAAACTACTCTAAGTGAAGGTGATGCACCAAGAAAGGGTGAGACAATCTACGTGAGTGAAATATGGGGAGGAAACTGAGGAAGATAGGGCTAGTAGAATTGCCACAATCCAAGACAATATTCAATTCTCTATATTCGTAAAGCACAACAAACTACAAACCCCGCAAAGAGATGATACATACACAATTTACTTATATATATAATGGAAGGAAAAAGGTGTAATTCATACAAGCTAGGGTGAAAATGGTCACAAAATATGAATTTTATTTCTCAGAAACATACACAATCCATCATACCATAAGAACAAGACAAAATCTTATACAATATGCCCAAATTTGGCCTTTAGATCACAATAGCTCTAGAATTTTTTTGATAGAGTTCTTTTGCATTCTGGAAAATATCCCTCAAAATGAGGTGAATCTTACAATATATAGTGAATTTGGACCACCAACCGGCAAGATTTATTAAAGAGGTATGGGAAACTATCCATTTTGGTACTTTTCTTGCATAGGTAGTCATGGGTGCCATGCCTCATTAATTATGGTTGTTGGGATGTCATTCATTCACCTACCCTCGTGTAACTTGACTTCGACCTTCCAACTATGTGGGCCGTACATTACTACGGTCGTTGAATAACCCTAACCACCATCTCTACATTGTGGGTCATCCAACCTGAGGGGGTCAAATGACCATCTATTTTTATCCATACCATGAGCTACCCGACCATCCTGATGGTCGTCCATCTGTTGGGTGACCAACCTATCCGTACACCTTGAAAAAGGTGACCTATCCAACCTTTATGACCCATCCAACCTTGCCGTACCATCCAACCTTGGTGACCCGACCAACCTCATGAATCTTCTAACCTTACCATACCATCCAACCTTGGTGATGTGCAAATGTGAGGGTGCGACCGACATCTAAAAATATCCATACGCATAAAAAAAATGACCCAAATAACCTATCCGTCTCGTCTAACCTTGGTGACCCGACCAACATACATGTCGTGAAAATGTGATGGGTGTGATGTGAATAAAAAAATTCTATGGGTGTTAAAAATGTGACCCAACCAACCTACCCGACCAACCCCTAGGCGTCCAACCCAATCAACCAACTCCCCCATCCAACCCAACCAACCAACCCTCGGGAGGCCAACTTCGAAGGCAATATCTTGAGCTCCCGGATGAGTTTTGGGGTGAAAATTTATATGATTTAGCATGGAAACAACCCATTGAATCTAATGGTGGTATTATAAAGATCCAATATTTAATTTATCACCTCAAAATGTCTCCTTATTTCTCGGTATTTCCGGTTATGTATTAGAAGAATGAACCGCCTTCGACGTGTGTACAATGCTTCAAGATGTCTCATCTTTTCCACCATGTAGGGCATGGAAAATTAGTTCCATAAGAAATTTTTTGGACTTATAATTCTTGACACAACTATCAAAATCTTCTGTTGAATGTCGGGTCCTCTTTCATGCAGTAAACTCCATAAGGCCCAAAACTTACTTCGATGGGTGGCCCAAAGACTTCCAAAATTCTCTCGAATCACTGCAATGCTTCCCAAAATTGAAATCTCAGTTGTATCATTCTAGATTGCTCCATGAATCACTTTCTGGTGCTCAAACCCATCTTCCTAATTTGTCTATTTTATCAGGGGTAAAAATAGATAACACTCCCAATGTCTATCTCATGTTGTTGGAGATGTTTTTTTACCGTTTTTATGGAGTAAAGTTTGTAGTTAAATAATTTCTATACTTGTAATACGTTGTAGTTTACTTGTAAATGTAAATCCCCATTAAATCAGGTGGGGGCATTGACCAATTACATAAACTAGCAAAGAAACAAATCTTGGACATTCCCATGACCATGTTCTTCAACCTTGGGTGGTCTTTCACTTGAGTTACGACGTCCTTTAAGGTTAAAGGTGTAACTTATTTCTTCCAACATTGTTTCGAATAAATAAGATATAAATTAGAAATAACTTGAGGAACAGAGAGAAAATTTTAATTTTTTTCTTCTTTGCCACAATTTTGGAATCCTTTATATCATTTTAGAAAATTTCATATGCCTCTAGATTAAGAATAATATCAATTCTAAGAAAAGAATATATATATAAATATATACATACATACACACACATACATACATACATACATACATACATACATACATACATACATACATACATACATACATACATACATACATACATACATACACATATATATATATATATATATATATATATATATATATATATATATATATAGTATCTAAAGTTAAGTCATCATTGAAGCTAGAAAACAATACTCATAATACAATTTGAATTTTGAATATTGTTTTCTACCTTCAAAATGTACTCAAAATTTAAAAATTTAGAGGAAAAGCTTTAGCCTTTGATTTCCACTTGTTATGGCACTTAACTCAACAAGGTGGAGGAGACATCTATACATTAAAATTCTAATCATTTTCAACATTGATAAGACATCATCACTTTGATCACAAAGAAGGAGAAGTAAAAGAAATGGTACTAAAAATAGAGTCAATGCAAATAATGGAGAAGAATGCAATACATTGTGCAATTGAATATTTACCTTTACCGTGGTGTCTAATAATAATTGTAGGCAATCTATAGATATTTTTACATTTATGGTAGTGATAAAATTATATTTTGTACTACACAATTTCCTTTTGTGCCTTTACTTTGCTTTGCTATGTTTTTGAAGAGATTTATAATATGTTCTTTTCTTTGGATTTTTTTTCAATTATGTTGTATTCTAATGTAAGTGTCTGGAAGAGATATACATGTTTTTCATAAAATCTAGAAGAAATTAGTTTATGATCAAATGGAAATCAAGGTAAAGTTTTTAAATATAATTGTAGCAAAATATGTTATGCCTACCCATGCCTTGTCATTATTTGAATTACCATATGTAATATCCACAATAAATTGGTTACCGCTTTTTGTGTAGATGTAAAAATTGTTGCTATAGTAGCATATGCATAGTGTTAATGGCCGAAACTGATGGTAGGTTGAATTTGGTATGAACATATGTTGTAGGAAAATAGAAGCAATACATCCTATGCTTTTTTTTCATTCATTGAAATAAAAACAAAGTCATATCTATCAAAATCACTTTTGGGAGCAATAGTTAAATTTAATATATTCGAATTCCTTTTTTGTAATGATCTTATATTCATGAGTTTTCATAAAAGGCTCCATCAAAGTGAGAGTTATTATCAATTATCCTTTGATTTTGTTAGGTCAACTTGAGTAGTTCTGCATTGATGTTGTTTTTCTAAAATTGTTTTATAGATCGCAACAATTTTACCTTCAAACACTTCTTCGTATTTGTGATTATTTATGTCATCAATAAATATTAACACGAGGTGAATATTTTTAGCTTTGCAATTTTTCATCACACTATAGTCGCACTAATGTATATGTAATATGGAATGAAAAAGAAGCATGTGAATCCATGTACCTTTTATATTATTTCTCTAGTGGGATGCTTGCATGTTCAATTGAATTAGTTTCCTCCATCTTCTTTACAACAATGTGAGGTACACAATAAGAATTATAGGGAAAAAATTGTTTAAACTTTGAGCTACTTAGCTATGTAATGTACGTAATTTAAATGGTTATGGGAAATGACAAAGAAAAACAAAGATCTGCATACCTTTTTGGTTTCACTTGATTTACATGTTGTTGCGTGTTTTGTAGTCATTTAATTGATCTATTTGCAATTGTGTTTACAAAATGCAATTATTTTTTTAATTTTTTTAGAATCAAAGTATGGAAGAAATATTGAATAGTTATTATTTTAGCATGCATGAGTTTTTTTTTTAAAAACAACAAATGAAATAAAAATTGCATTGTGGTCAATCCAATATGCATGACAGAGTTATAGATGCATGTTTTTTATTATCATATTTATTGAGACACCAATTTCTAGTATCATTTGTCTTTCATCTCATGTTCGCTCCTCCTTATTGTAATTTTATGAAGATATACCTCTATGCTCATTAAAATCCTCCTTTCCCTCCTAAATTCTATTAATTATTATTTTCCACATTAATTCTATCCTATCACATCATTAATTTCTCTTCCCATTAATTAATCTCTAATCCCCCTTAATTGTCCCTAAATCCCTTCATTAATCATTTATCTTCCCTAAATGCCCCTTTTTGTCCTTCCTATGCCTTCATTTAATAAATTTACTTCCCCTTTTTCCTTTATTTAATGATTTCTTATCCACAACTACCCTTTTGTCTTCCCTAAGAAACCCTAACTATATTTAACCTCCTAAAACCCCAATTTCATCTCATAAGGGCTCTTTCCATCGAGCTAATCACACTTTCACCTCCCAAATCAATAAATTTCTGCAGATTCGGTGACCCATCCGGGTCACCATAGACCCTATAAATATGACCACACCCTCCTTCTTCTAGGATGTAACTTTGGAGACTTTGATCTTTCTTGTGATCTTACCTTCATTTTTACTCTTCTTTGTAGCTCCTATCACATTCTTGGAGCTAATTTGGAGATATTTTGCATCACCCTTGGAGATTTGGAGTTTTCCCTTTATTTGGTATCAAATATTTGTATTCTTCGAATCTCCATTACCATCCCATCCCATCATTAGTGTGTTTCAGTTTTGCAGGTTCCTCAACCATATTGGAGCCCTTCCCTTACATTATCCATCCTCAACATCCTTCTATGCTTCTTTATCTTCATCCACTTTACTCCTAAAACCCTAAATCCTTGTTCATCACCGTCGACCCTACCTAGTCATCATCGAACCAATCCATTTCTGAATGATTTTTATCCATTCTATCCCACCATCTTCTATCCGATCCCCCATCCCTATAAATCTATCAATTTTGTCATTCGACGCACCAAAACTTCAAATCTTGTCTTCATCGATCCAATCACCGCTCGATTGGGACCACTAGCCATCGACCCTATTAGAAGTTCTCATTTTTATCAATTTTCTTACATCCTTTCCATTCTCATCGATTCATATTTCTTACAACATCTCAACATCATCTCTAGTTCGCATCAACTTCCTCTAGATATTCCTTTTTTACATTTATTTTTTGTTTGTCTTTGCTCCAGTTGTTATTGTTACTGTGCCCGATAGTATTGGTTCTTCATCGAACCACTTAGGTTTGATTTATATTATCATTTTCTATAAATAAATATGCATCTTATCTTACCTAGCTCATCTTAGGTTTTTAGTTTCAATTTAGATTTTGTTATATCTTATTTTTCATCCATTATCATATTTTATCTATCCTTTATCAAAAAGTAAGTTGACATCCATCCTAGGAAGTTTTCACTTCTCGGGACAGGATTTTCTGGGAAACCCACCATACTATCTACTAATCCTTTTTCTTGTTGAGTTTCTCTTTCTTGTATAGGTTACCAAACTTGCTAAGGAGGATATTTTGCGCTCGTATCCATCATCATCTCATCTAGAGGTAGCTTTAAACCCTCTCATATTAGAGTTAATTATTTTCTTTGTTACCATTTCATTAACTTGAAGTAAGAGTGATAAAATATCTTCAACATTCTAGCATGTTTGGTGGGACCCACCCTTCTCTCGGTGAGTTCTTTCATTTTGTTTTTGATTTCCATTTTCCATTCTTATCTTTCTTCTAACCTCGTAGGTAGGAGATTTAATTGCTTGTATATGTGGTGGATTGATTTCTTGGATTAACAAGCTTGTTAAAAATAAAAATACAACAAAAATGAAAAATATCGTTATCTAGGTATTCTTCATTTTTCCCCATTTTCCTTCTTTCTTTTGCTTAAATTCATCAAATTTCACATTTCAATTTTGGGACTTAAAAAGAACCTCTTCATTCTTGCTTGACAACATAGTCTAATTAGGAGGTCAATTCTTTGCATTCACTTCTTCCACACACATCCAAAATACACGCATCAATTTACAAATCTCAAACATCTCCTCCTGTGTGAACTATTGGGATTTCATCTTCCAATAGGAAAGCTATCGTGGTGTTCTTTCCACATTATAATTTTTTTGACTATCAATATATTAGCTAAGAATTCAACACCCTTATCACTATGCTGCGTGAAGTGTGAGGGTAGGCCCCAATATCATGACCCGTCTCGATAGTCATCACAGATTTGAGCCTCACGTACCTTTGGGTATATCAAGGATGCCAACCAAAACTACCTAAAACCATCCATAGTTTGGTCATTTCTTAGGTTCCCCTTTGAGCCCATTTTCTTTTCTTTCTCACATTCTTCTAATAATCAAGATAATTAAAACTCTACTATGTGACTTGTTTGAAATATAAAAATCAACATAGTTTCTTGTTTTATTCTTTCATGCCCATTATTACACGTTCTCAAGAAAGAAAAATGGAACAAGCCATGTCATCTAACAACATTCCTACTTCCAACATTTCCTCCCAACAAAATTCAACTCTTTCTATTATCTCCTCCACTCCCTTGGTCACTTCTTATGTAATTGCCCAATGTACTACTGTATGAGTTCCTCCTCTCCATGAATCCCAAGTTGCAAAAAACAACCCCTTTGTTGAGATTAATACCTTTGTTTCTATTCCTTCTAGACCCACTACACCTCCATCCACCGCTTCTTTGGATCTTTGGAGATGTTTGGACCTCCTATCATCCCTCAAGTATGTGTGGAATTTCAAGAGCTCCTTGATGCCAATCCCATTGCCTTACATGATTATATTCTTCGTAAATATACCAACCTCCCCTTCAAGAGGCCCCCACTTCAACATATTTACGCCTATCATTATCATCCCAAGTCCTCACATCATGATTTGCTATCTTTTTCTTGAGATCCATGAATGAACTTTCCATGGAACAACGCGGGATTGGCTCCCATATATCATCCCCTCTAATTCCTCAAACTCACCAATACACTTAGCTAGTGGATCCCATTCCTCTTAATCTTCCTATTATTAACACCATGGCCACTTCTTCCATCCCTATCACTTCCTCATCCACTTTCGTCACTAACATCCCTATCAAAACCTTACAAGAATCCTATCTACTTCCTCCACCACCCGAACAACATGATCAAAATTTATTCCCTATTTCTACATCCCACATCCATGTAAATTTCATCACTTCACAACCTCACTCTTCGGAGTCCACCCAAACTCACCAATCTCCCCTTTGGATTTCCTTTCGTTACATCCTTCCTAATCAATCTACTCAAGCATCTCAACCACCACATAATTATATCCCCACTCAATCCATGCAAAATCAATCCATCATCCCCATCTCCCAACAAAAACAACACATGTAAAGTTATCCACCTAGTTACATCCCTACCTCTCAAAAACATCCTCTTTCCCAACCAATTCAATCAAAACCCTTCAATCATATCCCCCTCATAAACCACATCCTCAAACACCCACTTATCCACAAAAATATCAATCTCATTCACAATCTCATCCATATGCTTCTAATCCACACACATCTAATGACCCTCTTCATGCTTTATTAAGTAGAATGTCTATCATTGAAGCTGCTACATTGGAGTCTAAAACCACCTTTTCCTTTGAACAAATTTGAAATGAACCAATAAATCCATTAGTTCCCATAAAGCCCTATCCTCCACACTAGGAGCTCTAAAAATTTTCCAAGTTTAATTGTAAGGAGGACCCAAAACAACATCTTCATGCCTTTAGGAACACATGTTACCTTATTTATCATGACAAATATCTTATGCTCCGTAAATTCCCTATGTTATTAGCCAACCCCACTTTGGACTAGTATAATGGCATTCCTCAACCTTGTCTATTATCCTTCACTCAACTTGTGTAACTATCCATAGAGCACTTTTCTATCAACATTGCACATAAAATAACCATTACCGACCTCTCTACCATTAGACAGTTTGATGATGAATCTATCACGAGACTTCATCGATAGATGACATGGTATGATTAATCAACTATCTTTCTCTCTTCCATGATCGAGCTAATTTAACTCTTTTCATGGTCTTTGTAAAGAATTTTTCATCAACTCTTCGATCTAATCTTTCCAAAATTTTGAAGAGGCATTCACCATGGCTCATAAAATTTAATTTCACACCATTGAGAAAGGCCATGTTAAAATATGATCTAATAAACCAAATCCCAAATTCACCAAGCCATCCAATCATGGTAACAAATCTAAGAATGTGGCTAACGCTATAGTCATCAAATCTTCATCCGTATCCACTTCTCACATAGAGCCTCCACAAAGAGCTCCTAGAATAACCCCCAACTATACCCCTCTCGGGATTCATATAGTTCTATTTTTGACAAGCTAATAGATATGCATCTCATCCAAATTCACAACTCAAATACGCATGGTATCATGAGGAGCACTATTGTAAATACCAAAGGTTTGTGGTTATGACATTGATAAATGCTGCATCTTTAAAGATATTATACAATAGCTCATAGATCATGATGACCTTTAATTGGAAAACCCTAATGCACCCCTAATCAACTCCTCGATGTCTTCAAACAACCCTTCCCAACCATTTTCTGAATAATCAAACCACTCTTCTTGGGCATCTCATGTACCTAAATCTTCCACTATCAACACTATAAACTAGGAATTATTAACGTTTCCTACACCTACCATTCGTCATCCCCTACATCTCTACCATTACCCCAAAGTTTTTTTGCATCCAAACCTACTTCAACACCCATAATAGTCACACCTATTATTCCCACCACACCTACTCCTGTCACATCTATTCCTCAATGATAACTAATCTCTATTACACCAATCACGTCTATCCTCCATCTATATCTATCCCTACATCTGTCTAAAATTCTTCTTCACATAATCCTTCATCTATGTCCACTTATACATCCTTACCTACGACCACATCTTTAACTATTATGCTATTCCCACATCAACATTTGAACCTACTAAGAAAATACCTACTCCTCTCATAATCACAAACACTCCCCCATCCTATCCACACCTTCAACTAATATTACATAACCACCTCTAGAGCACTCAAAATCTAAGGCTTCTTTAAATCCTCTTATTCCACCACCACTTTCATCTTTAAACCCTATATATTTAATGAAATATTCATCCAAATCATTCGATTCCTCCTTTAAGGAACATCCTTCAGTAGAGATCATTGTCATTCTTGCCAAAGGAAAATAATCTAAAAAAAATCCAAACACATTGATGTTCCTATTCAAAATTTTCTTACCCATCCACATAAAAAGTTGGAACTCCCTCCTTCTAAACCTCACCATCCTAAGCAATCTCATGCCTAATCATACATTTTGGGATCACCTCTTTCTATTTTGGGACCGGATCCTTTATCTAAATCACCTACCATCAATCGGTTAAATTCGATATCAAAGTCACCTATTCTTCCTCCTACATCTAAATCATAGCCATAACCATTCGTTTCTCCTTCTCCCAAGATAAAATAAAAGTAAAAGAAACCCATAAAACATCATAAAATTAAAACACCACTCTTACCATCATCTAAATCATCTACCATCCCCACAACATCTCCTTCAAGCACCCCTTCAGGTCGTATATTGAAATATTTTAACGTCATGGCCAAACATCTGCCATCACTCTTCTTCCCATCAAATCTTTTGACTCACGTGGATAAAAAACCACATTTTTTTATGCTAATGCCATGTGTGCCTATCATCGCATCCCTAGACATGATACGAAACATTTTATGGTCCTCCAAACCCTCATCCATAATATCATCAAAGAATATGACCTTATTATTGAAGAAGATCATCTCCTCCCATCTATATCTAATCTGTAGTCCTCCCATCAAAGCCAAAATATCCAAGTCCACTTCTTCATCCAAGACCTTCATCGCAATCCATCCACTAAACACTACTACTTCCAAAGAGGCCCCCTCTCTTTATCCATACCATTTATATTACCACAAGCTCTCAAATTTATGACCCCACCATTTAATCAACCTATGCCTAAAGTTGTAGTCATTTCTCCATCTGATCAACCTAATCCATCTTCTTTATCTAAAGCTAAGGTATCCATTCTAGCCACTCCACCCACTTCAAAACCAACAGACATTGAATAATTTATTGTAAAAAAATCCATCAAGCTCTAGCTAAGATGTAACACTATGAGCTCATCCAAAGCTCCCCCAATCATAGACAAGCTCTCATTGATGCTCTACAAATCATCCCAATAGATAGTGATGAGAATAAAACTTTCATAGCCCTTATTGGTGTACTCATAGCTTCTTTCACCATTTCATTTGATGACACCGAAATTCCTGATATCTCACTTGAATACCATGATCTCCCTCTCTTCATCACATCAATGATACATTCATCTGACATTCAATGATAGAAAATGGAGCTAGCATTAATATTATATCATCTCATACCTTTTATCAACTTAAGATTCCTAACTCTGTTGTCACCCAATTACCCACAATCCTTCATTCTTTTAATGATGTTGTTTCCCCTGCTTTGGGAACAACCATCCTTCCCATCCATGTCGGTGAAAGGCTCCTTCATGAGATATTTTACATCATGGAGGGGGATTTAATATAATGTCTTACTTAGATGGTCGTGGATCCACATTATACATTGTGTCCCTTCCACTCTCCAACACTACTCAATCATGAGCATGAGGGGAAGATCCTAAAATCCTAGCAGACATTCCTTCCTTCAAATCATGTCACATGACTTATCGGCATAAAAACATGCTTGTCCCTAAAAAGGAATCATTTGAAGAATCCACCAGCTCATCCGTCCCTGCATCCAAGCTCCCTAATGATGATTCTATTGATAATTTCATGCATCATCTCTCACTAGGGGAGTATCACCTAATATGCTTAGTAGACCCAATGAAGCACCATAAAGTGCCAATGTATCAACCAAATTTCGGGGACATCATTTTTTTTGGTCCACCTCATATTAGAACCAATCTCATCTATGGTGTCATTTATTACCCTTCTTCTCACATCGATGCCCAACCTCACACAAAACCATATGCTAACAAATTTTATTTCCTTTATAACAAATCCTTTGCCTATACCTACCTCCATCATTGTGCATGGAAAGGATTTGGTATGGAGCACTATGAACAGGGTATACATGATCTCATCATCAACCAATCTCATAAATCTCATGAGAAGTTTGGCATGGGTTTCAAAGTATAATCCACTGATCTTCTTTCATCTCCCATGAACATTTATCCCTCATCTACTTCTCCCCATCTAATGAGCCCATGGATACAAATGATACCATGTCCATATCTTCTAGCTTTTTTAAATCTCCATGATCACCTTGGGACCACTCACCTATTAGTGTGAAGGTGAAGCTAGGTCCCTTCCTCTCCAGTTTCATAATATGGTAGAGGAGGATTCCCTTACCATTGACATTATTCAATGTAGTGATGATAATTCCATTGTTTTCCTATATGGGGAGGAATATTCCTATCTTTCATAAGACCTTACCTTTACACACATCCATTCTTCTCAAAAAATCTACCATCAACATAAATATACGGACTTCACAAGAGCTCTACATCCTCTCGAGTGGATCAATCTCTTGATCCTCAAGAGCTTGAATATTTCACCAAATTCCTTTCTAGATATATTCAAACCTTTTCATGGTCTTATGATGACATGCCAATCCTTGATTCTTCCATCATCATCCAAAATATCGTTACCATCCCTAACACTAATGGTTAAGAAAAAATCTTCACCACATGCATCCACATGTTGCCCTCCTTGTCAAAGAAGATTTGGAATGCCTTCTCTCAACTAATTTCATCATTCCTATTAACTCTTCACAATGGGTTTCCAATGTCGTGATTTTTCCTAAATCCTCTGTAAATCTCTACATTTGTAATGAATTCTGATATTTAAATCTCACTTTCCCTTAAGATAACTTTCCTCTTATGAAAATCAATCAACTCATTGACCTCATCACACAACATGAGATACTTTCTCTTATGGATGGTTTTTCTAGTTATAATTAGATTCTCATCACACTTGAAGAACAACATAAGAATTATTTCATCACTCCTTGGGGACCTTTTGTTATCGTGTCATGCCCTTCGGTTTGAAAAATGCGGGGCCACCTATCAATGTGCTATGAACTACATCTTCCATGACCTTATCCATAAAATTATAGAGGACTATGTCGATGAACTCTTGGGTAAATCCAAGCATATATGGGGATCATATTTCCATCCTTGAAACCCTCTTCGGTGTCTCATCCAATTCTTCCTTCATCTAAATCTAGCCAAGTGTGTATTTGGAGTTCTAATTGGAAAAATCCTTGGCTTCATCATTTTTATTAGGGGTATTGAAGTTGACCTCACCAAAATAAAGGGTATCCTCGAGATGCCTCCTTATTGTAATCTAAAGAAACTTCATGGTCTTCAAGGAATAATTAATCAAGTACACTGCTTCATCTCACAACTCTACTATTGTTGTCAACCCTTTTACCATCTTCTTCACAAAGACATCGACTTTAATTGGGATGAAAATTACCAAATACCTTTGAAAATCTCAAGCAATATATTGTATCCTCACCTATTCTCACACTCCACGTGAGGGGGAGTCTTTCTATCTTTATATCTCTGCCACCGATCATGCTTTGGGTGCCATGTTGGCACATCATGATGACTAGGGTAGGGAGAAAGCCATTTATTACATCAGTTTGCACCCTTCATGATTATGAGACCCACTACACTGAAGCTGAAAATATATGTTGTACCCTTTTCTTTGCCACTTCTAAGCTTCATCATTACCTCCTCAATCATAAAACCTTCATCATCACTAAATTTCATCTTCTTAAAACTATGCATTCTAAGACTTATCACAATGATCACATTACTTGATGTATTATGCTCATGACTGAGTTTGACCTAGAGTTCATCTCTCAAAATATATTTAGGGCCAGGCTATTGCCGATCAAATAGCCGAGGCCCCTATTCCTAATAATCATCTTCCTCACGAACAATTTTAGACAAATCCATATTCACCATGATGATGATGAATATTCTCCCCTCAATATGATATTTTTCTTTGATGTATCTAAGTGTCAAAAGGGAGGTGTCTGGTGTTATCATTATTCCTCCTTGAGACACCCCTATCCATATCGATTATAAAATTAATTTCAAATTCACTAATAATATGGTTGAGTATGAAGCCCTCATCTTGGGCCTCAAAACTTCCATCTTGCTTGGAATCTAAATCCTCGATATCTATGGTGACTCTCACTCATCATCAATCAATTCAAAGGAACTTATTAATGTAAAAATGAAGTCCTTAAAAATATAAGGAAATCATCGATTTTCTTCTTGAAGCCTTTGAATTTTATACCATCTAAACCATTCCTCGTTCATCCAATCATTTCATGAGACACTATGGTATGTCTTCACATCTCTTATCCCTTGGGGTAAGAGGAATCTAAGCTCTCTCGTTGTTGTACATCATCTCAATCAACCATCTCATGTCCATGAGCTTCCTCATGTCAATCATGTTGATACTAATCCATCAGATCTTTAGTATTCTCAAATTTTGACTATCTATTTCAATCTAAAATCCCCTCTGAGTTATTAAAAATGGTGGGAGGCCCTTCCTTTAACACATGAAATGCTATGTCATCCTTGGCGGCATCCTCTATAAACATGGGTTTGATGGTATCCTTCTTTGATGCCTAAAAACGTCTAAATCTATCCATGTTATCCAATAGGTCCGTGATGACATATGTGGTGGTCATTTTAGTGGTTTTGTTGTTGTTAAGTGTATTTTTTACATGGGTTATTATTGGCCCTCCCTCAATCAAAACTGTTATGACTATGTCAAAAAGTGTGTCAAGTTTCAAACATTCTAATATGATCCACATTCCTATCCAAGCCTTACAGAGCTGACACTCAGATCTATGGCCTTTCTCACAATGGGGGTTCGAACTCATTGGCCTCATCAATCTATGTTATTCTTAGTGACATCATTCTATCATTACCACAACCAAGTATTTCACCAAATGGGTAAAAACCATTCCACTCACATCTATTAAACCTAACAATATTGTCAATTTTATTTATCAACACATCATCTACCATTTCGATGTCCCTCATAAAATTATCACGGACAAAAAAAAATCCTTTAAAAACAAAGATCTTAAGAAGATTTGTGAATATTTTAACATCAATATTAGTTTCTCTTCTCCTTATTATCCTCAAGCTAATAGCCAAGCCAAAGACACACTAATAAGACTCTTCGTAACATTCTAGCTAAGACCATCTTTAAATCATGACGTAATTGGCATTTTTAAATCCCCTTTACCCTTTGGGATTATTAGAATAACATATTCACATCTACATGGACTACTCCTTTATCCGTTTTTATGGCTCTAAATTGATTCTTCCTCTAGAAGTTAAATACCATCTTTACGCATTTCTCTTCGTGAATTTGTGTCTCGATGAGGAGTACCATCAAGAGTGTCTAACAAAACTTGAATTGCTAGATGATCATCACTTAATTGATCTTCAAAATCATCATGTCTATCATGAGTGCATAAAATGTGCCTAGAAAAAACATATCAAGGATTGTGAATTTAACATCGGTGACCTTTCCCATAAATAAAATTAAAATGTCACTAATGTAGATAAGAGACAACGTGGAAAGTTTTCTCCTAACTAGATTACACCATACATTATCACTCATAAGTATGGGTCTGGAGCCTATCGTTTAACATCTCTTGATGTGCTAAACCAAAAATTGAACCTCTTAACACCTTGAAATTATGACTCTTCTATTGCTAACATATCTACCAATGTAATCCTAGTCATAACAAAATCCTATCTCCTTATCATCTTTTCCATATATCATTGTAATGATTTGGAATTATATGGTCTATCATCACTTTCCTATCTATGACCTTGAATATGGGCACCATGGATTTGCCATATAGCATTTTCCTTATGGAAAAGCTTATCCTAGGTGGGAACCCCATGATCATTACATCCATCACCTTCTTATCTACCTATTGGAACCTTACTAAGGGAATATGGGTGTCACTTGTACATCTTCTCATCCCCTCCCCAAGTGGTCTACTTGGTTATCCCTAGATCTATCTAAAGTCAAACTTCTGGATGCTCATATCAAAAGCTATCATATCTAAAAAGTAGATTGCTCCCTTAAAGGACAACTATTCATATAAAGAAAATAAATTCAAAAGTATAGAATGATCCGTCAAAGGACAACTATCATGCATATTCTATCCTGCCATCTAAAAAGTCACAGTCAAAAGTAACAATCTAAAAATAGACCAATCCCACGAATGATGGATACTTTCCTATATTATGGTAATAAAAGGGCTTCCCACATCGATCAGGATTCAAAATCTCTAAAAATAAAAAGAAAAGAATAAAAACAAGTATCCCCGAAAAGCATCCCGCATTGATTAACTTTCCCATCTACAACACCCTAACCCATATTGATCAGTTTGCACCATATTTCTAAGAGCTGGGGCATAGAGCTAGGGCTGCCACCTAAGGAGAACCTATTTTCCTTGTATAGGCCCCATCTTAACCCCTTTGTCATGTCTACAATGGGTATATAAGCACATTTTCCATATTTCCTCAGGATCTTAAGTATGACTAACTATCGTTGGATATGTGTTAACACTTGTTAATGGTTGCAAAGTTAATTTATTTGTCTCATTCCTTTACAAACTTACCTATAATATAGTTCAAAAGTGTCTTATCCACGTTCACCCCCTCTATGACGAAGTGTACTTGTCTCACTCTTGAGTCGCCCTCTTAAGGTGACATAATCACAACATCCTAACTTCTACATTTTTTCATCATGTCACATCTAATCTCATCATGTAATCCTAATTTTTCATGCATGTATTCCTATAAATTCCTCATACCATCTAACACATTCATTCATCACATAAATCTAATCTAAACATTCACATGTTTTCTCTATCATCAATCACATCATTTTCCAATCTACATCTATCATATCATCATCTCATCATCATTTAATCTAAAATCCGTGTCAACATCTAAAATCTAATCCAATATCACATCAACAAAAATAAACATCACATCATCAATCCAAATCATATCACATCCATCATCTATACTAACATCTATAACACAATCAAATAATCAAAACCATCAAATAGCTCATCACATAACACATGTACACCAACAAAATTTTGTATATATATCATCATAAAAATATATCCTCATAAAAATATATCCATACATCTGTGATAGGCCTCTTTGGGGATCTATCTAAAAAATTGATACATCATCAAAAACTATATATGCAATGTCCACCTAATCATTGAACTAAAAATTAGATAATCTCAATATCAAACCTTTTCCACTTGGGTAGGTTCCCGTAAGTCCCTTTGACCATCATATCCTCTATTTGGACCTAAATCTCTCCTCAATTATGCCATGATAGCCATACTCCTAGATGGAGTTGGTTGCACCGAGCTCCTACTCATCACCGTCCTACTAGTATGCTACGGAACATGGCACATTTGGCAATCTCGATGTGACTATATGCTCACAATACCATGCATTTACACTTAGTGCCTTGTACTTAGTCTAGTGACATAGTAGTTGATGGAGCCATTTGACTGGCTCCATGAGAAGCCACTGATACCTCGCTACTGATGCCATGAATATAGGTATAATATATCCAAATATAGACTGTAGGCCTTTGTCTATCACCGATATCTGCCGCTCCCATAAATAGCCGGTCTCTCTTCTACCCCAATCCTATCGCCTCCTAACATGTTATATCCCTCTCTTGTGAGAAGTATCTCAATTTTCCCTTAAACAAAGCTATCTCCGCTACTTTTCCGCCATCTCCAACCTCCTCCTCTCCTCTAGGTGCTACATGCTCCCCTCCCTCCAAAGCACCACTTTCTCCTCATCTAATCCTAACTCGCCACTACTTTTCCACCTAGGCTTCCTATTCCTTCATCATCTACTCTAAAAATATAGCCCCTACTCCCACATCATCATCACTATCCCAAGAATAACTCCCTCATCTAATGGATCAAACATCATAGTAATAGGCAATCACCTCTCTATCTCATCTCACTGTACCTAATAGGATCCTACAACACCGTGCTCCGTATGACCCCAAGTTGCTACATGACTCATGGAAATTGGACTTCCTACACCATCTTTGGCCTCCGCCCTAGAATCATCTGATCCTCCTTACACCAAATAACTTATTATCTATCCTTGGCTATGTGGGAAAGTCATAGTATGGCCTTCATCTAATCTGATCCATAGATATCCCCCAATCTATCTATATACCAATCCTCTTTTATCTCTCCTCTATTTCCATGAGCCTCGGTGGAATCTCCATCTAAAAATCTAGTAGAGCTCTATGTGGTCTCCTACCACCCTTATAACCCCTGGTGGCCTAATCATAGAAATGTGGTTGTAGGTCCAACAAAGGTAGTAAAAATATGACATCCAATCTGGATCTCCTCTTTGCATACATCTGAATCTCATGATATACCTACGCTAATAGTGCTCGACAAATGAAAACACAATCTTGTGTTCTACGGTATCTATGAAGCACCCCTGAAAATGTCCATGGAAATCTTGTTCCATCGAATTTGGTAGTGCATAACATGAGATAACCATCATCAATAAACATATCAATCTACTCCTCATTGTCCCTGGCTCATACTGTGCCTCTATATGGAAATCATCATATGTAAATGTGATCTATGGGGCATCAAATCCAAATATCCATGTCAATGTACCTAATATTATAGGCTCCCACCGTATCAATAACCTTAATATGTGGTACACATCCTCTAATGTCATTGTCATCTCCCATGTCCTCGAACAAAAGGTCCCCATCTGCACATCCCAACTATCAATAAATGCGATCATCAACCCAAAATCCCTCGGTAGCCTATGATAATGGTAGAATCTATCTA
The DNA here is from genome assembly GCA_018340775.1 of Taxus wallichiana var. yunnanensis. Lineage (NCBI taxonomy): Eukaryota > Viridiplantae > Streptophyta > Pinopsida > Cupressales > Taxaceae > Taxus > Taxus wallichiana. The sequence goes on from CM031237.1 coordinate 685,312,449, forward strand.
TCCCCACTAGTGTAAGATGGTGTCGCTCTACATCAGTTACATCCCCTATGATCCAATCGTACATAGCTAACACTCTGTCTCGAAGATATAATGTGTCTCTAGCCTGCAAAATCCATCAAAAAGAAAATCATTAACATCCTACCACATGTATTCATCATCAAAAAATCACAACTCTCACATTTTGTTCTAGTTGATGCCGACCTAGTTTGAATCGACACTTTCGCCAATCTCGGGTCACTGATTTTAGGCACCATTTGATGAAAACCGTGTCCATTCTCTAGCAAATGTTCTTGGTGTTGACCTCAAAATCTAGAAAAATGAAAAAAATAAAATAAAAAATAATTAAATAAATTAAAAACAAGCTATGGCTTAGGCACTTACCATCCTCTACGTCCTCTCGGCATTTCCTTGCTTCGCTCATTGTATCTATATCACTCCAAATTTAAAAATATCCTTTACTTAGAGCTCTTGAATGACAAATTCACATAACAAAAATAATCTTTGTCGGCCTCCCTAGCCACTTAAATAGCCCACCAGCCTAGGTCACCATCGACTTGCTCTATTTACCATCGACCTAACCCCACTATCATTCTTGACCCTACACAACTTGCCTCGACCCTACCCTAATTTTTAATCCTTTTGTCATTTCACCCCATTTCTTCATTAAATTATCTTTTCTTCCACTTTTCCTTGTGTGTTGTTCATATCTCATGTTTTATTTGCCTCACTGGGCCCCATCATCTATCTTTTATTGTATCACACATCTTTAATCACATCTAAAACCCCCTATGTGATCACATTTGTGTCCCCTCGGGGTACCATAGTTCATCCTCAACCCACCATTATGGCCATCTTTTATCCTTGTTCCACCCGACACATATTTTTGATTCCTCATATATGAAGGATATTACATTTTCTTTTTTACCCCGTGCATTCTCGTCAAACCATTGTCTTTACTATCACCACATTTGTTTGCGCGCTAACTATTGATTCCTTCCTTCAACCCATTGGTCCCACATATTACACATACATAATGTAGTGATTTTCAATAAGTCAAAAGTCTATAGGAAATTTTTGTCATCTCCGTTGAGGCCGTACTTTGTTCCCTACCGAAGTGATTCCCAAATCACCTCCATATTTTTTTTTTTTTTTTCCTTATTACTCTTCACTTGGGGAATCTTATTTTCTCATCCTTTCCACTCTTTCTTCCTTCATCTATCTCTTTCAACCTAGTGATCAATTCTTCTTCATATCATTGATCCCTAGTTTTAGGGGGAACACCTCAACCATCATAATCTTTTATCACTTCTTGTTTTTGTATCATGGATCACCCAACAAAAACAACTTGATAAAAAGAGAAATGTAGACACCAATTTTTGGTATCGTTTGTCTTTCATCTCATGTTCACTCCCCCTTTTCGTCATTTTCTACATACATACCTCTCCACTCATTTAAATTCCCCTTTCCCTCATAAATTCTATTAATTATTATTATCCACCTTAATTATATCCTATCAAATCATTAATTTTTATTCCCCTTATTTAATCTCTAATCCCTCTTAATTATACCTAAATCCATTCATTAATCCATTTATTTGCCCTAAATGCCACTTTTTGTCCCCCTTTGCCTTTATTTAATAATTTTACCTCACCTTTGCCTTTATTTAATGCTTTCTTATCCCCACCTACCATTTTGTCTTCCCTAAGAAAGCCTAACTCACTTTAACCTCCCAAAACCCTAATTTCATCTCATAAGGGCTCTTTGCATTGAGCTAATCACACTTCCACCACCCAAATAAACTGACCTCTCGTAGTCACCGAAATCCATCCATCTGGGTCATTGTTGAACCTATAAATACAACCATACCCCTCCTTCTTCTAGGATGAAACTTTGGATACTTTGAGATTTCTTGTGATCTTGCCTTTGTTTCTTACTCTTCTTTACAACTGCTATCACATTCTTGGAGATAGTTTGGGTATATTTTGCATCACCCTTAGAGATTTGAAAATTTCCCTTTGCTTGATATCATATCTTTGCATGCTTGTAATCTGCGTTAACATCCCATCATCATTGTGTTTTATTTTTGTAGGTTCCTTGGCCATATTGGAGCCATGCCCTTATATTATCCATCCTCAACATGATTTTGTGCTTCATTATCTTCACCCATTTTACTCCTAAAATGCTAGATCCTGTTTGGTTATTGTCAACCCTACCCAACCGCCGTCGACTTTGATGCATTTTTGTTTAATTTTCCGTCATCCATTCTATCCCCCATATGCTCTCTAATCCCCCAATTCCTCAAAATCTATTAATTTTTCCATTTTGCACACCCACGATTCGTATATCATCTTCATCACATCCAATCACCATCGATTGGGACCATTCACTGTTGACTCTATCAAAATTTCTCATTTGTATCAATTTTCTTGCATCATTTTTTTCTCATCGATCAAGATTTCTTACACAATCTCAACATCATCTCTAGTTCTAGATCAACTTCCAAATAACTTCCTCCAAATATACCTTTTCTGCATTTATTTTTGGTTTGTCTTTGCCTTAGTCACCATCAATCGTGCCTAAAATTCTTGGGTCACCGTTGATATACTCATGTTTTTTTAGATTAGAATTTTCTATAATCATATATGCATCTTATCTTACGTAGCTCATCTTAGGTTTTTTGTTTCAATTCAAATTATGTTGTAAATTATTGTTCATTCATTATCATATTTTATCTATCCTTTATCAAAAAGTAGGTTGACATCTATCCTATGAATTTTTCACTTCTTGAGACCAGCTTTTCCTAGAAACCCACCATCTTATCTACTAATCATTTTTCTCATTGATTTTCTCTTTACTATACATGTTATTGAGCTCATTTATGAGGAGGATATTTTGTGCCCATATCCATCATCATCTCATGTAGAGGTAGCTTTAAACCCTTTCATATTGGAGTTAATTATTTTCTTTATTACTATTTCATTAACTTTAAATAGAAGCAAGAAAATATGTTCAATGATTTGTCCAATAATGGTCTTTTTTGGTACATACATATGTTGCTTATATGCTTGGTATAAGAAATAGATTATTCTAGAGCATGTATTTGTAAAGTTATATTTATGTACTTTTGTTTTGTGTCATGTAAATGTTAACGTATCCAATTATTATTAATTTCATGTCAGGTTTGCAAAGTAGATGTAAAGATTTCTAATAACCTTGAGATATTTTTAATCAAACTTGATGGTTTCAAACATATATTTGATATTCATATATGAATGTTTAGATGCAATATATCAATTGTAATAGTTTTGATTTATTTTGTAATTAATGTTTTGAATCCATGTGTGATGATTATTTGCAGTAGGATGGGCCACAGTTGGGAATCTTGTTGATCAACTTGTTGATTTTTTTCATAGCCTACAACAATCCACAACTCGCTATGGGAAAAATAACTTTCAAGCTTCTTTGGAATGGAGACGTTGTTCCAATTTCTAGCATTGATTACACGACTCTTCATATCCCATCACTTCTGACTTTTTAATTAACCTTATAAGAGACACATTAAGTACCTTTCTTATAATTTAAGAGAGTAATTTTACATTTTACAAATATTTTACTATGACTTAAGTGAATAGGAAAAAATAGAAAAAGTACATTCTCAATTGAAAATTAGAATATAGAGAGAGGGAAGAGAGAAAGGAAAGGCATTGAATGATTTTATGCTGATGAAGAGATTGCTGATTTGAGGCATGGTGACCATAATCTTCTCCTTTAGCAAGCTACACGAACACTTTAGACTACCAAATGAGTGTTTAGGAACACTGTTGTGAGACCTCTTGATGTGAGCCTGAGATGACTACGAGCATCACTCATGATGATTCCTTCTTGATCTCACAATGAGAGTGAGGATCACTTTCTTACTCCTTAGGATTTCAAAATTGACATTAGTGATCACAAACCAGCTTCATGATTTATAAACCTCTTAATGCTTAAATTTCACTTATTGAAATAGACCCTCACATTGCAGATGAAAGGGATGGCCCCTGAATGGAATTCTTGAGAAGTGGCCACTAGTTGGAATGACATGAGGAGATGAAAATGACCACACCACAAGGTTTGAGGTGAGTGTTTAGGAACACTACCAAGTGGATGAAATAGAGATGATTTATCATTCTTATGACTATGATTCTTTGAACAAAGATCATACCTTTTCCTTTCTTGGCTCCAGAACACTTCTTAAATGAGATCAAATCATACACCTCATGTGCCCATGTTTCTCATGGAAGTAGGTGACATTTCTTGATAGAAAGATTTATCCTAGATGGAACTTGAAGGAATTAATGAGTACAAGTTCCATGTTCTTGTCCCACATACTATATTAAAGCATTGCAAAGTAGATGTGAGCTCCTTATTGAGCATAGATCAAGTGTTTAGAAACACTTCATAAGGTATGCATTGCTTGAGATGACCTCTTTCCTTACTCATGGAGAATCCTTCTTATCATGCTTGTGATGATAGTCCTCTTGATGAATTGAATTTTAATGAAGCTCTTGATCCTCTTCTACCTCTTTTCTATCCTTACCATGTTCTTGACTTTCACTTGCTGCACCTTCATATGCTATGTCTTTTTCTTGACACAATTGTGATTAGACTAGTGATCTAGGATCCTTGTGGAAGGATTATTTACTTTTTTTTAGCTATGCATGCAACCACCTTACAACCTTATGAGTATGGTAAAAATAACAAGATGAGTGAAAATGGAGCCAACAACAAATTTCTACATTGAAAATTAAAACTTTCTATTTTTGGTAGGTGAGACCAGGACTTATTATTTTGGATTTTTTTCTTTTTTGTTCAATTTTGATATTTTGAATCTCTTGGCACAATCAATTCACCTCCATTGATGATGCTTTACCATTTTTATCAATTTATTTTTTTGAACTTGTTATTATGGAAAAATTGCTTGATTTTCCTTACTTGCTATTCCTCATTATTTCTAGATGCTATGAGTGATTGGAGCTTGAAATTTTAATGGAATTATTATTTTTAATATGTGAGTGTACAAATCATATGATATTTTTAGTAACTCGGTCAAACCGGTGTTTGTTTGTAATAAAAACATCATTTTTGAATTCAACTCTACATTGTGATCCCATGCTCCAATTTTCATCATGGAAAATTTTGGGATGGAGGATTTTAGGTTTGATACTATTATGAAAATAATTAATGGAGGCTTGAAGCTTTAGTGATCACAATTTTTTTTGATAGAATAAAAATTAGTGAAAATCTTGGTGCAATCAACTTTTTGGATGAGTCATGGGAAAATTTTGTTTTGCATAATCATGGCTGGTCCGAAATATGTTGGAAAATATGAATATTGTGCTATGATGTTTTTTCAAGTTTCACAACTTTAGTAATGGAGGCGGGGTCGAATTTTGTGAAGAAATAAAGTTGAAAGTAAATTACTTTGTTATTAAGTTACCTCGGTAACTACTTTTTGCTCATAGGTGAAATTTTTTCTTGTGCCTTAAAAATAGGGGTTTGGTGACTTAAGTATGGACCTTGTAATGGGGATAAGGGTAAAAGAAAAATTTTCATAGCTAAATGATGAAAAGTGTTGCTACGTGGTGCAAGGAAGGAGAGATGGAGAAAGGTATTGTTATCCAAAATTCACCCCCTGTGGTAAATTGGATAACATGCATCAGATGTCCAAATTCCAAGAAAATGACCGATTCGAGCAAAATCAGGTTTCTAGGGTCCCTTCAGAATCTTTCTAAACTCCCTGTGTCGAAGAAGGAGGGAGCAAGCTTTGAGAAAGTGGAGAAGGTTGCAAAAGCAAGTAGTTTGGGCCAGTAAAAATTGTGAAAATCGGCTAAGTCTTGGTCCAAAGATAAGGTGGGACGAGTGGGACAAAGGTACGCGAACCGCCCGAACCGCCGAAATGAGTCCAGTGGCCCACAAAGCAAATGGGACAAGTGGGACAGAAGTACGCGGCGGGCGTGAAAAGCCGATCCAGCCGAGGAGGAAAATTGGCTAACTGCTGATGAGGGTAGCATTCGGGATGAGTGGAACAAATGGACGCGAAATGCCCGAACCGGCCGGATCGCGCGAAAACAGTACAAGGAGCCCAAAAGCAATTGGGACGCGGGCAAGCGGCTGAAATGCTGAACCGCCCGAACCGGCCGAAATGAGCACAAAGGGCCCAAAATCAAATGGGACATCCGAGACAAATGGAGGCGAAGTACGTGTAGGAGCCAAATCAGCCGAGGACCAATCAAAAGCTGCCACGTGTCCTCACAAGAGAAAAGTCAAAAAGTCAATGGGCGAGTTTTCGAGCACCGATCCGAACCAATGGGATAGTGCCACGTGTCCCAGCTAGGGCCCACAAGGAAAATTCAAAAGACAGCCCGCCGAAAAGTAGAAGAGAGAGAATTATTCAGCGAATCAGAGCATGCCACGTGGCATCCAAGTGGCAGGGGAAAATATTTCAAAATCCGTTTTCGCTGCCTGCGTCTCTAAATCTTCAGATCGACATATCTTTCGATCCAGAGCTCGATTTGCACGTTCTTGATATCAACGGAAAGCTGCTGAAATTCTCTACACGTTTCCAGGGTCAATCTTGCATTTTGGTGTAGTCTGAGGGAGAAAATTGAGAAACGCCTCTGGCATGAAATAACAAGCAGAGGTAATGCTTCAACAACCACTTTAATGCAGCAGACAACCCGCCGCTTCTGTTAGGCAAACCGCCGCTTTGCCAGAACCCGTCGCTTCTGCCATGATGGACGAATTAAATGCAACCTAGAGGTGGTTGGGGCAGTTTTCGAATTCCTCTCTCTTTTCTCTCCCATTCTTCCTATAAATTGTAAGGAGGGGTTTCTTTCTGAGGGGACATTTTCTGCTTTGCACCCTCCCTTCTCTCCTGTTCATAAGAAGATTTGTGGAGTTTTCAAACCTCCCATATAGACTGTAACACCGTTTTTTGCCTTTTGCCATTGCAATGTATTGAATCTATCCTCGAGCAATATATATATGTGTCCGTGGTTACTTCTAAACCCTCTTACATATTTATTACTGTCATTCTTGATCTTTCATTGCATTTTTTCTATTTGCATGATGTTGTGTTACATCTACATGATCTCGTGTTAAATTTGGCAAAGCATATGTTCTTCATTCCTTGGTGCATCACCTCTATTAGCTTAGATTTATTTTATGCATCTTCTTTCCTTGTCTCCTTGGCAAATTAGATTAGATTTTGAGGAAAACCCTCTGCATATTTCGTATGCACCTGAACAGAGGAATAGGAACCAGCCTTTCTCTGGAGATTCCTTTCTCACTCTTCAAGTCCCACACTTGGAGAAAGGATTCAATGTTGATGCAATCACACTGGATATTAGTAATCAACCTAGAAACCTGATCAATACCCAGGGGTGCTGTGATTTTGCACTAATGCTTTTGCACGCCTGGGGGAGAGGTCTCATTTCTATTTTTGCAAAGCAAGGTTGATATGCATCTCGCTGCAATTTTCTTGCTTGAAAAGAGCTATTATTTGCATATCTGGCGACTCCAAGGGGAGGAATCAACTGGTTCCAGCAGTCAGCCCTAAAAGCTTATGAGAAGAATCACAAGATCAAGAGCTGGAGAAGAGGAAGTGCTGTTTGAATACCTGCAACTATCTCCAAGAAGAAGGCAAAGAGGAAGAAGGATTCAAAGGTCTCCATCTCCACCAAACAGAACTCTCTCAACTCCTCCACCTGAGCGGCCTTTCTTTCAATATACAAGGATTTTAAGACCAATCAGAATGGCGCAACCAGTGAACCCCTATGTCAACTTCACAGGCAGCAGCCCACTTGCTCTCAATGCACAAAATCCAATCCCAAGCAGCACTGATCAAGAACATTCCATACTTTACTGGAGAAAATCAGACCACTCCTGGAGATCATGTCAAGGACATTGCTAACATTTGTGCAATCCATGAGATCGACGAGATGCAAGTAGTCAAATTGCTGGCGTCTTCATTCAAGGGGAAAGCATTGCAATGGTTTAGGAGCCTTGGAGCTGGCTCTATCACAAACTGGAATCAGCTGTGTATTGCACTTCATAATCAATTCGGAGAGAAGGGAGACAACTTGTCTCTTTTGGAGCAGCTGACAACCATCAAGAGAGCTTCCAATGAGCAGCTAACTGATTTCAACTTCAGATTTCAAAGATCTTGGGATAGAATTCCAGTAGCAGTCAGACCAACAACAGAAGGTGCTTTTCTATACTACCTTAAAGCTTTAAATTCTGATATTTCTATATTGATTCAATCCATGGGAGGCACAACTATCCCTGCTGCTTATAATATTGCCATTAGAGCTGAAAATTGTCTGATTCAAGCTGGCAAGCTATCTCCTAGGCCTCCAATGCCATTATATCCAAGCTTAGAGAGCCCAAGTACTAGTCAGGCACCTGTCTTAGCTCCTTCTCCCATTCCTAGAAATCAGAGTTCAAATGAAGCTTCCACTTCATCTCCAAGTGCCCCAAATGAGCTTCAAGAAGTCATGAAGCAACTGCAAAATTTAGGTAATGAGCTGGTCACACTCAAGAGGCAGCAAGCTCAAGGTTTTAGACCTTCGTATCAGCCTCAAGCTCAACCGAATAGGCAGCCATATCAGCCTCAAAGACCACCTAATCCAGCCACAAATATGAATCAAACAAGGCCTCCTGCCAATAGACCATTCCAGCCCTATAATCCAAATGCCATATCTGCCTCTAAGGCATTAGTACCAGCACAAAACAACATTGCCCAGGAGTATGATTGGTGTTTTCCATGTAATGAACCCCATAATCAATCCATGTGCTATAATGGTGCTCTAACCCAAGCTTTAATGGTAACAAGTGCTGGTGTGGAGGGTGAGAGTAGTCAAGAAAACAGCCAACAACAAGAAACATTCCAACAGCAATCAGCCCCAAATGATACCACGTTGGTAAATTGGCAAGCAGAGGATTTCTGTGGCATGAATCAGATAGTTTCTCAGGGTGTTGCTGCCAACACAAGGTCAAAAAGGAGAAATTTGGGTGAAGAACAGCCATTAGTCCCAGCCAATCCTCAACCTCCCACACTCCACAAATGATTGGCAAGCAAAACCCGGGCTTCAAATGCACAAGGGCAGATAAAACAGCCCTAGGCCAAATCAAATGCCACTGTTGCTGCCCATATTCAAGGGGCAAATGTGCAAACCAAGGGACAGCAGAGAGATCCTTCATCACCATTCAAGATCATTGATCGATGAAGAAGACAAACGTCAATATATCTATGTGGGAATCCCTATCCATCCTGTGCCAAAGAAATCTGCAAGCAAGCTGCCATAAAGGATTGGCCAACTTCAAATCAGCAGTTCAAAGGCAAGACAAAGTGCTTACAAATGCTGCCTAGCCACTGAAGGAAATCATGGAACACAACAAGGTAGAATGCCAAGCCCCCTTTCTATGTTTCGTTAATTATTGGAAATCAGCTAGTGCATAACTACATGATAGACTCTGGGGCAAGTAGCTCAGTAATGCCTAAACAGATAGCTGATCAGCTAGGGCTCCAGTATGAAATAACATCTAAGGGAGTAGTGCAGCTGGATGGGACAGCAATAGCAACAGTTGGAGTGATTAAAAATTTGAGTCTTACCTTGCATGCATGTCCAAATGTTGTTGTCTTACAAGATATATCAGTCATAGACCTTCCACCACTCTTTGCCCTCTGTTTGTCAAGGGACTTTACTGCCAAGATTGGGGGATATTTGTCCGCTGATTGGTCACACATGCTGTTCAGAACGAGGTATGGAACTAAAGCTACAATTAGGTCGGAACCTATTGCAGATTTCCACATTGAGCCCTATACTCCAAGTCATATTAATACCAATTGCTCAGCATTTGATCAAGAAGATCACCTTGGCACTGATGAAGCCGACACTAAGGTTGGAAGTATCCCAGATTTGACTCTTGATGAATGGGCAAGCAAGGTGCATGCTTTTGATCCTTATCAAGAAGTAGAAGAATCTGAGCTAGGGGTCTATTGTATACACGAAGAAAGTCAACCTATTCCTAACATCACCAAGCCAAGCCACAAGGATGACAATGAGGTATGGCAACTGTTTTTTGATGGATCAAGGAGTAGACAAGGCACAGGAGGTGGAGCCATGCTTATTTCACCTCAAGGAGTAAAGTATTATTCAGCTTTTAGATTTCAATTTGCATGCTCCAATAACACTGCTGAATATGAAGCCTTGGTGCAAGGGATGCATTGGGCAATAAAGAGAAAAATAAATAACTTGCAAGTGTTTGGGGACAGTGAGCTGATTGTAAATCAGGTCAAGGACAACATGCTGCCAAAAATGATCTACTCGGATGCTACAAAAACAGGTGTGGGACCTCATGGAAGATTTTGAGGCTTTCAAAGATCAAGGCCATTCCCGTGAAAGAGAATCAAGTCACGACAAAGCTTGCAGCAGTGGGGGGCGACCTTTGACATTGTAGAAAACATTCAACAAGACAAGGTACAGCCAAACATCCACGTGATTGTGAGGCCTTCAAAGCCAATAACGATGTCAATTGGCAAGTATTTGAGAATGACCAGCAAATCATCCACTTCTTGCAAGAAGAAGCCGAGTTCTCACTAAAAATCAAGAGAAGTTGAAACAGCAATATGGTGACCAGGTGATACAGCTTGAGAACTGACAAGCTGCCCAAGGGACTTGTCACCTTGGAGTCCATTTTTAACCCCAATGATCAGTTTAGAAAGGAGAAAGCAAATATTCAGTCAAGAGGGAAGATTCGGTATCCATCTTGGTAAAAGAGAACAAGCCATTGCAAATTGGAAAAATGACAACTGAGCAAGAGAGATATGAGTTCATACAGCTTTGTCAAGAATTCCCTGACGTGTTTGCTTGGAGCTATGAAGACTTGAAGGGCTTCAATCCCAACTTAGCTCAGCATACCATCGAGTTGGATCCAAATACTAAGCCTGTCACGAAATGAGACCACCAATCCACACATGGAGCCTCTCATGAGGAAAGAATTGGACAAGCTGATTGAGTCAGGCAATTATATTCCCAATCAAGCATTCTAGTTGGGTTGCCAACTTAGTTCCAGTCAGAAAGAAAAGTGGAGAGATCAGGCTATGTGTTGACTTCAGAGATTTGAATAGAGCCTCTCTCAAGGACCATTATCCACTCCCTTCCATGGAGCAAATATTGCAGGTTGTAGCTGGGTCAGAAAGGTTTTCGCTGCTTGATGGATACTCAGGCTTCAATCAAATTATGGTGAAGGAGGAAGACCAGTTCAAGACAACCTTCACAACCAAATGGGGCACATATGCTTACAAGAAGATGCCATTTGGACTGTCGAACGCCGGAGCAACATTCCAGCGAGCTATGGATATGGCATTCAAAGGCTTGATTAACAAGATAGTGCTGGTATACCTAGATGATATCACTGTCTTCTCAAAGAATGCTGCAGACCATCTCTTTCACCTCAGGCAAGTATTTCAGAGGTGTAGAAAGTTTGGAGTGTCTTTAAATCCTAAGAAGTGCATCTTTCTTGCACATGAAGGGAAACTTCTTGGCCATATTGTCTCCAAGGAAGGATTAGCAATTGATCCAGAAAGGGTTGAAGCCATAAGAGCTCTGCCATTGCCAAGTCACAAAAAGGCTCTTCAAAGTTTCCTGGGAAGGATAAACTTTGTTCGGAGGTTTGTCCCAAATTTTGCAGCCCTTGTCAAGCCCATCACCAAAATGTTAAGAAAAAACATGGCTTTCAAATGGACGGCAGAAGGCAAGGAGAGTTTTGAAGCAATCAAAGAAGCCATCTCCCAGGCACCCACTCTCATCAACCCGGACTTTTCCAAGGATTTCATCCTCTATGCATTTGGGGGTGATGACACTATTTCTGCCATTTTGGTGCAACAGAATAAAGATAATGATGAACAGCCAATTGCCTTCTTTAGCCAAAGCCTAAATGACTGTGAATTGAGGTACTCTTTTATTGAAAAACATGTGCTTGCAGTAGTCAGGAGCTTGAAGAAGTTCAAGCATTTAATCTCAAACAACAAGGTCCAGTTGCTGGTCTCACATGCTGGGGTTAAGGACTTCCTCCTCAACAAGGATTTGAATGAGAAAAGGGCAGGATGGATCACCCGTGTCATGGAGTATGACATTGAGATCAAGATCACCAAGCTGGTAAGAGGCAAGGGTTTGTGTGAGCAGCTCGCTTCCAAACAACTAAACAACCCAGAAGATAAAGAAGACGCTGTCCTGCTTTTACAAAATGATCAAAAACAGGAAAATGATGATGAGTCCATTCCCTGTTGGACTCAAAATATGATACATTTCCTACAGACGGGCATGTGCCCTCTAGAAATGAGCAAAGCAAGAAGAAGACACTTCAGGTTGCAGTCTATTCCATATACCATCATTGATGGAGTTTTGTTCAAGAAGGATGTCAATGGAGTGCTGCTGAGATGCATTAACACAGGTCAGATTCAAAGGGTATTAAAGGAGTTTCATGATGGACCAGCTGGTGGCCATTTTTCACCAAGAGTGACAGCTCTGAAAATCATGAAGGCTGGTTATTATTGGCCTAAAATCTTTAGTGATTGCTATGCATGGATCAAGAAATGTAAGAATTGTGCATTCTTCACAGGAAAAGAGAGACTTGCAGCCCTCCCATTGCATCCAATCTCAGTTGACCAGCCATTCATGCAATGGGGTTTGGACTTCATTGGAATCATCAATCCCAATTCGAGCCAAGGGCACAAATGGATTTTGACAGCCACAGACTACTTCACCAGATGGACAGAAGCAGTGGCACTCAAAGAGGCGAATGAGTCTAGCATCTTGGACTTTTACGAGGGGATAACTACCAGATTTGGTGTGCCTGCTACAATAGTCTCTGATAATGCATTGGCATTCATTGGATCTAAAATTACTGAGTGGGCTGTCAAGAACGGGATCTACCTCAGCACTTCATGAAACTATTACCCTCAAGGTAATGGCCAGGCCGAGTCTACAAACAAAAACTTATTAAGGATCATTAGGAGGACTCTTGATGAGAATCGAAGGCTTGGCATACCAAATCAAGTCAGCCTTATGGGCTGATAGGATAACTCCCAAAAGGTCCATAGGTAACTCTCCATTTATGCTTGTCTACGGAAGAGAGGCAATCTTGCCCTCGCTCACTTGAGTTGCCAATGTTGGAACTCATGAAACAACCGGAATTGCTAGAGTTTGGACCCATGAAGGTGAGATATGCAGAATTGATGGAGCTGCAAGAAATCGTAGATCGTGCATTCCAAGCAATGGAAAAGGATTAGGCTTTGATCAAGAAGACCTTTGATAGAAGGCCAAAGATAGATCTTTTCAAGTAGGAGATCTAGTATTGAAATGGGATGTGGACAGAGCAAAACCAGAAGACATTCAAAATTTGATGCCATTTGAGTGGCCCATACATGGTCACAAAGTGCAAGAACAACAATGCTTTCCAATTGGCCTCATTGGATGGTGAAGAACCGCAGATTCCAAAGAAATGGAATCTATCTCAAGCGTTGCTTCTAGAGGGAGTTTCACTACATCTGTAAATACTAGATTAGATTTTCTTCCCTCCAAGTGCTTGTGCACATTGTTTTGCTGTAATTAGTTTTGTTTTCCCTAAGTGCCTTGGCACACTTACATCGCTTATGGAGATGATGCATGTCTTTGCTAAATCAGTCACATTCCATCTTTCCCTTTGCACATTCTAAGTCAGTTTGGATTCTAACAGAATATTTGATGACTCCATGCCCAATGGATGGCTTCAGGCAACTGGCCTTTTCATCTAGCAGGCAGAATGATCCCGCTGAGTCGCCAAATTGTTATCCAAAATTCACCCCCCGGGGTAAATTTGATAACATGCATCAGATGTCCAAATTCCAAGAAAATGACTGATTCGAGCAAAATCAGTTTCTAGGGTCCCTTCAGAATCTTTCTAAACTCCCTGTGTCGAAGAAGGAGGGAGCAAGCTTTGAGAAAGTGCGGAGAAGGTCAGCAAAAAGCAAATAGTTTGGGCCAAGAAAATTGTGAAAATCGGCTAAGTCCTGGTCCAAAGACAAGGTGGGACGAGTGGGACAAAGGTACGCGAACCGCCCGAACCGCCGAAATGAGTCCAGCGGCCCACAAAGCAAATGGGACAAGTGGGACAGGTAATCGCGCGGCGGCGCGAAAAGCTGATCCACCGAGGAGGAAAATTGGCTAATCATCGATGAGGGTAGCATTCGGGACGAGTGGAACAAATGGACGCGAAATGCCCGAACCGGCCGGATCGCGCGAAAACAGTACAAGGAGCCCAAAAGCAATTGGGACGCGCGGGCCAAAAATGCCCGAACTGCCCGAACCGGCCGAAATGAGCACAAAGGGCCCAAAATCAAATGGGACATCCGGGACAAATGGAGGCGAAGTACGCGTAGGAGCCAAATCAGCCGAGGACCAATCAGAAGCTGCCACGTGTCCTCACAAGAGAAAAGTCAAAAAGTCAATGGGCGAGTTTTCGAGCACCGATCCGAACCAATGGGATAGTGCCACGTGTCCCAGCTAGGGCCCACAAGGAAAATTCAAAAGACAGCCCGCCGAAAAGCAGAAGAGAGAGAATTATTCAGCGAATCAGAGCATGCCACGTGGCATCCAAGTGGCAGTGCGCGGGAAAATATTTCAAAATCCGTTTTCACCTGTTCCGTGCCCTAAATCTTCAGATCGACATATCTTTCGATCCAGAGCTCGGATTTGCACGTTCTTGATATCAACGGAAAGCTTATGAGATTCTCTACACGTTTCCAAGGTCAATCTTGCATTTTGGTTCAGTTTGGAGGATGAAAATTGAGAAACGCCTCTGGCGCGAAATAACAAGCAGAGGTAATGCTTCAACAACCACTTTAATGCAGCAAACAACCCGCCGCTTCTGTTAGACAAACCGCCGCTTTGCCAGAACCCGCCGCTTCTGCCATGATGGACGAATTAAATGCAACCTAGAGGTGGTTGGGGCAGATTTCGAATTCCTCTCTCTTTGCTCTCCCATTCTTCCTATAAATTGTAAGGAGGGGTTTCTTTCTAAGTAGGGACATTTTCCGCTTTGCACCCTCCCTTCTCTCCTGTTCATAAGAAGATTTGTGGAGTTTTCAAACCTCCCATATAGACTGTAACACCGTTTTTTGCCTTTTGGCCATTGCAATGTATTGAATCTATCCTTGAGCAATATATATATGTGTCTGTGGTTACTTCTAAACCCTCTTACATATTTATTACTGTCATTCTTGATCTTTCATTGCATTTTTGCTATCTCAGGCATGATGTTGTGTTACATCTACATGATCTGTGTTAAATTCGGCAAAGCATATGTTCTTCATTCCTTGGTGCATCACCTCTATTAGCTTAGATTTATTTTATGCATCTTCTTTCCTTGTCTCCTTGCAAATTAGATTAGATTTTGAGGAAAACCCTCTGCATATTTCGTATGCACCTGAACAGAGGAATAGGAACCAGCCTTTCTCTGGAGATTCCTTTCTCACTCTTCAAGTCCCACACTTGGAGAAAGGATTCAATGTTGATGCAATCACACTTGGATATTAGTAATCAACCTAAAACTCCGATCAATACCTGTGGGTGCTATGATTTTGCACTAACAGTATGTTTTGGCACCCGTGAGAGCTAGAAGTTGGTCGTATGGAGAACCTGAGGGGCTAGGATGGGGAATTTTTCATCCCATATATGAGCTTTATAATGATGAAAATGGGGACAAGAAAATTCACTTTAAACTAATGATGATACTTGTCACTGCGGGTGCAAGGAGAGGGAGATGAGTTTAACCCGATAAGAACTTTGCCAGATGAGGAGGGTCACATTAGGGACCGTAGAGGAGGGATGAGGTGGGAATTTTTTTTGTGTCCCATATATTCCCTTGGTAAATGGAAAATAGGAACAAAAAGTGAGCTACAAAGCCAAAAGGTGACATGTGTCACCCCAAAATGACTAAGTATGAGAAGTGTACCTCACACAAGAGAGAACTTGATGATGCACGATTCTTGGTGCTCCCGATGGCCTTTTCACAAGAAATTTTATATGATTTTAAGTCCCAATAATATTTAAACAATAATGGGACATGTTTCAGAATTAAATTATGCTTTTATATTAAAAACTTGGCCCCTTTTCTTTAGGACAACATGGCATGTATGCCAAGAATGAGATGCCTTGAGAAGCCACCAAGTCTTGTGAAAGATGTGATGATTACGCCATATAGAGAGTTTTTTAATATTTATAATTACTATTTTATTGAATCATAAATCCTTATGTATCTCCTTAAATCCTCTCGTAGAATTTTAGATTCAATTTTGATTACATACTCCATACACCGAAAAACTAACTTTTACGCAAACCGTTCCTAAACCTTCAAAACTTTCCAAAATCTTCCTAAACCACTTCAAATATCTTCTTAGATATAAAAAAACCAAATTTGGATGATTATGATCATCTTTAATCATTCCAGAGGATGCATACATGCCTTGAAATGACCAAAATTGGCCTTTCTAAGGCTTCTAGAGAGCTAGTCTTCAGTTGTTTTTCACCGAATGGAATTTTTGACCTTGAAACATAATTTAAAAAACCTACATATGATTTTTAATATAGTGGGAGTAATTTCAAGGTTAATATGATCATGACATAGAATAAAAACTGACTAGGAGGGGGAAATGGGAAGACTCAGGAGAAATTTTTAAATTTGTCTTAGTTGTTGTCTTGAAAGTTTAAATTTTTGAGCTAGAAAAAATGCATGAAAATTCTGTAAAAAACAAGCTGAATAATAAAAAGACAAGAGGAAGAGAGAGTGTATAAGGAATAAAAAGAATATAAAAAAAAGATAAAAATTGTGCATGACAAAGCATAGAAGGCTATGGACATAAAAAGGAAGTAAGAAGAAGAAAAGAAAAAGAGAGAGGAAAAAAAAAGAGATAAAGAGGAAACATGAGGTAAGGAAGAAGTAGAAGACAAAGAGAAAACAAAAGAAGTTAAGAAAAAGAATAAGAAATAAGAAGATAAGATATAAACAAAAGAACAAAAATACAAGAATAAATAACTATAGAAACCAAGGAAGCACATGGAAAAATAGAGGTTTGTGACATCCGACACAACATCAATAGAGGTAGATGAAGTAGACAAGGGGATGTGTAAATGTTTTCATGGAAAACACAATCAATGGCTCTAACATGAAAATGTAAGCTAATTATCCCTTCATCCCATGTTTGCAACATACTCCCACAAATCACTCTGTAAATTGCATATGCTACAACATCTTAATCTACATTCAGTATGATGGAAGTTAATTTGGAGAAATTACCATTAAAAACATTGATTGAAGGAATATATACACTATAAGAAAATATTGGAGTAGTCGGTCCACAAAAGGCCCAATAAAAGGACAACTTGGATAAGACATTGCATAATATGAGGTTACATATTAGACAACATTGTCCCAAATTGGTCATAGACACCATAGGTGACCAAGTCACAATGAAGAAATGTAGATAATAATTCTCATTGAAAACATGGTGGATAAATAAAATGAAAATGAAGTGGTGAAAAGATCACAAAAAGTAGTGAATTCCAAACAGAAGTTATAAAGACAATTATGATACTTAAGGAGTATACCACAATACTTTGAAACAAGCTGAATTTTAGGAAAACAACTAAGATTCAAGCTCTTAAACTAGAATACACATTTATGGGCTGCCATGAGGGATATTAAGAATGATATTGAAGAAAGGAAAAAAATACAAAGAATAAATATTGACAGAGAGAAGAGGATCAACATTTTGAAACAAATTTACGATTATCATTACAAGTCATTGATAATGTTTATTTAATTAAATTTAAATTAAATATTATTTTCAGAGTAACTATTATTCCTAATGATGTAAAAATGATAAAATACAAAAGATGCCATGATAAAATAACATGTAAAGTATGTAACCTTAATAAATAAGGAGAGAGATAAATTTAGTTGATTTATGAGTGAACATGAAGTGATCTAGGCGGGTAAAGTGCTAGACAAGATGCAAAAACATCGTAACTTCTCCCTATAAATTCAAAACCGAGAATAATGCCGATAAGGGCGCGTAGTGCAGAAAAGGGAAATAGTGAATGAATATAGGAGCTAGTGACTATGGAGGGTCTCAAGGTTTTCTTTCCACTATGTCATAGGGGTTTCACAATTGTTCTCGGTTGATTTCTTGATATTAGCTCCTTGATCTCCAAAGGTACCTATAACCTATAAAAGAGAAATTCACCTACACATACCTATAAACCACATCTAACCTAAAAAATAAAAATGTAGAATGGGAGTCGTGATTGACCCCAATGGTCACCCCAAGATTGAACTTATGATCGAGCATTGTACTACATCTCAGACTCCATGTAGTTCTAGTGTGTGTGTGTAGAAATGATGCCTTTGTATAATATGTGTGGATGGAATAGAATATACTTCCCCTTCTTATGTTGTGTATGCAGAAGTATGCAACCATTTTCCCTTGAATGGATGCTAGATGGATGCCTTTAGAGTGCTTTAGTGCCTTTGGAATGCAATCTTAGGTGATGATAGTAATTCTTAGTGCTTGGTCCTTTATTTTGAACACATAACTATGTATTTATATGATTCCCTTGTTTTAATTTCATAATTGACAATTGGAAGGCTGACCTATAAGTGAAAAAGATGCCCAAAAGATAAAAGATACCCAAAAAGAGTGAGTGAGGTAGAAAAGGGTTAGGGGCACCTAGAGGGGACATGAGCACCCAGACGTTGTTGTCTGGCCGGGCACCTGGTTTGTGAAGCCATGAAAGATAAATGAGTTAAGTTATGACTAGGTCAGAGAGTGTATAAGAAAAAATAGAAAGTTAGAGACAAAGAAAAGTGACCAAATATAGTTGTAAATTACTAGTTTTCTTGCTTAAGAATCATGTAAATGCTAGCATGCTTTTAGGATCTAGAAATGTACCCAAGTGTGTGATTTTGTTTTTAAATTTTCCCCACTTTATGCTATTAAGTGAATACTTGATAACATAAATTAGATAAGAGATACATACCTTATGATCCCGTAGAATGTGTGGAAAATAACATGTTGAGTGGATAAGTAAAGTGTGGAGACTAGGAAAGAAAAGTGAACCTAGGGGTGAAGTGTATGAGTTGATTATAATTTTTTTGTTCTTGTATTTGTTACTATAGGCTACATCTTATTGGTTATTAAGGAAAACCCTACAAAAGAAGAGAAAAAGAGTAGTCAAAGTCTTGTTTATGAAAAATATGAGTAAAATATGCAAAAGTGTGTAAAAGTAATAATAAAAGGAAAGTGTGCAAAAGTAACAAGAAAGGAAAGTGTGCACCCAATGTAAAATAGTGTATAAAGGATAGAAAGGTGTCTTGAAATTCTATGAAGAGTGAGTTTTTTGGGTGATCTCACACCAATAACAAGTTTTTTGGGTGATCTCACGCTAAGTACAAGTTTTTCGGTGGTATCACGTTAAGTGCAAGTTTTTTTGGGTGATCTCACGCCAAGAGCGAGTGTTGGGGAGAGAGGTATAGTTTTAATCTCCTTCCATGAATCTTCTAATAAGCACCACTAAAGATGGTGCATCCCAATTTGTTCCTATTGTTCCTTTTGTTACATTTTTTTGAATTAGTTTTGAATTGTTCCAATTATACCGATTGAAGTCCGATAGAATGGATTTTATAATCGAAGGTTTATGTCTCAGTAAATGTAAAGTTTCTCTGAAGACTTCGTGAACTATGATAATATTAAAAATTACTATATCTACCCCGTGGACATTAGTGCCTCGAGAGGTCAGGAGTTCCTAGGCATTAGTGTTTGATTCTGGTCGCTGGTATTTGTATTGTGTTTTAGACCCAAGTCAAATTCTAGGCCTTTCATGATGTGTCTATGATGATTTTGTATTATTTTGTGTTGTGTTGTAGCTCTAACTTGTTGTAGGGGTGATTTATTCACCCAATGTATGTCCCTTGTTTGGGGTGCATGTGACGTTTGTAGGAGAATGTGGCCCAAATGAGAGGACCTGATGCCAATCTAAAGTGAATACCTATAGGGGTAGGGGATTTGCATGGTAGAAAACAAGGCACATGCAAACAAAGTGGGCTATAAATATGTGTTAGTGAAAGAAAATCATGTAATAGAAAATAATGTAGCAAGAAAGTGTGTAAACAAGATAAACTATGAAAAGAGGATTTTAAAGATGGGACATCACTCACAATGTCATAAGGTAATCGGGGTTGAAGCAAGCGTGAAAGCATACAATTAACACACTGATATAGGGCATAGCCCCCAAAGAATAGCATACAAGAGAGCATAAAAGATCAAGAAAAACATATCATACAACCATGGTGGCATATATTCCTACAAGGAAAATGCTACACATGAAGCACCCATTAGCATGTTAGAAAGATAAGTAGTATGTCAAGGTATGTATAAATCAGCTAAAGGTAAAGTAACTGTAATGAGAAGTAACAAAAATGTAGCAATATAACCTATGTAGTATGTGAGAGTAGAGAAAGTAGATGCCCTTAAGAGCCTCGGTGGGACTGGTAAAAGGTACAGTATCAAATATCATTACAACATGTAAGAACTTGTAAGAGATCTGCATTCACCTAAAAATACCAAGTGAATGTGCATGTGTATATATATAGAAAGATGATGACATACTAAGAATCCATCTAGCATGGAAAACAAAGTGTAACATGTAAATAGAATAAGATAGAAAGAATAGATGCAACCAAGATATGCAAATGCAATGTATGAGTGTGATGGTATGGTATGAAAAATGTGAAGATGATAGGAGTAGTGTGCCTCTAGAGGATGTGTATGAGATGAGGTTCATTTATAGGAACCCTCAACAATAAATAATGAACCATAAAACAAGAGTGTGTCATCGGGTAATGTGTTGTGTGAGAATAGATGCTTTGGAGAGATGTACCATGAAGCATAGAGCATGAAATGTGTAAATGATGTGAGGTTCATTTTAGAATTAGACCCTCGAAGTTGAGTATGAACTATGGAACTAGAGTGCATCATAGGGTAATGACGATACAATGTGTGTATTAAAGGGTATGAGAGTGTGTAAAATTTATGATGCATAAAGTGCAAAGTGTGGTAGTAGACACTAGAGAGAAGTGATAGTGATTGGAAGGGGGGAAGAAAGCGTGATGCCCCCCAAGTGTGCCAATGATGGAGAGTTATGTGATGATGAAAGAAATACACTATGATCATCTAAAACCAATTTTGGCTTTTGGTTTAAAAGGAGGAACTCTAAAGAGATCATCTAGAGTTTATTGGTCTTACATGGCGAGTGATTACTTATTTGGAGGTGGAAATGTTGTAAAATACTTGAGAAGAGTAGGGAAGGAGGATGGATTTTGAGAGGTGGTTGCTTGACAAAAGGAGGAGATGGAGGATGGATTTTCAAAGGTGGTTCCTTGACAAAAGGAGGAGATAGAGGAAATATTTTGAAAGGTGGTTGCATGGCTAGAATGGGCTGGATAAACGACTCTTGATTGATCTGGGAAGGAACATTATTAATTATGGAATGATTATCAAGAGATATGGAAGGATCAGATTTGGGAGCCCATTGGGATTCAACTATTAAAGATGTAGAAAAATGTTGTGAATTAAATGACATAAAACCCTAATGGTCAAGGTGCTTAATTTGTCGTTTTAAAGCATAAAAATTATTTTTATCATGTCCATTAAGTCTATGATAGCTACGAAATAGAGACCTTGGTATTTGGTAAGTAGATAAAGAGGATAACAATGAGTAGCTGGAAAATTGAACAATTAGTGATTGAGGAGCTCATGAAGAATATCATGTTGCTTAGTATTGAGATCAAACTTGAGAGGTGCCGGTAACAATAAGACTTTGGGTCCAATGACATGAGCACATGTATAGGAGATAGGATTAGGATGAGATGTAGAAGAACAACTAGCATGGGATTGAGAAACATCCTTGAGATGTTGGATTTCAACTTTAAGAGATGTAATTGTGGTTTCCATAGCTTGAAATTTGTCTTGAAAAATATTTTATAAAGATTGAATTGATGTTAAGATGGGGTGATTGGAAGGATTATTAGGATTGAAAGGGTTGTCGATAGACGATTGATAAATGTACTTACTTGTGAAGGTGGTGTATTATGAGGGATATACATAATGTCTAGGATATTTAGAGAACATATTTGCAAGGTGGGTGAATTTGAAGAAAGTCACTCAAATAACAATAAGAGTATGATCATGAGTAGGTTTCACCAAATGATTTAATTTAATTTGAATTAAATATTTTTTTGCAGAGTAACTATTGTTCCTAATGATGTACAAATGATAAAATATAGTACGAAACAAGAAATATAACATGCAAATTAAGAAACCTTAAGGAAGAAGGAGATATAGAGAAACTTAAGTGATTTTTGAGTGAACAAGAAGTGCTCGGGTGGGGTAAAGTGGTGGAAAGAATGTAAACAACATTGTAACTACTCCCTATAAATTCGAACTTGAGAATAATTCTAGGCAGTGTTCCCAGTGTAGGATATCGGTGCCTTGGTGCTGGTGAATGAATCTGGGTGCAAGTGATTATGGAGGAGCTCAAGATTTTCTTTCCACTTTGTTGCAAGGGTTTCATAGTTGTTGTTCCTATTAATTTCCTGATATTCACTCCTTGATCGAAGAAGGTACCTATAACTTGCAAAAGATAAATTCACCTGTACATACCCACAAACCTCATCAAACCTAAAAATGGAAACTGCATAATGGGAGTTAGATTGACCCGACGGTCACCTCAAGAGTGAAGTTATGACCGAGTGTTTTACTACATCTCGAGACTCCATGTAGTTCTAGTGTGTGTGTAGAAATGTTGCCCTTGTGAAATTTGTACTTGATAGTGAGTTATAGGTAGAATGTAGAAATGTATATCATATGTGGATGAAATAAAATAAAATTCCCCTTACTATGTCAGTTGTTGGTTGTCAACCTTGCACCCATGTCTCGGATCTAAGAACCGAGTTATTTGTGACAATAATGGAACCTATTTGAATTTGAGGATTCTAATAAATATGGATTTAATAAACTTACATATTATATAATGTTACAATAAATATGTAAATAAACATTAAATCATAACATAACATAAATGAATAAAGAAAGGCTAGGCACGTGTAGCACAACTAAAACACATCCACCCAACTAGTATCGTGGAACACAACTAAATAAGGAGTTGCAAGGGATGTAGAATGGCACAATGAGCACACAATGCAAAAGAAAAGGCAAGAAGAAGGAATGAAAACACGTTAGGATAGAGAATAGTCACAAAATGATGCTTCTATTACTTCCATAAATGCACAGAGCTGTTACAATGGTGAAAGAGGTGATATCCACATGCAAGAACTAGATATAGAGGTCTCAGAACTAAAAGTACAAAAATATGAAGTCCTTAGCAAAATGCGTAAGGATTCAAATCCATGAAAGAAGAAGAGGAGGGAAAAATTGAATTTGGAATACAACCACCAACAAGAAGCATTCAATGCCTATAGGTCTACCTACAAATCACAAATATGTTTCCCCAAGCCTATTTGGCATGTTCAAGAAGGAAGGAGGGAGGATCATATCAAATCAGGTAGTTGAAGCAATTAGATCTGCTCATTAATGCATAGAAGAATGAGGTGCATAAAGAAGGCAAAAGGAAGGCGCGTAAGGGGAAGATGAAACAAAGAGGAAAAGGAAAAGGAAAGGAAGAAGGAGAAGCACACAAGGGTGTGCAAGGAGAAGAAGGGAGGTGCGCGAGGAATCTACAACCAAGGGAAAGTTCCAATTGAACTTGAGCACGTGTAACCTTGCAATGAAGATATCAGAGTAAGAATATGTATACAAGTTACCCAAATAACTAGAAGAGTTATTTGGATAACAATTGGGTGACTTTCTCGGGCCATTTGCTTGCTAGATGAAGGAGATCAGTAGCCTAGAGCATCCATTGGGCATGGAGTCTACTATGTAATCATGAAATTTTGATTTGTAAATTTGAAGAACTACCCCTAAAGTCACTTGAAGGATCAGCTCTTGACTCTACTTCAGATATTGAAAATCGTGAAAACTGCATTGCGAAGATCGACACCCTAGAAGCAAAGGAAGAGCACACAAGATGCACATGTGAAGAAAGAAATAGGTTTAAACAAATAATGTGCTCATAGTGCACTTGGAGGAATTTAAACTTCTCTAATATATACAAAATGATGTAGCAAACTTAATGGAAGGGCTTAATATAGATCCCATTTATTGGGGTTTGCAGAATATGTGCTCTATCAAGACGAATTAAATCGTAAGAGTTAGCCTCTTTTCACAATCGATGATGTATGGGCCACTCTAAAATGCATCAAACTCGAATGATGCCCTTGTTTAGCTTTGTCAACATCATATTTCAAAACCAAGTCCCCAACTTTGAAATTTTGAGGCCTGGAATTTCTGTCAAACCATTTCTTTGTTGCTTGTTGATGCTGTTCTAGCTTGATCATGGTAGAGTTTCTTAATTCTTCAAGATTAACCAAGTCTTCCATTCTCATTTCTCTCTGGTCTGCGCCTTAGAATTCCAGCTGTTGAGAAAAGTTCCAATGAGTTCAATTCTAGCGTCAAAGGAAGGGTAGCCCCCTTGTCATAGACAATCTTGTAAGGTGAAATTCCTATTGCCTTTTTAACTACAATTCTATCTACCCGCACAATGCGCGAGACCTTTGTATGCCACTGTCTTTGGCTGATATTCATTATGCACTTCATGATCCTGATCAAGTTCTTGTTTGTTGACTCTACCAGACCATTTCCTTAGGAGCAATAGTTAGAACAAGTCTTCAAGTAGATGTCAAGATTTAGAACCCAATTAGTGATTTTAGTGCCAAGGAAGGCATTTGCATTATCAGAGATAATGGTTTGAGGAATGCCAAACCTTATGACTATACCTTTGAGAAAGTCAAGGATGACTGACTCAGTTGATTCCTTGAGTGCAAAAACTTTTGTCCATATGGTGAAGTAGTCCGTAGCTGTCAAAACCCATTTGTTTCCAGTGCTCAAAGGTGGATTTATCATGCCTATGAAGTCGAGACCCCATTATGCAAAAGGCTGATCCGTTTGGATTGGTTGGAGGGGAAGCATCGCATATTTTCTTTCTTGGAAAGAAAGTGCATTCCTTGCATTTTGTGATCCACTTGCATGCATCTACAAAAAGAGTAAGCCAAAATATTCCTACCATTATGATCTTTAGGGATGTAGTTTTGGAAAAGAAGTGTCCACCAAAGAATCCATTGTGAACTCCTACTAACACTTTTTCAATCTTTGCGCTGGCGATACATCTTAACAACATACCATCAAGATTCTTATTGAAGAGAAGTGCATCAATCAAAAGATAAGTGTAGAATGTAACCTCGATGTATTCTCCATGCTTTGTTTAAGCTAGGAGGTTATATGCCCTCTCGAAAGGAATGTGATCATGTCCTTCATCCAGTCACATGTGCCAGATCTATATTCTGCTCAAGTTTTGCATGTAGGAGACCTTCATCTAGAAACAATGAAGTCTTAGGCTCATTCTGTGTATCCTTAGCAATCTATTTACAGAGTGCACTACCTCTTACTAGTTTTTGGCTTTAATAGTCACATCATATTCCATGATTTTGGTCACCCATCATGCTCTCTTTTCACTAATCTCTACTCCCATGATGAAGTCTTTGATAGAAGAGTGGGAGACTAACACCTTGATATGATTTGTGGTGAGCATAATTTTGAATTTCTTGAGTGTGCACATGATGGAAAAGACTTGTTTCTCCATGTGACTATATTTTAATTCATAATCGTTTAGCATCTTGCTAAAGAAATCCACCGTTGTTCCACCTTGTCCATTTTAATGGTTTAGAACAACAACAACACTTACATCAACACCATAAACATAAAGGATGAATTCCTTGGAATAATCATGCTTAATGAGTGTTGGCCCACAAGAAATTTCTTGCTTGATTCTATTGAAGCTCTCTCTTCCTTCTACTATCCATCTGAAGGCTATGTCCTTCTTGAGCATCAGGGTGATGGGCCGAACTAGACCTAAAAAGTTAGGAATGAAGCGCCTAATGAAATTGATCTTATCGAGGAAGGATTTCAAGGCCTTTTGTGTGCTAACAAGGAAAGAGATAGGATGGTTAAAACGTGCTTAGGATCAATTGTGATGCCATCCTTTAAAACCACATGGCCCAAGAGCTTTCCCTGTGCCACTACAAAATTACACTTCTTGGGGTTAAGTGATACCCTATAATTTCTAAACCTCTCAAAGACTTTCTCTAGGTGCGCCACATGATTCTAGCTATACTTTGAGAAGATTTTTATGTCATCAAGGTAAACCAAGGTGAACTCATTGATGTAACCTTTGAAGATAATGTCCCGTTGGGACCCCAAAATATTGGCTAAGTACAAAAAGGTGTGTAGGCGCGCAAGGCCTAGTTTAAGAAGGGAACGTAAGGAAAAGGTGTGTAGGGTAGGGTTTAAGGAAGGGTTTAAAAAAACCCATGGCATGCGTGCAGATGGAGCTAAATTTTCATGGCTTAGCCATATTTGGCATATCAGGTAGGACATGAGAAAAGTGTGACCCGAAAGAAAATGAGGAGTGGATAAGGTGCCATCTTGACAACGTGATGCCCATAAAAGGAATATGCTTAGCGATAGAGGATTCCAGAAGACCATCATTACAAGGAGTGGAGAGCTCGAGATCTGAAGAAGCATGCTCCCATGGATGACCACATTCAGACACTTGGCACCGGATTTGAGGCCACAGAAGGATGAGTTGGCACTTTGGGATGCCTATATATGTGAGCACCTACAGTGAAAAGGATATAGAGATCGAGATAGAAAAGGGAGGAGAATATAGAGAGCGAGCTAGCTCGTGGGATTGGGTAGAAGCTATATAAGGGAGTAATGTATTAAGGGGTTGGGTTATAGAAATTTTCTTTGTATGGATGAAGGACATGATCCCTACTGTGATGTATGACTTCGGTCTGATCAAGCTATGGTAGTCTAATGGATCCATTGAATGTAATGAGGTTACAAACATGAATGAGTATGAATGTAATTAATTTGGTTCATATCTATATATTTTCATTTTAGTTCATGGATGTTACAAAATAGATCTAAATTATTACGTATTTTCCTTTCTGCTTTGTAGTTCTATATGTTATCCTGTAAGTATCCTCTGCTTTGGAATGAATACATTTATCTAGAGGTCGTTCGAGCCCTATGATGATTGTATGTCTCATTTCCACCTTAATTCATTAAGTTAATGACATAGATGATGGTTTCCAACTTAACGCACATAAAAGAGAGACTCGGTGCTCACGCATGCCTCGGTGAGTGCCCAAGTGTCTGCTAGGTGATAGGCCGATGTGCATGAGATTCCCTTGTTATTTTGGTGGGTGTAAAAATGACTACATTTTGGTTATGTTGTTGGGACCCCTTTTCGAAGTTGTAGTGCGAAATGGCATACATCATTATCTCGTGTAATGAGTAATGACAGTGTTTAACTTTAGAAAGCATTGAATCATGGTTCAAAAGCACAGAGGATAAATTTTCTCGAGAGATTCAACACTGGCTCGAGATTGATGCACATAGATGGGTAGAAGAGAACCTCTACCATGATTTGTATGAATTTTTTTTTGTTGCTTCCTAGTAGAGTTGTATGAATGGCTCTTGGCATATGCATCTAGATCAAGTTGGTATTATAGATCATGTGCATGGACCCAAGAAGAATACTAGAGGCTGTAGGATGCAGATTTGATGTGGACTCGTGTTGTGGATCATTGGTGGAAAGGTGTGTTGGCTAGCTACACTCTAGAGTACACTATTTCTACATATTCTTGTCTAGAAGTTGCTGAGTTTGAGTTTCTGTGAGAGCCTAGAGGATCATTTCTACGTGTTATCCCTTTGGTAATGAAGATATTGATTGTTACCTTGAGTTTAGAGGCATTTCGATGGTTGGATAAACTATTCTGAGTGCTGGGTGAGGAAGCTAGGGTGGAGGAAGATGGCAGATATTATGATAGAGAGAGAAAGGGAAGAAAGGCAAATCAAGTATAATAAAGTACGTGAAAGGGAGATTGCTAGACAACATGAGGTTGAAAATGTGATAGATCTATGGAGGTAGATGTTGTGGGAAGGAGTTGAGATTCACGTGAAGGACGTGGAACCTGAGTAGTCTATGTTACCCCATCTTGGTAAGCGTGTAAGAGAGACCCCTTTGGCTTCTGATGAGAGTTCGTCACATGGAGAGAGAAGAGTCATTAGTGTGCATCCGAACCCACATAATGACCAAACCATGGAACTTGGTTTTCCGGATAAAGGAAGGAGTATTGCTTGACCCAGTTGGTATTAGTGGAAGTAACAAATCTTTACCCGTAGTACAATTTCTCATTTCCCTCTTTTATGGCTATGCATACTATTCTAGTATTTATAGGAATTTTTGGACAAGGAGCAAGTGCACAAGCCTTCGATTTGTGTCCGGGAGTGGCACGGGGTACACTAGTGGTATTGGGGCATTATCATAGACAGTCAGCGTGTACTTTAGTGGAACTTTAGGGACCCTTGGCATGACCACTACAGAACCTCATGGGTCATGAGGCACAAGAACTAGTGGATCTGGTGGCTCAGGAGGCATAGGACCTAGTGGATCTAGTAGATCCAGGGGTGGAGGAAACACAGGAGGAAACCAAGGCTCTGGCTAAGGAGGACAAGGATCCCAATAACCCCTCAAGTCTTCTTTGAGATGTCTTTACATTTTCTAGATTACAGAGGTATTAAAGATGCTGCAGAACATGTTCACAAGTGTGATCTGCTATGGCATGTGAAGGGGATCACAACTTTGCAAAGGTGAAAGGCTAGTCGGTTGCAACAATGTTGTAAGGGCAAACACATAGCTGGTATAGGAAATATGATCCTCATCAAATGGTGGTGGATTATACTTGCTTTAAAGAATGCCTTCTTGGTAGAATTCCACATCCCTAAGTTTGAACAGAAGAGCATCAACGTCTGAAGGAGATTCAACAAGGAATGGTAGAGAGTGTGTGGGAGTATGATTCATGGTTCAAAACTCTCTGTTAAAATTATAATATGACATTCACCCTTCACAACATGCTCAATGGTTTTTAGGGGGTTGATAACTCCGTTTAGAAGAGATTTATATCATAAAAATTTCACAGACATGCATAAGGTGTTAGAATCTGCTCTATGTACCAAAGATGTTAGAAGTGTTGATACGGTGTTAGCCCATTTCTGGAAGCTCAAATCACCGCTATGGTTAAGAAGTGGAGAAGTTATCTGCGAACTCATCCCATGAGACTCACAAAGGAATATGGTGTATAGACTATGAAGTAGAAGGGCATATTCAGGATAGTTTCTCCCGCAGTATGGTACACGCCGTAATGTAGACTTTGAAATCTGCCATGGGGACCATGATGTAAGTAGATGTCCCTTGTTACAAGTGCACAATTCAAGAATGTGTCTTGCTAATATAAGATATGAACATCTACGACCCATGTTACTAAGGATTGTAAGCTTATTGACAAGATCCATGAGGCCATTGATCATGGGGAGTGCAAGACTAGTATTACTGTAGTTCTAAAGGTAATGATCACCGTTATGACAAGAGCACAGATGGAGGCGCGCACATGAATGGGATTTCATGGTTGTGGTAACCATGAAGGAGGAAGAAGTGAGTTTCCTCATGGAACCTATTTTAATTTTGGGTCTACAAATCATTACAAATGAGAGTGCCTAGATCTATTGCAATGCTCATGGTGCGGGAAGAAACACAAGAATGAGGAGTTCCCTGAGTTGTTTGAGCACATGAATCAACAACACCAAAAATATAAGGGTGATTTAATGGTAATCATTAAGAAGACAGACACATAATGGATGCCACAGGTGACACGTGATGTGGGTTTGGAATCTGCTATGGTAAGAACAAAAGAAGAGGCCACACGTGCAAAGGAAATACCAAGGTAGAAGAACATGGTTTCAAGGGAATAATTAGTACATGGGAAGTACCCAGACCCTGCACATCAAAAGGAGGTATATCAAGATACCATGGATGTCATTCAGAGTTTACAAGGAGAAATTCAGTGTCTAAAGGATCAGTCCAAGAGGGAGGAGCAAAGAAGGAAGGTTGAGGCACCAAAAGATGACCTAGATGAGGTCAAGGAAATATGTAAAATACTAAGGCAAGAGAATATTATTCCCTTACTAGGAGAATGGTTGAGAGAGAAGGTACCACTCTCATGATAAGAGAACGAGAGGAAAGTCTTGCATGCAAACCTTACCCCTCATAGCCTTGACTATAATAGGGAGATAACGTTAAATGTGGTCATGGATGGATGGCTCCTTAGTAATATCCTCATTGACATTAATGCGGAGGTCAATGTTCTCACCTTAGATGCTTGGCATCAGATGGGAAGGCTTTGTATTACAGGCATCTTCGAATGTGTTGTATATGGCAAACAAAACAAAGATAATTCCCATCGGTGTATTAAAGGATTCAAATATTGCCATTCAATGAGCTTAGTTTACTAGGGACTTTGAAGTCTTGGCACTCGTTGAGGTAGACAATTTCCCAACACTACTTGGGTGCCCATGGTGCTATAAGAACAATGCAGACCTTTGGTTTAATAAAGGGTACATAAGCTTTGAAAATGAGGAGGAATGGGTCATCATACCCCTGGTTGATGGGAAATCAACACCCTATACTGAAACTTTGGGAGAAGAGGTCCTGGATAGAATATATGTGCACTCAATCAGAGATCCAGAGATAATCCATCCTACTAGATGGAGTTATCTAGTTTGAGGATGCTTAGTCGGTAAGTGACACCACTAGTCTAGCATGTGATAATTGGGCACATGGAACCTATGAGTTAATCGGATGAAATTTGAGAGGATCGGTGACAAAGGTGACAAAGGTGTGTATGGTCTAGCACCTAGGAGGAAAGGAACTACTTAAGTACTCAGGAGAAGCTTGCCATGAGGTCTTTTTATAGAAGATGGAAGCTCAGTGGAAGGAGGAAAATGAATGAAGGGGGATGCTAAGCTATGTCCTACTAGGAACAATTATGTGCTGGTGGGAAACACATCGATATAATCTCTTGGAAGAACATGAATTGAGAATTACCTTCTCTATTCATTTCTCTAGAACAAACACACCCACCACAATCAAAGACTACCATGGTAAGGAGCACGCTTCCTTCCACACCCAATCTGTGAGAGAGCCCGGGGAAGGCAAAAAATCTTTACCACCATCCCTCTAGGTACATAAAATATATTCTACACTACAGGGTTACACACGTGCATGGTACATCCACTCTAAGACACACCGCCAAATAGGGAATTGGCAAGAACTAGTGGCTGATCTCATCTAAGCATTTGAGTATCGAAGAACTAAACCATTGGTGGATAAGACATTACAGGATCTCAAGAGCCTTACGATGGGGGATAGTGCAAAGGCAGAGGATAGGCTTGTAGAATTGCTAGGAGAGCCATGCTTGGAGGGATAATTTGGTGAAGATGAGTCTGATGAGATGCGGTGTAAGCGCCCATGCACAAAGAAATAAAAGTCAAGATGGTCTATGTCATAGACGATGAAGACATAGAAAATTTGGAGGTTAACCATTCTCAAGGCTTACACGAGGTGGTAGATAGTGTGATGAACATGAACGCACCGCACCTATCATAAGCCTTTAAAGACAAAGAAGGTTAACATCGACTCAGAAGAAGAGCCTAAAGAGGCTATCATCAAAGACTATTGGTCGGAGAAAGAAGTCTCTAAGATCATTGATCTTTTATGTGAGTTTGAGGATTTATTCCCACATGGGTATCATGAAATCAAAGGTGTTCACCAATCCTTGGGGGAAATGAGAATTAAGTTGAAGGAAGGTGTGCACCCAGTCCAAAAGAAACCATACTGGATGAATCCTAATCTACGCGTGAAGGTCAAGGAGGAAATAGACAAGATGATAGTGTCAGGAATCATAGAGGTTATGGAGGAGTCAGAATGGATAAGTCCAATGGTGATTAGTATCAAAAAGGATGAAAGGATAAGGATATGTGTTGATTATAGGGATATGAATGCATTGTGAGTCATTGATCCCTTCCCAACCCCGTTCACTAAAAAGATCCTAGGAGTGGTAGGGCATGAAGTCTACTCTTTCATGGATGGGTTCTCAGGCTATCACTAGGTGAGGATTGTAAAAGAAGACCATAGAAATGCAACCTTTGCCACCGAGTGGGGAAGTTTTTCTTATACGATCATGCCTTTTGGGTTGAATAATGTGCCCGTTGTGTTCTTATGCATTGTAGTGTAGGCCTTTTAGGACTTCATCCACAAGTTTCTTCAAGTGTACCTTGATGATTGGACCGTGTATGGACTAGTCAAGGACCATTGTGAAAATCTAAGATTGATGTTTGAAAGTGTTGGAAGTTGAGGATATCCCTCAACATCAAGAAGGTGTATTTTCTACCCTGTTTGGGGCCCTGTTAGGACACATCATATGTAAAAAGGCTTGCTAGTGGATCCTGACAAAATTGCAGTGATTGGGGAGCCAACTAGTCAAAGTGCGAGCAGTGTGGTTTCTTAAACACGTGGGCTACTATCGGAAGTTCATAAAAGGATATGCCAAGATCACCATGCCTTTAGAAGACTTACTCGGACATAAAAGTTCCTTTCATTGGGGAGAGGCATAACAAAAGGCGTTTGACACATTGAAAGATAAGCTTGTCACCGTACCTATATTATGTTTCCCCTCTTGGGATAAGCCCTTCCATGTTCATGTGGATGCCTCTGGAATGACCATTGGGGCAATACTTGCATAGCCTCATGAGGGAATTTTTGATCATCCCCTATGCTTTGCAAGTAGGAAGTTGACACCAGCAGAGAAAATTATACTACGACCGAGTGTGAGGCATTGTCTATGATCTACATGCTTAATAAGTTTAGGTAGTATCTGTTGGCAAATCCCTTTGTCTTCTATAATCACCACATGGCATTAAAATATTTGGTGAAAAATCCCATCCTATAAGGGCACATATGTCACTGGGAGTTATTATTCCAGGAGTTTGAGTTCACGGTGGTTATCAAACCAAGAAAAAGTAATTCCAGACTTGACCATTTATTGAGGATTGATTCGGGGGAGGATGTGTAGAGCATTAAAGATACCATGCTAGATGTGTAGCTGTTTAGGTTGTGGTGCACACCCTCAGACTTGGAGGATATTGTTGTGTTCCTTAAAATAGGTATAGCGCTAGAAGGGATGAAGACATTAGAGAAAAATCAACTAGCCATATGTGTCATGTCCTACATGTTGATCAGTGGGGACTTATACAAACTAGGGCATGATGAAGTTTTGTGCAAGTGTGTACTAGAACATGAGTGCCTCACCATCATAGAGGAAGCACATAGAGGAAGTGTAGGTGGACATTATACAGGTGACACCACCGCATGTAAAATATTAATGGCAGGATTGTGGTGGGAAACTCTATATAAGGATTGCAAGGAATATTGTAAAGTGTGTGACCATTGTCAGTGCATTGGCAAGCCAAGAAGGAGAGATGAAATGCCTTTGCACCCTATCCCTAGCGCTGAACCTTTTGAGAAATGGGCAATAGACTTTGTAGGCCCTATTGCACTAGCAACGCGTAGGATTGGATCACGCTATGTAATCACTTGCACAGACTATTTGACAAGGTGGGTAGAGGAAGCCCTAACTAAATATTGTACAACAACTACAACAACAAGATTTTGTGGGAGAACATTATCACGAGGTATGGATGCCCTTTAAGTTTAACCAGTGATAGGGGTACACATTTCTTGAATGAGACCATGAGGATCCTGTTAGCAGAATTCATGGTGGCTCATCACAAAACTACACCTTATCACCCACAAGAAAATGGAACCATAGAAGAATTTAACAAGATACTAAGTCATACCTTGACAAATATTTGTGATGTCGGAAGACAAGATTGGGATGACAAGGTATCAACCATATTATGGGATTATAGGACAACTTATAAAAGGCTAAACAAAGCCACACTGTTTCAATTGGTGTTTGGTGTAGAATTTTTCCTATCGGTTGAGTTCATGTTACGTTCTTTGTGAATAGCACACACAGAGGGTTGGCTAATGAGCAAGTGATGTAAGAAAGGATTGATAAATTAATGAAACTGGATGAAAGATGATCACTCACCAGGTGGAGCCAAACAACAGAAAAGGCAAAGAAAAAAGCATGGCATGATCACCACATTAAGAACAAGAAGTTTGAGGTTGGGCAGATGGTCTTACTATATGATTCTAAGTTTCTACGCCATCTTGGGAAGTTAAAAGTGCATTGGTTGGATCCCTACACCATCTCGTGCATGCTTGATTTGGGCGTGTGATGGTTACAAGTGCTGGATGGGATGAGATTTCCAGGACACTTCAATGGGAATAGGCTAAAGCCCTACTATAAATAAGTATTTTGGGTGGTTGTAAATAAGACAGTTGTTGCACTGTTAGTTTAGGATTTTCTTTAATACATTTTTCCCTTCTTGTGTTTCCCTTTCTCGTTGTTGTTTTGTGTTGCACCTTGGGCACCGGTAATCTCATTTCTTTTTGAAAGTTGTAAATGCATAGAGGACCAAACATCATTTTAGTGTGGGGTGGAGTAAGGTGGAAGAAATTAAAGTGTGAAGTTCCAGGAAGGATTGCATTGGAAATCCCAATTGAATGGCCCCAATGAAAAGAGTACATGTAAGGAAAGGTGAAAAATGATTGTTAGTGTCAGGATAAGGCTACATTGGGGATCCACGTACAAGAAAGGAAGAAGTGAAAAAGTAATACGAGGTAGGAAAGAGAAAAAATCATGATAGAAGAAGTTCCTTCGGCACTAATTATGCATGCGCAAGAGTCTCATGTCAAGATGGATTGGTTACATTCCAGAAGGTTGGAGAATTATCCACTCAAGGTTGGGTGCGTAAGTTAAAGCACTAAAGTCTAGTTTATTTCAATAATCCACATTAAGTGTTAAAGCATGGTGGTAGGTAAGGTAGCATTTAATGTTATAAAGTGGGAAAAACTATAAATAGAAGGTCAAGGCATTTCATTATTTACTTTGTGTATACGAAGAGAAGCACTTTTGCATCATTGCAAACTAGGGCTTCTAGGACTGATCCGTGTGAAGAAAAATTTGAAGAGTTTGAGCGTGAGTAACTAGTTTGGATTTACAAACTAGAAGGAAGGGATTTCATGGGCATAAGAGAATTTGTGAGAAGGCACCATCTTGTGAAAGTATTATCCTAGTTAGGGTTTGAAAAACTAGGGCACGAGTTTAAGAGGTTCTCTTCACAAGTTGAGATCTAAGGTTGGAAGAAGTGGAAGAGCAGAGTAACAAGAAGATATTGAAGTGATAAGAGGACCTAGACAATGGCACCCAAGAAACTGACCGTGTCACCTAAAAATCCAAAGGGCAAGGGAAAGGGCAGAGAACTAGTAGCAACAACCACAAGTATGAATGAGGAGTGGTATGCAGAAATGCAGACCGGATGGATTTTTCTAGGGAAGGAATGGGAATACCACTTGAGAAAGATGGTAGTAAGTGATTATAACCATCATACAAGCACAAAAAAGAAGGAAATGGTGCTGGAGTTAGTGTGCCTGACAAATAAAAGGACACTAGAGGGTTTGCCCATCTATATCGATGAGGTAAAAGTGAAGTTGGAGAAGGCAATGTTATTACAACTCTATGAGTTGCCCTACTTTGGAAAGCCCGAGTGCCTCTATTTGTGGCTGATGTTACACATGTATGAGGATCACTTTTACTTCATGGGGTGCAAGATGTGCATAACCCCTTAGCTGATTTCTAAGTTTACATGCCTCATCTACGTGGCAGACAACATAGATGATGACTTGAGTGACAAGGATGCCATCAAAGCAACCGTCGTTGTATATGATTATAAGAAGGGGTCGAGGTATTTTGATATTACAGAAATCCTAGATCCTGTCATGAGAATGGCCACGCACCTAGTCACAAAGTTAAATGATCAAGAAAGGTGGACACAAGTGAATAAGGCTTGGTTGAATGTATGTAGAAAAATATCAGAGGGCACAATCTATAATTTATCGGCCTTCATTGCAGATGAGATAATCAACAATGCATAGGAAGGAGACAAGATACTCTTTGGAAATATCCTCCTAAAAATTGTATTTTCGGAGATAGGAGTGCCTGACATGGTAGAAAAGTTTGTTTGGGAGTATCTGGCTAAAGATCCCTCACCTACAAAAATATTTTCAAAGTATACATGTGAAACAATGACAACCTCCCACAAGGCACACCTAGACAAGTGGTATAAGTGCTTAAGGGATGTGTTTGGGGTAGAGTGGAGAATCCTAGAGAAACTACCAATGCTTACAAAGGAGAAGCTGAGTTTTTGTGTACCAACACTTCTACATAGGCATATTCAAGTTGGTGGATGAAACCATGAGCCCATGGTGCAAACTCCCATTCTCCTTCACCGCCCAATACTTCCAAGCGGGAGTTAACAGGTTCAAAGAAGTAAAGAGACTAAGGTTTGATCTTAGTGAAGTTGATCAGGACCACAGGGAGTTGTGCAGGATGCTGGTCTACCCCAAGAAGCACATGTACATGGAAAAGTACGTAGCACATGAAATTAGAATGATGAAACCCATGACTCTAACAATTATAGGAAAGACTACGACACGTGTATATCTCCACATTAGGCCAAAATTCAAGAAAGGTACATACCTAGAGAATGATGTCTCCATACCTGAAGATCCCATGGGGAGAAGAAATCCCACACTTAAGAGAAGGGAGAGAGAAGAAGAAAAAAACCAAGAGTATAAACTACCCAAACCAGAGAAGTGTGCCGGTGGCAAGCGCTAAACATAACACCTATACAACAAAGAAGAAATCCCTGGTAAATGAAAAGACCCCAGAAGAAGAGGCACTAGAGAAACCCCTGCCAATGAGAAGTCACCAAAGGAAGTAGATAAGGCTGGATCACCTACGAAAGAGTCACCTCTCGAAAAGAAGCAGAGGCTAGAAGAGGAAATTGACTCGAGGAGACAGAGACCTTGGAGATATATAGGTGAAAAGGATGATGACAATGAAGAAGATAATCCTGAAAGAGATCAAGAGCCACTTGTCTTCAATGTGCATGATTCAGAAGAAGAGGGAGGAAAAGAAGAACATGAGTTCCTTTTCATGTAGCACAAGGGTAGCCATGAGAAGGAAGGTTCCTAGGACATGAGAGGAAGTGAGGAGGTTGGCATGCACGAGTAGAAAAATCCAAGCCTTACTAAGGAGCAAGTAAATGAGGTGGTAGAAAGAGAAGCAACAAAAATAATTACCTTGGTAGAACAAGAATTGGAACGCACAACTGACATAATGATGGGAGAGGATAAGGAGGAAAGTGTTGAGAAAGAACAAGTTAGTATGGGAGGAGGTTCTAGTCTAATGGTGAGTTTCCCTAAAGCCACATGCTTAGGAAGGAAGAGCCTTGATACAAAATGAGGATAGGTCATGGGCTATGTTGATGACCAAAGGAAAGTACTATGCGCACGCTTCCGGAACATTGTACCCACATAAAAACTTCTAGTTATGGCATCATTTGATGAGGAGGGTGCATACCCTAGGACAAGGAAGATGCTCTCTTGGGCATTTGAGTCCCATATTGACAAGCCAAAATTCAAAGTATGCCAAGGGGCTATCATGTCAATACACGGAGTCTAAGGGAACCAACCCTTGGTAAATGCCCAAAGAACTTTCGGATGAGAATTTATGCAACACGCTCAATAAGGTCACGGTCGAGATTGAGGCTAGGCTCTTTGGAAGAAATGATAGAGTAAAATTTCTAGAGGGAGAGCTAGAAAAGAAGGAAGAGGAGCTAGAAGAGAAGAATAAGGGCTTGAAACAAGAAGAGTTGATAGCACGCAGCTGAAGTACGAGCTAAGGGATGAGAAGATGAAGGTG
The DNA here is from genome assembly GCA_018340775.1 of Taxus wallichiana var. yunnanensis. Classification (NCBI taxonomy): domain Eukaryota; kingdom Viridiplantae; phylum Streptophyta; class Pinopsida; order Cupressales; family Taxaceae; genus Taxus; species Taxus wallichiana. The sequence continues at coordinate 685,350,558 of CM031237.1, forward strand.
CATGAATTATACAAAAATATGGAGTCTATCATAAGCACCATTATGTTGAAGCATCCAAACCTAATGCCTCCCACACAAAGCACTAATCCACTCTTGAATGTTTAGAAGATATGACGTGCATCCTCACCATGAAGAGGAAACCATTGACCTTGGATTATGTAGAAGAAGTGGCAGAACGCTTGGAGAGGGAGGAAAAATTGAAAGTGGTAGCAATCATTGCTGAGTATAATAAGGTACTTGTAGATTTCAAGATTGCTACCCAATCACCGAGGCTTTCAGTGAGTATGTAGTGGTACTGGTCGCCAACTATAAAGTAGAGCTTAAAGAGTTTCAAGAGAAGAATAAGGGAAATAGGGCGGAAAGGGATAGAATCCTTGCCGAGGTTGAAAATAAATCTGAGGCCATTGAAACCTTAAGGGGTTCAATCAAAAACCAGTTGAAGGAACTATACCTACAAATCACGAGAAGAATGGATGCACTTGAGGACATGGGAAAACAATTGGAAGGGGTAATTGAGACTATGAATACCCAAGGAGATGGGTTAAGCTTTAAGGAAGTGAACACCTTAGTCGGTGACCTCTTCCAAAGAGCACAGAGTGAAGTAGATACTTGGAACAAGCTAGAGGCCGACCTAAAAAAGGACTTCCCACTCCTTTTGTAGTAATAATTACCCTCTCATTCTTTTATTCTTTCCCATTCCATCATCCCCTTATTCTTACTCTTCCCAAATTCTTCTATTATTTTGGAACATACTGTAATTATTTATTCATTTGAGAAGTGTTCTGTGACGAAGAACATGTATAGTGTGGGGTGATGTTGGGACCCCAAAATACTGGCTAAGTACAAAAAGGCATGTAGGCATGCAAGGAAAAGGTGCGCAGGGTAGGGTTTAAGGAAGGGTTTAAAAAAACCCATGGCACACGTGCGGACATAGCTAAATTTTCACCACTTAGCTATATTTGGCATAATTTAGGTAGGACATAAGTGTGACCCGAAAACAAATGAGGAGTGGATAAGGTGCCAACCTTGCAATGTGAGGCCCACGAAAGGAATATGCTTAGACATAGAGGATTCGAGAAGACCATCATTACAAGGAGTGGAGAGCTTGGATATAAAGAAGCATGCTCCCATGGAGGACCACATTCAGACACTTGACACCAAATCCGAGGTTTCGAAGGATGAGTTGCCACTTTAGGATGCCTATAAATGAGAGTGCCCATAGGAGAAATGGATATAGAGATCGATAGACAAGGGAGGAGAATATAGAGAGTGGAGCTCTGTAGAAATACTGTGAGAACTCTATGGGATTGAGTAGAAGCTATATAAAGGAGTAATGTATTAAGGGGCTAGGTTATAGAAATTTTCTTTGTATAGATGAAGGACATGATCCTGCTATGATGTATGACTTTAGTTTGATCAAGATTTGGTTTTCTAATGGATCCATTGAATGTAATGAGGTTACAAACATGAATGAGTATGGATGTAATTGATTCGGTTCATATCTATATATTTTCATTTCAGTTCATCGATGTTATGGAATAGATGTAAATTCTTATGTATTTTCCTTTCTCTTGTAGTTCTATCTCATTATTTTTAAGTATCCTCTGTTTGGAATGAATACATTTATCTAGAGGCCGTTAAGCCCTATGATTATTATATGTCTCATTTCCACCTTCATTCATTAAGTTCATAACATAGATGATGGTTTCTTGCTTAACTCACATGAAAGAGAGACTCGGCACCCGTGCATTCCTTGGGTGAGTGCCCAACACTCGTTGGGTGATAGGCTGGTGCACATGGGATTCCCTTATTCTTCTAGTGGGTGTCAAAATGACTATATGTCCATGACACATTGAAATGTTGTTCCTATGTTTGTGAATGAAGGGCATCTTATGATATGCATATGTTCCCCACTTGGTTGTAAATGATGTTTTGAATTTATCCTCTTTCTTGACCAGGATCTGATTGAAACTTGAATACCCATCCAACATTGAGAATCTTTGTGTACCAGCCATAATCTGTAGAATATGCTCCATTGAAGGAAAAGGATAATGATCCTTTAGAGATTCCTTGTTCAAGTCTCTGAAATCAACACATACTTTGATTTCACCGTTCTTCTTGTGCATTGGAATTAGGTTCATGAACCAAGTAGATTACTTGATGGGAAAAATTATCTTCGCCTCAATGAGTTTGGATAATTCCTTTCTCATGAGGGGCTCTATCTTCATATTGATTGGTCACCTGTCACATGATAGGCTTGATACAAGGATTAAGGTCAATGGAGTGTTGAGAAACACTTGGATCAAAACCTTTGAGGTCTTCATACTATCATGAGAAGATATCATTTTATTTTTGATAGAGAGAGATGAAGGCCTATTTTTCATTGTGCACACAAGTCTTACTAAGAATCAACTCCTTTCGAAACACAATAGTGAATAGAGAGTATTATTTTTGCATGGCACACATAATTTTCTTCACCCTTGAACTCATCATCAGGGCTAAACATTTTCTCTAAGGTGACCAATCCTTTAGGCAGCTTATTTGACTTCAATTGAATCACTTGGTCACCATAGCTGTCATACAAGTCAGTTTTACATGCTTGATGATAACTTAGCTTCATTCTAAATGAACTTGATGATCTATGCATCACTTTCAAACACTTGCTAGCTGGTATTGTTGTCTGGAATAGATGGTCTAATAAAATTCTTGATGTGCCGAGTGTTTCCTTTGAAAAAGTCTTTAACAAGAGAGAAATTTGAGCCAAGCACAAAAATTTGGTCAGCTTCCTTATTCATTTTTCGTGGAACCACCTGTAGCTTTAGAGCATCAAATATCTCAAGGAGGTCCCACACTATGTGATTATAAGATTTGAGAAGATTATTCTTTTCCTAACACTTGTTAGTAACCTGGTGGATAACCAATTATGTATCCTTGAATATCTACAACTCCTTAATCCCTTTCTTCTTAGCAATGAGAAGGCCATGCACCAATGCTTCATATTTTTCTACATTATTGGAGCATGTGAACTATAACCTATGAGAAAAGAAGAATTTCTCATCCTTGGGAGAAATGAGAACAACTCCTTCTCCCATGTTGTTTCTCGCTTTACTCGATCCATCAAAGTATAATTTCAATAGACCGGAGTTCAACTTGGTCTTTTTTAATGCACGCAACAGAAAGATTCTTCTTCAAGAATGTAGTAAGTACCAAGCCCAGTTTCATAGGCTTCTAGTTCTTCAGCATATGGGTTAAATTTATGGTACCTCTCCACCCACTCATCAAGTACTAGATTAGGAATAGAAGGTGAAATAGGATGATCTTCAAAACTCAAGCTTGTTCTTCTTGGATTAAATAATTGTCTTGGAGAGGGGATGGGACATGAATTTACATGATAGGAAAATATTGGCTCAACTTGCATGGTAAATTGGGTACCATACCTTTTATTGAGAAAAATTTGAGACCAATCGGAAGACAAGTAACCACCCATTTTTGTAGTAAATTCTCTTGATAGACATAGGGAAAATAAAGGAGGTAAGTCAATGATAGATACATCTTGAGTTATGGTGAGGCTTGGACACACACAAATGGTCAACTCAAGATCCTTGATAATTCCTAAGGTAGTAACAATTGATCCGTCAAGTTGTAGGTTTCCTTTTGTGAGGGGACTATACTTGATACCTAAGACATCAACTATCTTCTTAGGCATGATAGAAGTACTAGTGCTTGAGTCAATCATGCAATTATGCACTAGGTGTTTTCCTATGATCAAGGACATATAAAAGGGTGGATTTTCAACAATATTACTTACTTGTTTCTCTTGTTTCGACAAATATTGATAGAAGTGTGTGGTTTTTGAATAGTTGGATCAATGCGTGGAAGTTGGGACAGGGGCCTCATGTAGCAGATCCCGTTGGGATGGAATGGTTAGAGCATCCCACATTGTGACATTTATATTTTTCTTCTTCATCTGGTCCACAATGCTAAATGGAAGACCCAATGACTTGTGCATTTGAGGGATAACAACATCCTTTCTTGACTGTTCAAGTGTGGAAAAATGAGCTTTAGCTGAAGATGAGGCATGACCTACCAAAGGAGGGGTGCATGTTAATTCTGGAGAAGCTTTGCGTAGGATATTTTGTGTAGGGACTTGAGTATTTTAACTCTTTGGATGCCCCGGTTACATCTTTCTACTTTTGTTGGTCCGCTTGTATTGCTGGGATTGTGACCTACATGCCAGACTAAAGCATTCTCTTCTTGTATCTTGTGTTGTCTGGAAATTGGGTGTGCGGTTTGATTGTATCCTATACGAAGTTGTTGATTACACAAAATTCCTCGGTGCAAAGAACATCAAGTTTGCCTTTGGAGGATATTCTAGCCTTCCTTTGTTTTCTTCTTTAGGGGCACTTGTTAAAGGCTCACAAGTTGAAGCATTCTAGATCATATAGGCTTTCACATGCATAACATTGGCATAATGATATTGAATATGAGGCATGTTGCAAGGGAAGAACCATTATAACTCTTGTACCAAATTGTTCAGATGAACAAACACACGACTTACACTAGGTGCTAGAAGAGAGGTGTGGGAGGAACAAATTGAAAAGGAATATATGCATTAGCATGCCATCTATCATTTTGTTGGTTAGGCACGTATCTTTGATTTCCTTATTGATTCTGCCAAGGATGATTGATTTGGCTATGTTCCTGATTAGGACTTCCTCGATAGGATTTTGCTTGTTGTTTCTCTAATGATATGAATTTGTTTGACAAATTTCTAATCAGGGTCTTCAACTCTTCATCTTATTTTTGCTGCATTAGGGAGTAAGATGTTGATGCAATAGGTTGTGCACTTTTCTCAAGAGCAGGAATAGGGGCCAAAGAAGGTTGGAGAACTTGTGACATTTCTAGGAACAAGGGAATAAGTGGTCTAGGAGCTATCTTTCCCACCTGAATAAGACTATTTTTCACCCTTACTATAATATTATAAGCGGCTAGTAAAGTCCTACCTCCCATGGATTGAATGATGACTAAGATATCATTGTTCAACACCTTTAGATAATATAGAAAAGCATGTTGGGCTGTAGGTATTACCAAAAGAGGTATTTTGTCTGAAGTCTTCTGAAATATGATGTTGAAAGTAGTCATATGCTCATTGGGCGCCCTCCTTATTGTTGTCAGTTGCTCCACCAAAGACAAGTGATTTGACTTATCTTCAAAATAATTACAAAGAGATGTTCCCATCTCATCCTAGGTGGCAATAGATCCAAGTCTCAAGCCTTGGTACCATTGAAGCACTTTTCCTTTAAAAGAGGCTACAAGTAGCTTGACTACTACATCGTCATGTGTGATCAAATAGAGTGAACATATGTTTGCTACATCCTGGATATGCTCCTGAGGGGTGACTTGATTCTCACTAGTAAAGTATGGAATACTTTTGAGCACACCATTTGGCATATCATGTTGCATGGCCAGCACCAAGGACTTCCTCTAGTGAAGTTAGCAAAGTTCCTTAATGGAGGAGGTGACTTATGCACCATGACATGGTGCACTGGTTGTCTATTATGAGGAGGAGTTGAATGGGTGTGACACACTAGAGATGGGGATGTGCGCATGGGATTTTTGGAAAAAAATATTATTGAGGATAGCTGGAGGTACTTGAAATAATCTTCAGCTGCTACACTTCTCCTTGTATGCACTCTTCTCATGAAAGGTGCCTAGGGCTATTAAAATAGAGATATGTAGATATTGGGAGTCACTAGATGTTTTGAAATGAGCCTCCAAAGGCTAGAATACTAAGTCCACACATTAGAAATTATTAATATGAAATTTAATCTTTCAATGTTGGTCCCACTGGGCATGCCAAAAAATATTGGTCGTTAAACTTTCCTTGTGTCTCGATCTGGTAGAACTGAGTTTTTGTGATAAGAATGGAACCATTACCGAGTTGTGGGACCTTGTGCACTTGGGACGTATCTCCGAGAGAAGGTCGGTTCCTCTATCTATTTATACTACTATTGCTACTCCTAGTGCTGAAAGAGAAAGCTAAGCTAATAATGCCAAGAAACACGTGATAGGAGGATAACATTGAAGGAAATTACACACGAGATAACACCGAAAAGAGGGATGAACACTATTTGTTTTGAGAAAAATGAAGGGAAGTACGTGGAAGAAGGCTAGGCATGTGTAGCAGAACTAAAACACATCCACCCAACTAGTTTCATGGAACACAACTAAATAAGGAGTTGCAAGGGATGTAGAATGGTACAACAAGAACATAATGCAAAAGAAAAAGTAAGAAGAAGGAATGCAAACATGTTAGGACAAAGAATAGTCACAAAATCATGATTCTATTACTTCCAGAAATGCATAGAAGTGTTACAATGGTGAAAGAGGCCGATATCCACATATGAAAACCAAATCCAGAGGTTTGTAACTCAAAGTGAAAATCTAGAAATTTGATAATCTATTGTTGTAATAGTTTCCTTGGTTTTCCCTTCGATGGGAGTAACAACTTCTATGACCCTTTCTCCAAATTGATTTACCGATAGGATAGAAACAATCTTTGGCATCTTGTAATACCTTTTCGGTGCATGTTCCAAAATTCTCAGGTCTATAACATCCACCGAGGTACTTTCTTTTCTGTTTGAGTCAGGTGAAATAAACATTCTAGTATAGTGACGCCGATGAAAATAACAACACCGATTCGGTACCTAAAGAACTAGTCTAAACAAGAGCACTAGTAACATTAGTTGGCACAAGAATAGAGGTTGAGAACAAGGATAACACCATTTGTAGTCATGGACTAGATTATTCGGAAAGGTACTATGGCCCTAGATGAGCCGGCATTAAGAGGGTTCCAAAATTTCAAAGGTCTGACATTTGTAGCTTGACCTACAACTTGATTTTGAGGCTGGTTGTTCCCTTGGAAAGGAGGACGGTTAGCTTGATACTTCTAGTTTTGTGGTTGGTATGGACGATTATATTGAAACTAATTTCTCTTGAGTGCAACGAGCTCATTTCTAAAAGTTTGCAATGTGACTTGAATTCAAATAGATCATTTGAAGATGTAGTGGAAGAATGAGCTGGTTGATTAGAGGCCACTGGAATAGGAGTAATGATAGGCTGATTATTCGTAAGATCCAAAGAAAATGACATTGGCGGTAATGGAGCTATCTTTCTAGCCTGAATCAAGGAGTTTTCCATTCTTATGGCAACATCGTAAGCATCACATAATGTAGTCCCTCCCATGGACTAGATCAAAACTGCTACATCACTATTCAAGGCTCATAAATAGTATAAGAATGCATTATTTGAAGAAGGTGTTATGAGTGATGGAATCCTATTCCGGGTCCCGTGGAATCGGAAATTGAAATCACTCATGTATTCTTGGAGAGCTCTCTGCATGGTAGTTAGTTATTCTAAAAGTGATAGGCGATCACTCTTGTCTTCAAAATATTTATAGAGTTTTTCTCCTAACTCGTTCCAAGTGGTTATAGTGCCAACACTTAACCCTTGAAAACATTGAAGTGATTTTCCCTTGAAAGAGGTGGTAAGAAGTATGACCATAATGTTATCCTCTGTGATGTTATGTATGACACAAATGCTGACTACATCAAGAATATGTTCCACTAGAGTAACATGAGTTACCCCTGTATAAAATGGTAAAATTTTGAGTGTTGTAACAGGTATAGGATCACGTTGAGCCAATCAAACATGACTAATTTCTTTGAAAGGAAAAAACTTAGTTACGTGCCATATAGCGAAAGAAGAGTTGGTTGTTCCTTGGTGGAGGAAACATTCCATATGGAGGGGTTGAATGACCCCTATGAGGTAAACTGTAACTTGCGATAATGAAACGCCTCTTATTCTTCTCTTTGGAGGAGACAAGGAAAGTTCAATATGCTAGTAATTTCCTCACTTTGAAGAAGCTTTTGTCTGAATTCTTCTCATAAGTTAACACACCGAGATTTGGAATCTAGAGATATAGAGTCACTAGGTACTTTGACTTGTGTAAGTGAGAAGAGAAGTACCAACTCTATCCCACTGGGCATGCCAAAACTATTTGTCGCCAAATCACTTCACCCTCTGAATGACCAGAATGTGAATAGGATGTTTGGTGTGATTGGGACACATGGTATCACCTCTCAAGTTATGGGACTTGGGCTCGAGGTGAACCTCTAGAGAAGGTTGGCTTCCTCTTCCTAAACTAAGTGTTGTACTACTTCTAGTGCAACAAAAGGGTTATTTAAACATAGGATAACATTTTCATGGGTTTTAGGAAGAGATTTGCAAGAATTGAAACTATATTAGGAATTGCGATGCACCAAATAAAAGGTATTGTTAGACTCAAGAAGGGTTAATTTGAAGAGGGTGTGTGCACCACAAGTCAACTTCACCTGCTACAACTTAGAGAGGATACAAAATATCACAAACTAGGAAGCATACGTTCCTTTTGTTAAACTCAGATTATGCATAATGAGATAGATCAAAATTGATTAGAAACATAATCAATCATCATGATAATGCAAAATAAGCACATATAAAACATCTATTTCACCTATAACAGTCAATGATAACATTTCTTTTATAACGAAGGAAGATAACCTTTTCCACAACTAAAATTCAAACAATTATCACTTTCTAACATAATGAAATAAGATATTTTGAGATAAAGGCAAGCCAATCACTTATACTAAGGAACTATGCATTCACCAAGCATAAACACATCAACCATTAACACAATAACTTAGCTTTCCATGACAAAATATCACTCTGAATGAAATTGAAAGGTTTCTGAATATTCAAAGAACTCTTGCAAGCTTGAGGAGTAACTTCTAAAAAAGGATCCCCCAAAGACTTAATGTACTTCTCTATTTATAAGTTCCTTAGGTTGAGCCATTACAGCTAGGCCTTAAGTAACAAATTAATAAAAATATAAATGTTATTAAGTTCTAGGAACATGCTCCCATAAAATATCAAATTTTTCTGCAAGAATTTGACCCACCAACCTCGAACATTGACCGATCCGGAGATTGGATCAGTCCTCTCATAGCCACCTAGCTTTGGCTGGGCTCTACAACATCTTCTCCACCCCACTTTTCCCTTGGTCCTTCACCTTGTGTGGCCATCGATGTTTGTATTTGATTAAATTATTAATAATTCCCTAAATTTCTTCATCCTTTTGTCGGATGCATAGTGATTAACTATGTCCTCCATCTCAATCTCTCTTGCTACTTTAGCTAGAACTATTTTGATTTTAATTACCAACTTTCTCAATCAGCCAAAGTGAAATTATGGTATGAAACCAACCTGTCAATGGAGTCACTGTAGAAGGTTCTAGTTACTTCGCCATCCCTTTTGACCAAATATTTTAAATGTAGATTGATCTGATCCTTAGGAAGAGCATCGATGTTTTCATTGAAGAATTTACAATTGATATTATCAAACTCTTCTTAAATGTCATTTAGAGCATCCATTATCTCTATACACTTATCATTCAATTTCTTAATTAGATCCTGCAAAACCCGGGACCAAAAATCCATAGCTTTTGAGACTCAAAAAATTTTGAGGCATCATCTATTACATCTTCTTGGAGAAGAAAATCTGAATCTTCTTCTCTGATCTCACTCTAGGTAGTCAAATTCAAGTTCAAATTAGTATTATCTTCAAAGAAGGTTTCATCCATCTTTTGACTAGAGGTTCTTTCAGTTTGTAAATCATTATATATGTCAATCTTCCTTTATCAAAGGATGGGCTTTTGGTAGTATACACTCCATCCATCCATTTACCAATCTTCACTTTTGACCTATCTTCTCAATATCATGATAAGAAATATCATTGAGGGTGGAATAAATTGCCGTGAGCCATGGTAGTTGAAGTATCAGTAGATGGAGAAGGTTGTGTCACTTTTCTCAATAATGCAGTGAGTTGTTCAACCTTTGCTTTGAGCTCATCTTTGAAAGCCTTGTCCTTGTCATATTTTTCTAACAGATTTCCAAGAGTAGTTTACACATCCTATTTTTCCCCTTCATGTGTTTATTTTCCCAAAGTGAAAATATAGAAATTTAATAATCTTCTGCTGTAATAGTTTTCTTAGTTTTCCCTTCAATGGGAGTAACAACTTCTATGACCATTTCTCTAGATTGATTTATCGACAAGATAGAAACAATATTTGGCATATTGGCTTACCTTTTCGTTGTGTGTTCCAACATTCTTAGGTCTATAACATCTAGTAAAGGTACTTTCTTTTTTTGTTTCAGATTCTAGAGAAACAACGATTCTGTATAGTAGATACTAATGAAAATAGCATCACCGATTCGGTACTTGAAGAACTAGTTAAAACAAGAACACCAAGTAACATTAGTTGGAACTTGAACAAAGGTGGTAATAATGGATGGGTTATATGTGAGGACATCCATAGGAGTGGACACAATGGGATTAGAAGATGAGATGGGAGGAAATGGAAGTGTTATAGGAAGTGAAGTAGATATGGGTGACCCAATAATTTCCCATGCTAAGAGAATTGGAAGAGAAGAAAATACTTGGGCCATAGAAGGAGATGGGAAAGAATAAATGATTGTAAAAATGGAGGAAATGATGTAGGAAGCGGAAATAGAAGAGAAAGGGAGATGACAGGACCTTGTGAGATACTTGGAGGATCAAAGACTTCAACTATTTCTCGACACTAGTATTGCTGGAGAGATGGCCTTAGAAGTAGGAACCTTAGAGAGAGATGAACTACCAAAAACAAATGAAATATTCTTGGGGACTATATGGGACCTTTGGGTAGCCATATTTCCTTTAGTAGGTGTTGGAAGACTCATTGCTGATTGGGATTTTGTTCTTATAGGTTGATCTAACCCTTTCGGTGGAATTCCCAAAGTAACTAACCAATTATATGTCCTTTACAAAATTGGCCCCACCCTCTCTTTAATATTGCAACATTCTTCTATATACCAATCAATCCATGGTAATGGTTGATTGACAAAATTGTTATCTTTGTAATATGCATCCAATACCTCTTCTTCATCCTCCATTCCCTTTGGAATCTCTACGATCCCAAACTATCGAACCTCATCTAGGGTCAACCTTTCATATTCTCATTGTCGGATAATAAACTCATCTCAACAATGAATCCAAATATCTTCTAATTGAGGTACATGAGAACTGGATAAACTTGTTTCACTAAAATTTCCCTAGTAATCAAATTTTTTTGAGGATGAAATGTTCACAAGGTTACTTCTAACATTTCTGCATCCACATTCTTTACCTTGTAAATACTTGCACATGTATATCTACCAATTGAAATGGGAAACTGGACTCTCGCCTTGTGTCATTTGTTCTGGATTTTATGGTAGTCCAACAATTGTTGAACCAATTCCAATAAAACCCATTTTTCCGTAGGACATCTTGGTAGCTTACAAGGAGCACCTATAAAACCAGGAATTCAAATGTATTTGAATGTAGGAAACTATAGGTAAATATCCCCCACTTGCATACCTCTTTGAAAGCTTCATCTGAAATCCTTTTGTTGTATAAATCCTTATCAAACCGGTAAAGGATAACAATCAAGAAAGCATCATTTATCATGTGGAAGTGTCTGCTTCCTTCATCCATTGTAAGCTGAGGAGAAAAATAATAAATTTGTGAGGCACTCCTTACATCTTTACTATTCAAACCATTGAAATCTCCCATAACAGTGGCGACATAGACCAAGAAAAAGGTCATGAAAAAATTCTTTGAAGACAAAACCTTACTTAATTGATAACAAATGGAGCTGCTAATATACTCCCCCCATCGTATAAGTTCCTTATTTTTCTTGATGGTGGAAATGTATAAGAACATATGTTCCTGAAATTCCTTTGTAGAGGTAAGGCCTGAAATTCTACTTAATAATACGATAAGATCGTTCACTTCCTAGATGAAGTTTGATCGATAAAGGGTCTTTGGCAACTTGCTAAAACTCTTGGCCAAGTAGCTATTCAACATGACCTTTGTACATATATCAGTCTCTTTATCCCAGTGTTTAACAATTGCCTCCGATGAAATTGTGGTGTATTCTTCAACATGCGGGAGTTTGAACAAGTCTTTAAAAAAATTAGCATCTAATTGAATCACCACCTTTCCATCAACATCCTTTACTCGACTTGGAGTCTCCATTAAAATTGGTTCTTTGCACCAAGAAAAATTTAGGGCAATGTGTTGATGCAGGATACCAATGGGAAGAAAAAGTCCACTATCATAGATAGCTTGCATCTAGGATTTCTTGTTAGGAGCCTTTACCCTTGCCCAAAAATCGGGAAAATCAACCTTCTTGAGATCCGTATCTCCTATGTTCCCTAAGTCTGAAGATAAACGAGAATGAGGAGCAACTCCTAGGAATGTATACTTCATTTTCTCTTTACCCTTTTCTGAAGATGTTCACATTAAATTTGGGTTTCAAATCCAAAAAAACCTTTTGAACTTTGTAACAAATACTGCAAAGGTCCCAAACGTTGAAGTTTGAAAGTTTGAAAAATGAATCTACGAAACACCGAAAATAAATCCTAAAAAAATTCCAACCTTTAAACTCCAAAAAGTCCAACCTCGAACTCCAAAATGAACACCTCTCGAACTCCGAACACATTCGAACTCCAAAACGAACACCTCCGAACTTCGAACACATTTGAACTCCGAAAACAAACACCTCCAAAAAGTTAGACCTCGATATCTAAAATGAACACCCTCCCAACTCTAAAAAATGAACACCTCCAAAAAGTGAGACCCTCAAACCACATACCTCGCCAAGACACAAAAAGCAAGGAAAATGCTTGGGAGGATCTCAAAATTTATGATGAACAATGAGTTGTATACCTATAAAAATGGGATTTTACAAGTGTGTAGGTCATTAAAAACCTTCAAGGAAAACATAGTGGACATCAAGGGTTCCATTTTGAAACACAATAAGGAAGAACAAATGAAAATAACAAGGAAGAAGGCAAACCACAAATATCTTAAACCAAAAGAAATAAACTAAAATAAAATACCTTGAAAATGATGCCAAAAAGTAAAAGATGCAAAGAAAAATGAGATCGTCAAAGAAAATGTCAGTTGAAAATGATAGATAAAATTGTGAGTTTAAATAGAAAAACCCAACATTAATGCCCAAATATGACCTATACGGGGAGTAGGTGCGAATTAAATGCGTAAACAACTCCCAAAGTCCGAAACTCGAAAGTTTGAAACTCTAGAAGTATGAAATTTTGGAATTTTAGAGTTTTAAACTTCAGAATTTAGGAGATGAAAATCATGGGATGGCGATGGAAGAACTCGAAACCACAAAGTCCTAAATTTCAGACTTTCATACTTTTGGACTTCAAAAGTCTGAAAGTGAAACACCCAAAAATGGTTGGGAAATTTATGAAACCTGAAATTCTTAAAGTTTGAAATTTTAGATTTTTAGATTTTTAGACTTCAAGACTCTATGTAATTATTTTACCCAAAAAGTGAGATAGAATTCCGAAACCCAAAATCCCGAAAGTTCAAAATTTCAAACTTTCGGACTTCAAAAGTCTAAAAGCCAAAAATTGTCAATTATCAAGGGAAGTCTTTGAATTCTGAAAGTCTGAAAGTTTGAATTATTAGACTTTGAGTTCGAACTTAAAATTGCAATTTTAATTTTTTCCATAAAATTTCCGAAAGGAAAATCCCCAAAATTGAAACTTGAAATTTTTCGGATTTTCAGAATTCGGAGAATTTTCAAAAACTACCAAATACTTCCTCTTGAAGGATTTTCAAATTTTTTATTGATTGGTCTTAACATCTATTTCTCAAGGTAGATTTTAAAAGTTAACAGTAACAATGCCAAGGGACTAGGGATAGGAGGATACCATGAAAGGAAACTACACTACAAGGCAATAACACCAACAAAAGAGAGATGAACACTACCTATTCGAAAGAAAATTAAATGAAGTGCGTGGAAGAAGGCCGGACACGTGTAACATAACTAAAACACATCCACCTAACGAAATTAATGGAACACAACTAAATAAGGAGCTATAAGGGACATAGAATGCACAACGAGCACACAATACAAAAGAAAATACAGGGAAGAAGGAATGTAAACATGTTAGGATAGAGAATAGTCACAAAAATGATGCTTCTATTACTTCCAGAAATGCACATAGTTGTTACAATGGCGAAAGATGCCGATATCCACATGCAAGAAGCATATCCAGAGATCTACAACTCAAAGTATAGAAAATATGAATTCCTTAGCAAAATGCATAAGGTTTCAAAGTATCCAACATTAATAATGAGCCTAGCTCTTACATTTATAGATGAATCCATGAAAGAAGAAGAGGAGGGAAAACCTAAATTTGAAATATAATCACCAATAAGAAGCATTCAATGCCTATAAATCCACATGCAAATATGTAAAATATGTTTCCCAAGCCTGTTTGGTGTGTTAGATAAGGAAGGAGGGAAGATCATATCAAATCGGGTGGTTAAAGCAATCAGATCTGCTCATTAATGCCTAGAAAAATGTTTTCCCATTTCTCACCTACCAGATCTACAAGTATTTGAATTTGAATGTTTAGCTGCTATCGCCATGTCAACAGCGATTGATTGAGACTAGGTGTATGCCGATCATAGCTCGTGGTAAGAGATATAGTTTTTATAAGTATTTAGAGTCCTCTGTGCACACAAGACACATGGCACATGCAGATTGGATAAAAGGATGACCAACTGTGTAAATTTTCTTGTCATTTTTGCCACATGTCACTCATTGTTTTGTTGCAAGGATTCAACGCCTTGTTGGTGTGCTTCGATTGGTTGTGTGTGGCATACTCAAGTGTGTCAAAGGATGACATGGCATAGAAAGGAGAAAAGGAGGGTGTACAGATATGCGCGTGGAAGAATGAGGTATAGAAAGAAGGCAGAAGGAAGGCGCACAAGGGGAAGATGAAATAAAGAGGAAAATGAAAATGAAGGGAAGAAGGGGTAGCACACAAGGGCATGTGACAAGAAGCGGGGAAGCGTGTGAGGAATTTACAACCAAGGGAAAGTGCATATTGAACTTGAGTGTGCGTAACCTTACGATGAAGAGATCAGACCCAAAATATGTATACAGGTTACCCAAATAAATAGGAGAGTTATTTGGATAAACATTTTGGTGACTTTTGGAGTCATCTTCCCGCTAGATGAAGGACATCAATAGCCTAGAGCATCCATTGGGCATGGAGTCCACTATGTAATCATTAAATTTTGATTTGTAACTTTAAAGTACTACCCTTGAAGTCACTTGAAGGATAATTTCTTTACTCTATTCTCGATCCCGCAAACCGCTAGAAGAAGATTACACCTTGGAAGCAAAGGAAGAGTGTGCATAAGAAGCACGTGAGAAGAAAGAACTATGTACAAACAAACAATTATCTCACAAAGTGTAATTGGAGGAATTAAAACTACTATAATATATACAAAATGATGTAGTAAACTTAATGGAAGTGTTTGAGATAGATCCCATTTATTGGGATTTGTAGCGTGCCTCCATCAAGATGAGTTAAATCGAAAGAGTTAACATCTTTACATGATATGATGATGTATGGGCCACTCCAAAGTGTATCAAACTTTGAATGGTGCCCTCATTTAGCTCTATCAACATCCCATTTCAAAACCAAGTCCCCAAATTTGAAATTTTGAGGCTTGGCCTTTCATAAACCATTTCTTTGTTTCTTATTGATGTTGTTCTAGCTTGATCATGGAAGAATTTCTTAATTCTCCAAGATTAACCAACTCTGTTTTCTCATTTATCTCTGGTCTACACCTTCAAATTCTAGCTATTGGGCAAGCACCAATGAGTTCAATTCTAGTGTCAAAGGAAGGGTAGCCTCCTTTCCATAGACATGCTTGTAAGGATAAATTCTTATTAAATTTTTAGCTATGATTCTATCTACCCAGAGTGTGTGTGAGACCTTTGTATGACACTGTCTTTGGGTGATATTCATTGGGCACTTCATGATCCTGATTAGGTTCTTGTTTTTGACTCTGTCAGACCATTTCCTTAGGGGTAATAGTTGGAAGAATTATTCAGATAGATGCCCAGATTTAGAGCCCAATCAGTGATTTTAGTACCAAGGAAGGATTTTGCATTATCAAAGATAATGGTTTGAGGAATGCCGAACCTCATGACATTACCTTCGAGAAAGTAAAGGATGTCCGACTCGGTTTGATTTGTCGAGTGCAAAAATTTTGTCCATCTGGTGAAGTAGTCCATAGCTGTCAACACCCATTTATGTCTAGTGCTTGAAGGTGGATTGATCATGCCTATGAAGTCGAGACCCCATTGCACAAAAGGCTGATCCACTTGGATTGGTTGGAGGGGAAGCACTGCCAATCTTTTCTTTCCTGTAAAGAAAGCACATTCCTTTTATTTTTTGACCCACTTGTGTGCATTTACAAACAGATTAGGCCATTCTTGCCATTATGATCTTCATTGCTATAGTTTTGGCAGAGAAGTGTCCACTAGAGAATCCATCGTGAAATTATGCTAACACTTTTTAGTCTATGCACCATTGATACATCTTAATAGCACGCCATCAAGATTCTTCTTGAAGAGAAGTCCATCAATCAAAACATAAGGGATAGATTGTAATGTCATATGTCTTCTCTTTGCCTTGTTTAATCCAAGAGCGTATACACCATCAAAAGGAATGCGATCATGTCCTTCATCTAGTTATGTGTGACAGGATATGTATTCTGCTCAAGTTCTACACGCTGGGAGACCTTCATCCGAAACAATGAAGTCTTAGGCTCATTCTGCGTATCCTCAACAATCTTCTTATAGAGCACACTACCTCTTGAAAATTTTGTGGATTTAATCATCATATCATATTCCATGATTTTGGTCACCCATCATGCTCTCTTTTCACCGATCTCTTCTCCCATTATGAAATATCTCGACGAGAAGAGTGTGAGACTAACACCTTGATATAATTTTTGGCAAGCATACTTTTGAATTTCTAGAGCCCATGCATGATGGCGAAGACCTATTTCTCAATGTGACTATATTTTAATTCATAATCCTTCAAAGATTAATGTCAGCTAAAGAAAGCCACTAGTTGTTCCAGATCTTGTCCATTTTCTTGGGTTAGGAAAATAAAAAACTTGCATCAACACAATAAGCATAAAGGATGAATTTCTTGGAATAATCGGGGTTGATGTATGTTGGTGTGCAAGAAATGTATTGCTTGATTTTTTTGAAGCTCTCTATTCCTTCTGCTGTCCATTTGAAGGCTATGTCCTTCTTGAGCATCAGGATGATGGGCTAAACTATACCTGCAAAGTTAGGAATGAAGTGCCTAACGAAATTGATCTTACTAGAGGAAGGATTGCAAGGCCTTTTTGTGCGCCGGCAGGGAAAGAGCTAGGATGGCTAAAACGTGCTCAGGATCAATTGCGATGCCATCCTTTGAAACCACGTGGCCTAAGACCTTTCCCTATGCCACTAAAAATTACACTTTTTTGGTTAAGAGATACCCCACACTTTTTGAACCTCTCAAATACTTTCTCCAGGTGCGCCATATGATCCTCACTCTACTTTGAGAAGACTATTACATCATCAAGTTAAACCAAGGTGAACTCATTGATGTAACCTTTGAAGGTAATATCCATGGCACGCTGAAATGTTGTCCCCGTGTTTGACAGAATGAAGGGCATATGGTATGCATATGTTCCCCACTTGGTTGTAAATACCATTTTGAATTAATCCTCTTCCTTGAACATGATCTTATTGAAACCCGAATACCCATCCAACTTTGGGAATCTTTTCGTGCAACCATAGTCTACTGAATCTGATCCATTGAAGCCAAAGGATAATGAACCTTTAGAGATGCCTTTTTCAAGTCTTTGAAACCAACATAGATTTTGATTTCACCATTCTTCTTTCACATCGAACTAGGTTCATGACCCAAGTAGAGTACTTGATGGGAAAAATTATCTTTTCCTCAATGAGTTTGGATAATTCCTTTCACATAAGGGACTCTATCTTCGAATTGACCGGTCATTGCTGTCTTAAAGGCTTGATACCGAATCAAGGTAAATGGAGTGTTGAAAAACATTTCGATCAAAACCTTTGAGGTCTTCATATTCCCGTGAGAAGATATCATTGTATTTTTGACAGAGAGAGATGAAGGCCTAGTTTTCATCATGTATGCAAGTCTTACTAAGAAAAAAATCCTTTCCGCATGCAATAGTGGTGGGAGAAGTCTTTTACGCGGCGCACATATAATTTTCTTCACCCTTGAAATCATCATCAGGGCTAAAAATTTTCTCTAAGGTGACCAATCCTTTAGGAAACTTATTTGACTTCAGTTGAATCATTTGGTCACCTTAACTGATCATAAAAATCAGTTTGCATGCTTGATGAGAACTCAACTTCATTCTAAATGAACTGGATGATCTGTGTGTCACTTTCAAAAACTTTCCAATGGTATTGTTGTCTAGAATGGATGGTCTGATCACCATCTTAACGTGTTGAGTGTTTCCTTTGACAAAGTCTTCAAGCGGAGAGAATCTGCGAACAAAGCGCCGCCATTTGGTTAGCTTCCTTATTCATTTTTCAGGGCACCACTGTAGGTTTAGAGCATCAAAGCTCTCAAGAAGTCCCAAAATCTATTCTTATAAGCTTTGAGAAGCTTATTCTTTTCCTAGCACTTGTTAGTAACTTGGTGGATAACCAATTTTGTATCCTTGAATATCTACAATGCCTTAATCCCTTTCTTCTTAGCAATGAGAAGGCCATACACTAATGATTCATATTATGCTAAATTATTGGATCATGTGAGCTATAACCTATGACTGAAGAAGAATTTTTCATCCTTTAGAGAAATGAGAACAACTCCTACTCATGAACCATTTCCGCTTCCGGATCCATCAAAGTATAATTTCCATAGACCAACTTCAACTTGGTCTTTTTTTAGTGCAAATCCCATTGGGATGGAATGGTTAGAGCATCCCACATTGTGACATTTATATTTGTATTCTTCATTTGGTCCAAAATGCTAAATGGAAGACCCAATGACTTGTGAATTTGAGGGACAACAACATCCTTTCTTGACTATTCAGGTGCGAAAATAAGCTTTAGCTGCCGATGCTTGACCTACCAAAGGAGGGGCACGCGCCACTTCTAGATAATCTTTACGCGGGATCACTTGTGTAGGGACTTGAGCATTTTTACCATTGGATTCCCTGGCTGCATCTTTATGCTTTTTCTAGTCCACTTGTGTTGTTGGGATTGTGACCTGCATGCCAAAATCAAGCATTCTCTTCTTGAATCTTGTGTTGTCTCCAACTTGGGCGTGCCATCAGCTTGGATCCTCTATAACTTGGTTGATTACATAGAATTCCTCAATGCACCAAAGAACATCAAGTTTTCCTCTGAGGAGCTTCTAGCCTTCCTTAGTTTTATGCTTTAGGGGAACATGTTAAAGGCTCACAAGTTGAAGCATTCTCGCATCATATAGGCTTGCACGTACGTAACATTGGTACAATGATATTGAATATGAGGCATGTTGCAGTAAGGAAGCACAATTCGACTCCTATACCAAATTGTTTAGATTGGAAAAAGTGTCTAACTTACACTAGGTGCTAGAAGAGAGGGTGCGACAGGGATCAAATTACAAGGGTAGATGTGTGTTAGCTCTGTTGGTTGGGCACGTATATTTGATTTCCATATTGATTCTACCAAGGCTGATTGCTTTGGCTATGTTCCTAATTAGGATTGCCTCTATAGGCTTGTGCCTGTTGTTTCTCTAATGATATGACTTTATTTGACAAATTTCTAATCAGGGTCTTCAACTCTTCATCTTCTTTTTGTTGCATTGGAGAGTAGGATGTTGATGCAACATGTTGTGCACTTTTCTCAGGAATAGGAATAGGGGCCAAAGAAGGTGGGGCACTTGTGACATTTTTAGGAACAAGGGCATAATCAGTCTAAGAGCTATCTTTCCCACCTAAATAAGACTATTTTCCTCCCTTACTGTAATATTATAAGCGGTTGGTAAAGTCCTACCTCCCATGGATTGAATCATGACTGAGATATCATTGTTCAATGCCTTTAGATAATATAGAAAAGTATGTTGGGCTATAGGTCTTACCACAAGAGGGATTTTATCCCAAGTCTTTTGAAATATGATGTTGAAATTAGTCATCTACTCGTTGGGTGCCCTCCTTATTGTTGTTAGTTGCTCCACCAAAGACAAGTGATCTGACTTATCTTCAAAATAATTACAAAGAGTTGTTCCCAACTCATCCCAGGTGGCAATAGATCCAAGTCTCAAGCCTCAGTACCATTGAAGCACTTTTCCTTTGAAAGATGTTGTAAGTAGCTTTGACTGCTACATCATCATGTGTGATCAAATAGAGTGAACATACGTTTGCTACATCCTAGATATGCTCCTGAGGGGTGACTTGATTCTCACCAATAAAGTATGCAATAATTTTTAATGTGCCATTTGGCATATCATGTTTGTAACATTCCTATTTTAAGACTTTAGAAACAAGGGATTTTTTTTTAGTAATGTTCTCTGTTCTAAATACGTAATTTAGAACACACATTCCATAACAACCATTCTTATAACAGATAACCATATGCAGTTGTGATGACTCGGTAAGCTACCGATCTATTCATTTCATGACTCGGTGAACTACCGGTCTATTCATGTTTAACACTAAGTATTGATTTCTTTTCTGTATATCACATATACTTGGTTCTCTTACCCCTGCTGCGGTATTGAGTGATCTGTCTAAGGAACCTAACTAAATAGTTGTTACCAATATTAATCTGCATCACGATCCTTAGACTAGGTGACATAGGACAACGTAATCAGTAGCTTGCGATACTTTGGCCAAAGAGTTTGAACATACTTTGTTCAGTATTACTTATTACTTGATGGCATACTCGTCAATCCGAAATATTTCCTTTACCCCCATTCTATTATTAACTAGAATGTCCTTTACCGACTTACACGTTCTCCTCCTTAAGGTTTAACCCTAGTTACTCAGTTAACAATGTAGGTTATGATAGGAAGGGGCTCACAAAGACTTAGGATATATTGGCATAATGGGTCAACCTAGGTCAGCCCCATGCGCCAAGGTCCGAGTCCTAGAGGGCTACTTCATATCATAAGTATGCTACTATTGTTGGTGTGTGTGATCGTCTCAGGTCATCGTCCACATCACCTAGGTGAGTCATCTCACCTAGCGAGAGTCATAGGTCTTAGGAAGTCAATGACAAGTGTCAGATTCTATCATAGAATCTGACATTGTCATTTGCGTCAATGCGTCATAGGAGTTACATTCCTTATTTGGAATTGTAACTCCTCTTCTAGTGGCGTCATATGCGTCAGTCAACGTCATATGCGTCAGTGGCGTCATTGATTTCTTTCCATGTTTAGGCATGGGGGTTACACAACACCCCTATTTGTACTTCCTATTTTTCGATCTATGAGTATGAGCAGACCCATTCTTCTTACTTGCAATCTTCTTTCCATTGTTTTGAATCTTGCATATTGCGTTGGCTTGAGGTTACCATCGGAGTGCAACTTCGTTGTGGTGCATCGCTTTTCGACATCGGTTCTCGCGAATCCCTCTTTCATGGTACCAGAGCTGGTTTCGGTAAACGTGCACTCTTCGTTTCTCAGTTGTTTATTACTTCTGGTTTCTTCTCATTTCCTCGTGTGCAAGTTTTTTTCGATTATCATTTTGGAATTATTGCTCACCTCGTATTGAGGTTTCAGCAGTTGCAAGTTAAGGTATTTGGTTGGTTTGTTTATCAGCTGAGTTCATATTTGGATATTTCTAGATCTTTGTGGCTGTTGTTTCTGGGTTATTTCTTGCTGGTTGTGTTCAGATTCAGCTGCAGGGTAAAAGAAGAGCTCGTTTTTTGGCGTGGACCTGTGATTACTGGTTGGGATCGTTGTTTTTTCTTCACCGGTGTATACTCAGACTATTCCGAGCTTCTTCCTCATCGCTGTGGTTCCTTGCTGTCTCAAAACATTTTTTGCAAACCTCTCACATTTTTGCCTTGTCTCTCACATTTTTTGCAAAGCTACTCACGTTTTTCCTCTGTTCTGAGCATTTTCAACCTCGAGGACATTTTTTTGGGCCTTTCATCGCTTTTTCTCCCTTCCAGGCGTTTTTGCTTGTCCTCAGGCGTTTTCTCCCCTGGCTGCGTTTTCTCCTTTGTTCCAGGCGTTTAAACCTGTTCCAGGTGTTTTTCTATCACCTGGCTGCATTTTCAACTGTTCCAGGTGTTTTTTTAACTGTCCTAAGGCATTTTTTCTCCTTTCCTGTGTTTTTGCATGCTGTTCTGGCGTTTTTGGACTGTTGAGGTGTTTTTTGGACTGGTAAGGCGTTTTTTCCTTCAGCTGGCATTTTTTGGACTGTTCTGGCATTTACTGACAGTGGACAGTCACTAAATTATCTCTTTTTACCTGCCTTTCATCCCCACGTGGCTTTCTCAGTCCGCTGCCAGGTAATATCTCTCTTAAAATACGTTTTTTATTCACTTTTCTTAAAAAACGTGGTTTCATTCCTTTTATCTTATCACTCTTCTAAAAACGTGTTTTTTCATTATTTTTAAAAGGTATAAGTTAAAAACATTACATTTTATTGGCATTGTAAGTTTTTTGGCTTGTTTTATTAACCTTCCGTTGAGTGCCGAAGACAAAGGGTGAGGTCCGGGATTGGCAGGTGGCTAATCCCCCCTCGTAATACAAACAAACCCTACCTCAAATTCCATGCCATTTCCAACGAGCATACATATGACACCCTTTGCATGCGTCTAGGCACCTTTTTAATCTGCTTTGCGGATTATTGGCTTTTTCCTCATCAGTTGCGGGAATTGGTTTTTGCTATAACTTTTGACTCGTTGCTCGGTTTTGAGCACTTCTTTAGTCAAAGTTGCATGTTTTTTCACACTCTAGATGATGGGATCATTAGTTTTGTAAACGCACTAATTTTATAAAGTGCCACATTCTGGGGGGTGTCTTTGTATTGCTTAATTCAGCTCATTTTTTCTTGAGCTTTGTTCTATTCCTTTTTTGTGGACTTGTGAGTGCGTCCGCCACAGTATTGCAGCAAAGGGATTCTTTTGTGTGATGTGAGACGCTGTTTCTCACAAATATCTTTCTTCCCCCTCTTGCTTCTCTCTTTCTGTGCTTGCTTGCAGTGTTGATCTGTTGTGCCCTACGAACCTTGATTGTTGTCTCCACCATTGCGCGTTATTACGCTAATTACAAGGTGAGTGACAAACTGGTTCTCGGAACACAGTCGCATCTGGTTGTAATCAACGCACTGAATTATAAAGTGCCAAAAGGGGGGGTTAATCTTGTGTTCCTTGGAGGCTCCTCTCGTCATGGACATTGAATTTCATCGCTCTCGTTGTTCAACTAGGACCAGGAAACTACCTACAATGGAAGAGTGGGATACTCGATCATTGTATTATGTACAATCTGTTACCACATCTTCTTGGGTTGGCACCTGAACCTATTGACCACATTCATCACCAAAATTGGTTGAACGAGAATGATATGACATACGGGCTTCTTTGTCTTACTATACCAGAGGACCTTCAATGTCGTTTAGAATTCACCGAGTCTGTGCACAGAGCTTGGATCTTCATTCGAAATTTTCATGGAGATTTTGATCCTCCTTCATCTAGTTATGGATCTTCTGATGATCTTGCATCCATGGAGGAAAGTGAGTTCACTGATACTTTTTCTTATGAAGGGCAGCCCACACATATTTCTGTGCATGCTCCTTCAGAACTTAGTATTGCTCCTATCATAGTTTCTAGTGACTCTCCTCCACAAGACTCTTTGGTTGAATTCTCTCCTGTGCACCATACTGCCTTGGATCTCAGGTTTTCCCCATCACGAGCATCCACTGATTCAGTTGATTCTAGCCTGGAGATTCTGCCATCCCCTGTTGCTTCTAGAGACTTTGAGATTGCTTCCTCAAAGGGTTCTTATAATCCTCCACAACAGGACATTGATTTCTTTGACTCAGACTTGGATGATATGCTCGAGGATACCGACATCACAGTGCAACATCTTCTTCAACCTACTACCTCTTCCGAGATCAGAGTTGCCATCCCACCAGCTTCCACTGACTCTCCACCGCAGCAGGTTCATTTGCCCCTTCAGGGCTCTCTTGATGATATATCTATATTTGCAGACTCTCACCTTATGGAGATTGACAGGATTGTCACCACTTCTCTTGATATATTATCTCCTTCTCATATTGGGCCACCTTCCGGCACTCTCCATGTTCCTCCTCCTTCTGATCACCGACCTTTGGTTCCTTCAGATTCATTAGGAGTCCATCAAAAATCATCTTCTGGGGGAGCTGGATAGTGCTCCTTTTTTCTCTCTTCTCCTCTTCTTCTTTCTAGAAAGATGTTGTTTGTACATGGGCACCTTATCAGGCCTTTAGTTGCCGGGGCCCATTGACACATCTTTCTTAGTTGTCTAGGGGAGTCTTCTTTTCTATTCTGGCTTACCTTGACCTCTTCCTCGGCTTCGATGAAGGGGGGGTGTTGGTGTGTGTGACTGTCCAGTCATCGTCCACATCACCTAGGTGAGTCATCTCACCTTGCGAGAGTCATAGGTCTTAGGAAGTCAAATGACAAGTGTCAGATTCTGTCATAGAATCTGACATTGTCATTTGCGTCAATGCATCATAGGAGTTACATTCCTTATTTGGAATTGTAACTCCTCTTCTAGTGGCGTCATATCGTCAGTCAATGTCATATGTGTCTGTGGCGTCATTGATTTCTTTCCATGTTTAGGCATGGGGGTTACACAACACCCCTATTTGTACTTCCTATTTTTCGATCTATGAGTATGAGCAGACCCATTCTTCTTACTTGCAATCTTCTTTCCATTGTTTCGAATCTTGCATATTGCGTTGGCTTGACGTTACCATCGAGTGTAACTTCGTTGTGGTGCATCACTTTTCGACATCGGTTCTCGTGAATCCCTCTTTCAACTACCCACCTAGAGAAAAACTAAGTTCAAGTCCATAAGTGTGTAGATCTAGACGATCAATACAGAAGGGTGTTGCCACATGTCGACTACAAAACTGTGTCCTCGAGAAGATCTCAATCTTCTCGGAGGTATAGCCTCAGTAGTTGGCATGTGCCACCATCCTACAGAACAACCTTGTCAAGATGTACATACCCCTAGGATATTATTAATATTTAATTAATTTGGATACTTAAAAGCAGATTTCAACAACCCTGCCCAAACCCTAATCCAACTCTCCCTAAGTTCTTTTCCAAATCAGGTTCCATTAATCCTTGAAGAACTTCCTTAACTTAAGATTGCTTTCGATGTTCGTTAATTTTGGCTTAACAAGTAGCTACCAAGAAGAAAGGACAACAACCTCATAAGTTCCATTTAATGTGACTTAACCATTCAAGGAAGTGTAACAACCACCTAGGTTGTAACTTAATAGACTTTATTAAATGAAGTCTAATGATTATAAATCATATCTTCCTTTTTGTTTACTTTTTCATAAGAGAGGAAGAGTCTTCCTCTTCATGGTTAAGTTCTAGGGTTTAACACACCCTTTATGTCCTTTACAAATTCTATAGTTTTCATTGTAAGTTCATTACATGTTACCTTAATAATATGAATTGTTTAGATAAGAACATTGAATTCTGCAACTTATTTAGTTGCATCACATTTAGGGAAATTACTCTAATTCCCTTTTTCCTACTTATCCAAGAATACTCATTTAAACATATAAATAACATGAAGAATATCAACAGGATAGGATTCCATTTCTTTTACAAAGGTACAAGATAATTTACACAACCCATGTAAGTAAATTCTCATCCTTCAATTCATTTTCAAAACTTATACATTTACAAACTTATGCATTTTAGGCATACTTGCATGACAACAACCTTCATTCAAAAGAATATAACTTTTCTTTTTCAATACAACTTAAGAACGAATCAAAATTCTTCACAAGAATCAAACTTAGATCAGCCAATGCATCATATAAGTTTTTTCCTTCTTTTATCACTTACGAAGTCCATCTGTAAAAAATTACTAAGACGGTCCAGATTCAATGAAATGAGAATGATAAGCACTAAGCCTTAAAATGAAGTGCATTCCACTAATTGTTCCAATAAAAACAACCCTACTTTAATGAACAATTAGTATTTCATACTCTAAGCATAAGTAATAACAATAAAAGAAGAGCATTAATGAATTAGAATTCACAAAAAGAAGAAGAACATAATATAATCTATAATATTTGTCTTACAAATTAAAGTATAATTGATCCTATCAATTATCTTTACCAAACAACAGATCATAACATCTCATTGTTTCCAATCCTACCAAAATATAATACAACACTTATCTTTACTATAAGATACAGGAAGTGTTTACAACATATTCTCACTAGGATGTTTCATCTAACTTTCAAGTAAGGAAGAAGACAAACCATTTCCATTATGCCAAAGTACATAACATCAACAAAGCAGAAACAGTGCATATCATGACTTAAACTGTTTCCTTTAAAGGACATCTACTTTAAAATTCAACATTTTATGGTATTCATCAGAACAAATTCACATAAAAGAAATCCAAGAAGGAATGATGGATTAATAGTCAAACAACAAGTTTGCATTTCCTTTTTACCAACCAATCATCAATCTCTTTCTACTTCATTCCAGTCAAATGACAAGTATAAGAAGACTAATTAAGTAATGATTCTCTTTTCCCATAAGAATAATTAATAGAAGGTTCGAACCAATGAACTTAACCCAACTGCATTAGAAAAGGAGTCCTAACAGAATATGATCCCAATTTGTAATCATTTATTTCAACTTAATTAACAATTTTACCTTTTCTTATACATACAGTTTAAGTTCATGCAAGAGTTCCCAAGAAAGAGAACAAGAACAACTTCAAGGAATGAGAAAACTTAATGCTACCTTCCTTTCAAAATCTTCCCATTATAATGCATGAATTCCACTTTCCATTCGAACATTATAACAATGAAGTTCATACACAGCCCACGGACACTAAAGAATCACAATTTATCTTTCAAAGACTTAACATTCTTTCATTGGACCCAACAAGAAGTATGAAATCCGAGTAGATGCTAACACTCAAAATTTCCCAATAGTTCAGTCAAGACAAAACTATCTTGACAGTATTTCAACACATCACTATAAGAACTACAAATTGGGATTCCAATAAAATGAAAACCAACAAGCTAATTCCAATCAAGATCTCGAAGAGTTTACCCAACAACCTACTAAACCATGCTTCCAGTTTTCTCCTTACACATGTGGTTTGTTTCAAAAGAATTCTAAATTTAGAACCATTCAATCTAGTAATAAACTCAATTTAAATGACAAGATCAAAACAACATATTAAAAATACGTTACCCAAGACTCAAATTACAAATCCGAGCACAATGTAAAGCATAAGCTCCCTCAAAGGATCAAGATCATTCAAGTGATTATAAACAAGTTCGGGCAACAACATGCTCCCTTTTTAGTTTATAAAATAGTCAAAGAAACCAAAAATACTATAAGATCTGAACCAATACATCGTTCAGGTTACAATTTTAAAAACACCAAGTAACAAATTGATTGTATAGTGTTGCATCACAATATCTCAATCACGAGTTCATTTATACACCAACATCGTAATGCTAGACCGAATATAATGAAATTATTTAAAAAAGTTCAAAATAAGAAAAGTGCTTCCATTTTTAGTTAACATCCTATCAAACCCTAGTTTCCCAACTCAAATGGAATGTAAGATGCTTAACAAAGCTTAGACCAGATGACAACAAAACATGAAAGCCATGTTCATAAAGAACCTTCAATAACAATTTATATGGTCATAAGGACAATAAATCACAAGCACCATGCCATATGCGGGCTTCAATCAATAGTCCAATTTATCCAAGATAATAAAACACAGTTCCAAGTTAGATGCGGGTTTCAACAACAGTCAAAGTTTTCACAAGATGAAATACAAGAACCAAGCCATATACGGTTTTATCCATAGTCCCATTTATCTATGAAATAAAATGCAAGCACCATAGAACCGAGAATCTCCAACAACAGTTCTCTCCTACCAAAACAAGTTTCCAATAGAAAGCTCAAACTTGCATACAAGTTTTCATAAGAACACGAGTTCTTTACCAGCTCGAGATCACAAAACACATCAAGTTCACAAAACACTAATCTCAACAGACACAGTGGAACTCAGAGTTTCCATAAAAACTCAGCTAGTAATTTATTGGCAACGAAAGTAGTTGGAACCAAAACAAACAATTTCCAACAACTGAAAATGCCAAATAGAGTTACCAACTTTGTTCTTGCATGCATAGTTCTTTGTGCTAAAACAATACAACATAAGTTTCCAACAGAATCACATATACCATGGATTTGAAACCCAGAATGCAAGATTTACTAAACCCATCAACCAATTAACCAGATAGAGCATGCAATGCACAAAACTCAACATAAAGCAGAGTTACTTTAATGAAAACACTTAGAGGAAAGCAAGATATTTTAACAGTTAGATCCTATCATGCTTGATAGTGTCTCTGTCAAATTGAAGAAAACCTCCAACCGAGCTCACTTCTTCTCCTCTTCTCCACGAAAGATCAAACAACTAGATACCTCTTTCACAATGCCTCTTATAAATTTCACGAAATGAAAATAGATTCAAACCTCAAAAATAGCCATGAAGTGCGATTCAACTCACGTTCGAAAAACTAGAGTGCATGCAGAATGAAAATTAGAGAACATGCAAAGTGAAACAACCCAAGAAAAATCTACTGGCATGCCTACCAAGATGGTTTGGGCTTGTAAACCAAAAGCAATTAATTCCATTAATTCCAAATCTCCCGCCTAATCTTCCTTGCCACCGCCTGCCAAGTCAAAAATAACATGTATTTCCATTTTAGTGACACTTCCACCTAAGCCTCTCGCCAAGTCATCTAGCCCTTGCAAAACTGGCAGTCCGTATGCATTTACCAACCTTATCAATAACATAAATGCCTTAGGAACCGTCACCCAAATGCATGCGACCACTTAAGTCCCCATTCATATCCATTAGTTTAGGATAGATTAGATTTCTTAGGTTAGATCTTAGGTAGAATTAAAATTTATACCTTAGGATATAACACTAGCAACTAACCCCCACCATAGGCCTTAGAAAATAGGTTTAGATAATTTCCACATAGGAAAATTAATTCAAAACATAATAGTTTTAGGCATTAGGTTAGATTACAATAATACCTTGTAGTATTAGGATCTAGGTTAATTTAATACCTAGTAACCTTTCCAATTCCATTAGCACTAAGCTTAGGTTAGGTTGCAAATCAACCAATCATAACAGAATAAGGAGCTTTAGGTTAGAATCAGAATTCTATCAAGTGACATAGCTTAGGTAGAAATATATTTTTTTACCTAGCTTAGGATCCCATAGGTTAGTCCTATATAGGATCCTGGATCTCTCTTATGCCGTGAACAGCTGCATTTCCATTTTTGTCAACAATGACCTGTCATGGTCGATCTCCAAAGACCCAAGCAAAACAACCCACTGAATGGAAGTACGTTCACACAAAAATCAAAGAACTTACAACAACAAAGTTTAGTCCAATGTGTATCTTAACTCATGGAATGTCAATTTTACCATTTGTTCAACATAGAAGATTTAAAACATTCCTTGGATCACTGAAATTGATCCAAGGATGAGTCAGATAAATAGATAAGTTTACAACTCTTAAACCAAATTGCAAATCACCTACCAGAAGTGAAAAATAGATTCAGGAATACATTCCAATTCAGTCAAAGGATCTTAAGAGTAGAAAAGACTTATCCATATCAAGCATGATTTCCAATAATCAGAAGAACATATCCTTATAAGGAAAATCACATGTCAACACTTGAATGCAAAGGATGAAAATAACAAATGTTAAGGGTGTTACAATTTTGCATGGCCGTAACCGGGACTTCCTCTAGTGAGTTAGCAAAGTTCTTTAGTAGAGGAGGTGGCTGATGTGCCATAGGGTGCACTTTGGTTGTCTATTGTGAGGAGGATTTGAATGGGCATGACGCGCTGGAGATGGGGATGCGTGCACATGATTTCTAGAACAAACTATTCTCGAGGATATCTGGAGGTACTGGAAATAATCTTCAGCTGCTACACTTCTCCTTGTATGCACTCTTCTCATGATAGGCAACCAGGGTTGCTAAAATAGAGATTTGTAGATATTGGGAGTCGCTAGACGTGTTAAAATGAGCCTCCAAAGGCTAGAATACTAATTCCACACATAAGAACTTAGTAATATGAAATTTAAGATTTCAATGCTGGTCCCACCGAGCATGCTAGAAAAATTTGGTCACAAACTTGCACTGCTGTCTCTCGGATTTGGTAAAACCGAATTATTTGTGACAAGAATGGAACCATCCCCGTGTTGTGGGACCTTGCACACTTGGGAAAAATATCCAGAGATGGTCATTTCCTCTATCTATTTATACTCTACTGCTACTCCTAGTGCTGAAAGGGAAAGCTAAGCTAACAATGCCAAGGGACTAGGGATATGAGGATAACATGAAAGGAAACTATACTACAAGGCAATAACACTAGAAAAAGAGGGATGAACACTATTTGTTTTGAGAAAAATGAAGGGAAGTGGTGGAAGAAGGATAGGCATGTGTAGCGAGAACTAAAACGCATCCACCTAACCGAGCCATGAAACATTACTAAATAAGGAGTCTGCAAGGATGTACAATGGTACAATGAGCACGCAATGCAAAAGAAAAAGCAAGAAAAAGGAATGCAAACAAGTTAGGACAAAGAATAGTCACAAAATTATGCTTCTATTACTTCCGAAATGCACAGTAATCTGAATGACAAAAGAGGCCGATATCCACATGCAAGAACTAGATCCAAAGGTTTGCAACTCAAAGTATAGAAAATATGACGTCTTTAGAAAAATTCATAAGGATTCAAATTATCCAACATTAACAATGACCCTAACTCTTACATTTATATATGAATCCATGAAAGAAGAATAGAAGGAGGGAAAACCAAATTTGAAATACAACCACTAACAAAAAGTATTCAATGCCTGTAAATCCACCTATAAATCTATCAAATACATTTCCCCAAGCCTATTTTGTGTGTTGGAGAAGGAAGGAGGGTGGATTATATCAAATCAGGTGCTTGAAGAAATAAGATATAATCATTAATGCCTAGAAAGATGTTTTCCCATTTCTCACCTACCAGATCTACCAAGTATTTGAATTTGAATGTTTAACACTATAGCCCATGTCAAAGAACTATTAATTGAGACTAGGTGAGTGCCGATTGAGATATGTAGCAAGAGATATAGTTATCGAAGTTTTTCGAGTCATTTGTGTACACAAGACACGTGGCGTGCGTGGATTGGTCCGAAAGGACAACCAACTGTGCAAATTTTATTTTCTTTTATGGCACGTGTCACTCATTATTTTTTTAGAAGGATTTATCACCCTATTGGCATGCTTTGAATGGTTGTGTGTGGCATACTCAAGTGTGTCAGAGGATGACTTGTCACGAGAAAGGTGAAAATGAGGGCATAAAGATATGGGTACGAAGAATGAGGCACAGAAATAAGGTGCACAAGGGGAAGCTAGAACAAAGAGATAAATGAAAAGGAATGGAAGAAGGGGAAGTGTGCAAGGGCGCATGAGGAATCTACAACCAAGGGAAAATGCCAATTGAACTTGAGCTTGCACAACCTTGCGATGAAGAGCTCGAGCCATAATATGTATATAAGTTGCCCAAATAACTAGGAGAGTTATTTGGATAACAGCTTGTGTATGAAGAAGTATGTATCCATTTTCCTTTGAATGGATGCTATATGGATGCCTTTTGAGTGCTTTAGTGCCTTTGGAATGCAAGCTTAGGTGATGATATTATTTTTTAGTGCTTGGTCCTTTATTTTGAACACATAACTATGTATATATTTATATGATTCCCTTGTTTTCATTTCGTAGAATTGACAATTGGAAGGATGGCCCAGAAGTGAAAAAGATGCCCAAAAGATAACAAAGACCCAAAAAGAGTGAGTGAAGTAGAAAAGAGTTAGAGGCACCTAGAGGTGAAATGAGTTCTTGAGCGTTGTTGTCCTAGTTGGGTGATGGTGTATGAAGCCATGAATGATAAATGTGTTGAGTTCCGACTAGGCTATAGGGTGTGTAAGATCAAATAGAAAATGAGAGACAAAGAAAAGAGGCCAAATATAGTTGTCAATTACTAGTTTTCTTACTTAGGAATCATGTAAATTCTAGCATGATTTTTGTGTACAAATGTCGATAAAGAATTATAGGAATGGGAACAAAATGTGACAAGGAATAATTTTGCAGGGGTTCAAGCAAAAAGAATGAGAGTCTTAATGGAGACACTCATTTTGGATATCTAGACCGCTATCTCGATTCATGACCAAGCTACCCAATAGGCCAAGGATGATCAACTCGTATGAATTTATATAGGTACTAAAAAAATTGCAGATGTACTATGGAAGAATAAATGAAGCCTTTACAAATTGGAATATATATAAAGAAACCTAGAGGTCACTCTCCTAAATACACAAATAATGAAGAATACACCAAGGTTCATTCTGCAACATATACTTCTTCAAGAGCCAAGACTCGTACTCATAATGCCACCACCACTTTTTAACTCTTGTAGTCAAACCGAGCACCATACACACTATGAAACAATACTAAACAAAAAGCATCACAATTTTATGGAAGGTAATTAGGTAAAAATATTAAATGCATATTTTTTTGTATCTATAAGCATGCCCGCATATTAAAAAAACCCATAAGGGAAGTCTATAATGGAGTTCCCTTATATTCAAAACCCATAAAGTGCGGTCTAATTGGAAGTTTACTTAATCGAAAACCTCGAAGGGTGGTTAAGTAGTATGTAGAGGATGAAAACTAGAAAATGGTGTCCTCTCGTGTTGATTGCAAACAAATTAATTTACAGAGCAACACAATCAATACTTGAAACTAAAAAAATCAAACAAAGTCAAGTCCCTAGTATTTCAAATCAATTGTTGTCTCAAGATGAGACAACTATTAATTCTAGGAAAGTGTTAGATAGTAAAATGTAATAGCAAGCCGGCATGGATATAATCCAAAATCCGAAATCCTTTTGTATGTATATATTTAGCATAAGATAGAATGTATATCTTATCTATGCGTAGGTAGGAAATATGAAAAGCCTTTTAATATACAAGAAGGAGATGAAAGGACTGGTAACTCAACAGTCATCGCATTTTGTATAAAGATATGTAATCTTATCTGAAAGAAGGTTGATCTTGGATCCTAATAGAAAGTAATTCAATATAGTTATTGGTATTCCAAATTCATCCCCCATGTTAATTTGGATAACTCATTATAAATGGAATTAGCCATTCAAATTATGGGACATGTGGGAGGCCGTCAAATTCAGCCTTGGGATATCAAAGAGAAAGACAACTCATGATGGCTTACAAGTCAGAATTAAGAATATATGAGTTGTCTGGCAGGTTAGGTCTCATGATGAGTTGGTGAGCTGTGGAAAAGGTTTGGATCCATCTCATGTTGCATGTCAACCATGCTTCAACCATTGCCTTCATGTCCTCGCGTCATCTATCCCTTCCTATCAGTGCATCAACATCATTTGCCGACGCGTAAGGCCAACCACCCGCCGTCACACGTCAATCAAGTTTCCATGTCATGTCAATTTCCACCTGCTATCATGTGTCAATTTCCACCCACTATCGTGCATCAACCACCCTTTTATGATTTGTTTCATCCATCTCCCCCTTTTCACACGTCACCACCATGTCTTCTTATCATGCGTCATCCGCCTTCATCTTATCTCACATCGAGTATTCCATCTTGACATATGCCAACCTTCCTTGCATTGCATCACGCGACATCATTTATTCTCATCGCGTGAAAAATCCTCCTTGTCGGTGGACAACTTCCCCATTCTTGTTGGGTGTTAGTAAGGAAATCCAACTATGAACCAAACATTAATGGCATCGTATACGTGATGCTCAACAACCATTTTAATGAAGCATGACACCCATTTTTTTCGTACATGAAAAGTAACATTGAAAGTGGGGAGGTATAAATACCCATATCTTCGCATTTAGTAATTAATGAAGGTTGTCGGTTGGTAGCTCCTTTTCTCTATATATATATATGTAATTTTGCCTCATTAGAGGAGAGACATTCGGGAGTCGGGAAACTCTTGCAAAAATTTTCCTCATCTCCATTTGAGTTACGAGCCTTCTCTTGGGCCTAACAATGTAATTATGCCTTTGTGCATCAAATGTAATGGTCTATGCATAATTTGAAGCAATAAAAATTGTGTTTTGTGGTGTTTCTTCAACCCTAGCTCATTTTTATTATATTTTCTTGCCTCCCCATTATTATTTCTGTATTTTGTGCATGTTCTTTCACTTGTAGGTTTATGATGTTGTGTTCCATGGAGTTTTGAGCGGATTAGGATATGGGTCTGTGTCACATTTATATGGCCTCCCTCACCCCCTTTTTCCCTGTTTCATCCTCCCTCAACATAGTATCTCGCCCCTTTTCTGGTGCTATCACCCCCTTAGTATAGGATTTCCCTTTTTCATGCACTTTCTCTCTCCTTGTCTCCTTGGAATTGTTAGGATAGGCTTAGTTAGCTGCATTTTTCCTTCTAGGAGTAGTGTTAGTAGTAGGATTAGGTAGAGGATCCATCCTTCTCCGGAGGTTTATCTCAAGTTCGCAAGTCCCACATCTTGAGGGATAACCCCATGTTAGTAGAATTACACCGATTTCCCCAAACACAGAGCAAATCGGGGTGCTATAATTTTGACATAACAGCTACTTTTTTCATCTCGTGTTATGATATCTCTAATTATTATATTTTCCTTATGGATTTCCGTGATATGGCTCTTCTATTCTTAAATCTTTGCACATTGTCCATCGTATAATTCAACTCTTACTTATAATTGTAACCTATATTTTATTCTAGACTACAACTTGTTGAAAATTTTGATGCCTTAATCCATGAACCTCTCTAACATTGTGACATGTAACGATGAAGGCTTTTCACATTGAATTCTCATTTTAAAAAATATGAATTTTAATAAATAGGCTTTCTACTCAATGATTAGTAAATGGATATGTTTTAGAAAGTCAATAGCTTTCTATTTCAGAAAAATAATATTACACATAGGCAATAGATCATTACACGTTTGCGATGACTTTCTATGAACAACTCAAAGTTCATGAAACTCTATTAATTTACAAAACAATGGTTCATATTGCCCACAAGTGGGATCTCTATCATGAAATAATATTGAATATGTTGGTTTTAATAATTGCTCATTAAATTGAAGGTATTTTTTTGTGTTAATGAGCATATAGAAATAAAAATGTTTTTCCATTTTAATAGCCATTGAATACAAAATGTGTCACCCATTAGGCCTATTTCATATTCATTTATATTCTAATTTGTAGAAAGATTCATTCTACATAGATAAATGCTTTTGTCATATATTCTATGTAAATTGTAGAGCATATAAATATGTAATTCATTTTCTTATGGCCATATAGTTATTGGGCCACTATTGTTTAAACATGTCATGAAATAATCTATGGTTCCAATGCTCAACTCAATTGATGTATATTGAAGATGCAATAACATTTGAACCGTATAGAAAAGGCAATCTCATGCATTGTAGTTGAAAGATGCGGTCTGAAAGAGGTGACTATGTTTTAATACATTGTTAATGTCAACAAATGATGACCTATTTTGTGGCATGTATGTTTCTATATCAATTACTATTTTTTTGTTTCTTTTCCTACTAGTTTGTATTTTTTTGGTTGTAATATGGTTCTTGTATAAACACGATGTATTTTTTTCTATTGTCAATGATGTTGAATACTGTTGAAGGTTTGTTTTCTTAGATTTTCATTGTCTTTATCTATGGTATTAGCCTTTGTATTTCTTTTTTGCATTTATTTTTAAGAAAAAGAAATGATTTATGGCTTTATTGTTTTTAATTTTCAATTTTCTGTTTCATTTTTGCTATGAAAATTAAAATATAGTAAACAATATCAGAGTTTTAATAAGAACTTTCTGATATGCGAATTCTAAATGCTACAATTTAACATCCACACTAACAATAAATATGAATTATTGATATTAATAGTTTATTACCTTCTATAATTTTTTTGTGTTTTTCTATATGTATATTGCAATGTCAAAACACTCACTTTGTAACTATACATATACATAAATTGCCTATTATTGCATAAATGTATATATACTTAATACCTAGTTTCAAACACGTATTTATGCAATATCAATTGTATATATAAAGCTGCAACGAATATGCTGTTTTCAATTAAGAAATAATATATATTTAGTCACATACCTTTGTCAATCTACGGATAAAAGCGATTGAGTTTTTTTATTAATGTATTGACAATCAAAATATAATACCTGCATCAAAATATAGAACGTATAACATGAATTAATGAAGAACCACATCATTAAATAATTGAAGTATTATGGTTTACTCTAAGAAACAAGTGTTGAATATGAAAATCATTATTCTATACGGGGAATATATATATATATATATATATATATATATATATATATATATATATATATATATATATATATATATATATATATATAAAAATCGTCGTATTATGAGGAATAATATATGAGCTTTAGCATTGAACCAATATATGAGCTTTAGCATGACAATACGACACCGAAGAAGAATACTCAAACTTCTTCAAGGAAAACTATATTGAGGAGCCCAATTTATACTTCTCTGAGGAGGATGACCCGGATAATTTGTGGGTTCAAACTTCTCTGAGAATATGGACACCGATCTTGATTATGAATTTGAGCCTTATTCATATTTCTTTCTATGTTATCATCATCAGTTATGTGTTTGTAATAATCTAAATAAATCATAAACATTTTATCACAAATTTCATATATCATATGTTGTATCTCATTTCCATAAATAAACTTGAGTGTTTCAAAGCAGGTTGACATCCATACAAGGAATTCCTTTGACTTCTGGGAATTGGCCTTTGCCAGAAACCTGCCTATCTATATTACTAATTCTACTATGCTTAGTGTCGGTGATTTGCATGTCTAATATAGTCCCTAGGTGGTCGAGATACACATGATATGTTCTTGGACTAGTGAAATTTTGGAGGAGCTAGCATTTATACACTCGGATTTAAACTATTAGCTTAAAATACTCACAACCAAGCAATGAATACCATTATCTAGTTTCATTGCTTATATTCTAGAGTAGGTGGAATTTGAAACTAGTTTTAGAAAGTCCCTTTTGCGTTTTGTTTATTAGTTTTTAGAGTAGATTTTGGTCCATAGATTTTTATTTTATTTTCTAGAAAATTAAAAAATTGTTGTGTTAAATAATAACCTTGTCTTTCATTGAGATGAATATGATAATATATCCATGTTGTAGAGGCCTAACATTTGTCTTATTACAAACATCGCAGCGTTAAGAGGAGAAAGATATGTCTTGTTAGCAAGAAGAAAAATGCCAAGATGCATTTTTGAATATGAGAAAAGGTTGAACAAATAAATTTCAAAGGAAGAAGATGAATTGAGAGCTATGATTAAATAAAATAATTTCCCGGTATTTAGTATTTTGTAATTGAGAGATTAATCTTGGAAGCAGTTGGTCTAGTTATTTGGAAGTTGAGAGAGCCGAGTTTTTATTAAATTTTCAACATGAGCCATTAATTTATCTTAATGAAAAGGTTCCTACAATTGAAAAAGAGTGGAGGATAAATTGAAAGAGGAGTTTGAAAAATATTCTAACAAAAGAAAATGAGTAATAAGTTGCAATTAATGAAGATTAATGAAGTGAAGTGAAGGTATTCAAGGAAGACATTTGAAAGAAAGGTAAAGAATGCCGATATTGCTTTGCACTTGAAACGAAAAATTTAGTCTATGTTTTAAATAATATTTATATTTTAATTTTCTCTTTAATTGAAATTATTTAATTTATCTTTAACTATGGTTTGTATTTACAAGAAGAAGAGAAATATTAGAAAATATATTGATGTAGACATTGTTAAAAATTGTTAGCGAGTCAACAAACAAGGGAGACCTTGTTGCGAGTTGAGAGGTTTTTGGCCATGCCTCACTATTATTTTTGATTCGATGTAAATAAAGGAAAACCATCAGTAGCCTTGATAGAATCGAGATGTGCATTCTTACACATAAAATCAATGAATCGCTTGTTGGAGTTTCTTCTTATTTCTTGTTTTATTTTCTCCTAATATCTCAATTTAAATACATATCCAAAATATAACACATGAGAAAACATGTTTATTTTGCATATTCTAACCCATTAATATCTGTTACAACAAGTCAAGGGCCACACCATCTGAATCAATATATCCCCATATACTTGATCTTTCTTTTAGGCTTGTTGTTTAGCTCTAGATAGATCATTTCCACTCTTATTTTTCAATTTCTCGCATAATTATGCCAAATTGTTTTTTTGAGATTATTCATATACTCTAGTAGGGCCCTGTCATTTTTAATCCATCCCTCATATGATAATGAGCTTGAGATGTGAGAGATTAATTATGAATTTACAAGGTATCTCACATTTTTTAACCTTTCAAATGACATAGAAAGCAAGATATAATAGTTCAATACGAAATACACAGATCTTCATTTCCGTAGAGAAATAATATGACCTAGAATCTCATGTTGATATTTCATTTTACTAACGATATGTAAATTACAAAAAGTGCACTCTCATTTCCACCCCGATGGATAATAGCCATTTTAAATGAAGGCATGCTAATATTTTCAATATTCTCTCTTAGTAACACCTATTTATACTTGTCTTTGGAATATAATCTAATGGATGAAATAAAAACATGTATTTCATTGGTTACTATCCATATGAAATAATAAATTACATAATATAGGTGTGATGAATATGCCTATTTTAATTGTGAAATAATATGAATTTCATTGTGTAACTTTCTTAGTGTATAGACAAAAACATCTAACACTTTTATTGAGAATGCATTTTTACCATCAAAATTTGGTATCTACATCAAAGATACAACACAATAGAATTGTCAATATAAACATTTTACATAGCATGAACTCATGAAAACCGCAATATTAAACAATTCAACTATCATGTTTTAATCTATATGAATAAAACCACACATAATTGTCTTACATAGGGGGAATAAAATACAAAATTCAATATTTCGAGTTTACCATATTCAACACATTTTTTAATTTGTAATTATTATACATTAGATAATGATTATAATACTATAGCTTAGGCCAGAAGTGTTGTCATGTGTTTTTTCAGGGGAAAAATTCAACTTGAAAACATGACAACTATACCCCAATGTCAAAATTTGTGATTGTAAACCCTTCCGAGCACTCCTCTAGATTAGTTCATCCCCTCGTGTCGGCATATACCAATCCTTTTAGTGATCATGTGTGCTGTAATAACCTTTTCAAAGTGTTATAAATATGAAAACAATCTCATGAAATTCTTCCGAGACAGCTCTTCTCAAGACAGATTCATCGCTGACTTAGAAATGACTATTTTTATCCTTTCTAAGGCAAGTGTGTATCCAACGGAGAAAATTTGAAGGAAAAATTCATCAAGGAGTGGTATTAAGGAACTAAGAACATTGTGAAAATGATTTAGGAAGTTTAGGAAAGATTTGGAGGTTTAGGAACAAGTTCAATAAAAGTGGGGTTTTTAAGGGCGAAGGAGCTTGCATTGCAAAAATAACCGAGCTTTGGAAGATGATTGAAAGATCTTTGGAATTATTTGGAGGTTAAACAAGATACCATATGAAAGATAATTCAATACCCTAAATTATGGTATTTTTTGATTTTTCACAAGACCAAGGCATTTCTCTCCAAAATCTATTTTTGGTAGGTAGAAATTGCGGTCCTGAGAAAAAGGATATGTTTTAGGGTGTTTCAGGAATAATTAGATCATGGGGCCCATTGATTTATTCTCAAAATGATGTTTGCAGTCAAAATAATATAAGTTTAAAAAAAGACCTCCTGGAGCTCTGACAACTTCGTTTTCAAGGTCCTTCCCAAGGTATGCTCTCATAATTAGAAATTTTTTCTAGTACCACATGTTAGCATGAGGCTGAGGCACACTTTCGTGTCCCTTATGTACCTTTTACAAGGGGAAAAAAATTATGCCCACTCCACTTTGAGCTCTTGGACCCACCACATGACCTTGGGAAGCCTCTCGTAAGCACCTTTTGGCAATTTTCTAGCCCCGACCTTGTGCACCTCATGTCATCCACTTGTCACCATGAGGCTAGGGAGAATTTTTGTGTTAATTTCATCCCTCTTCTAAGGGGAAAAGTGGGACAAAAATATTTACCCCCACTTTCTCCCACATGATTCCTCACGTGATCGAAACTCAGCCCCAAGTGCCAAAATTAAGCTCCTCCCTCTCCCTCCTTCGCAAATGCATGTATGCCACTTTTCCTCATAGGGATAGGGAAAATTTTTGTGTCCCTTTTATAAATTTTCCAAGGGGATAATGGGGAAAAAAATCCCCCCTCGCCCCTCCCAAAGCATAAATAATAGGGAGATAGTGCATTTTTGGGAATATCCTCCATTTGTTCAAAATCTACTTGGAACTCTCTGGAATTTTTTTGCATATTTTTCTCCTCCATTATTATTTCTCCATTCCTCCTCTATATTTACATGATTTTAGAAAATAAATATATTACAAAATCTATAATTTTTCAAATCCTCCATGTTCATATTTTTTTAGAATGACTACGTGCCCTAGATCAAAGAAAAGTTCGTATCTCACAATCCAATAAACGGATCAAAGTGAGTTTTCTTTGCAATCTTCTTATTTTTAGAATGCATTCAAGGAGAAAGTGAAAATATATGAAATGATGCAATATATTTTTAATGGTGGAAAAATCCTCATTTTGTGCCCTAGCTTTCGTTTCTTCAATTTCGCATCATTCAACATATGGGTTGACCTAAAAATTTGAACATGAGATCGTAATGAAAAACCTATCCTAGTGAAAGTGTTTTCATTTAAATATGAGGTGGGATAGTAAAATTTCAGAAATTTGACTCCATTAATGGATGCCATAACACAACAACAAAATGGCAGTGAGGTACCTCTTCACTTTGTAGGGTTTTAGTGGGTGGAATCTCTCGAAAATTAGACCGAGCTTTAAAATGAATTATATAAACTTCTGCAAGTGGTTTGTTTAAATCCAAAACCAGAAGACCAATTTATATTTTTAGTAAGTCCCTACCACATAGCTTACTAAAAATAGTAAGTCTGAGGAAAAGTTTGTTTCGAGTATCTCAAGACACTCCTTCAAGTGCAAAACATTCAAAAGTGGCAAATTTGGAAAAAATTGGAAAAATTAGCAAGGATGGGCACCTATGTGCAACATACTAAAAATATTAAATGATCAAAATGAGCTCAAGATGATCACATATGCTTCTCCTCTCCATGCCTTGCTAATTCAAGCTTTCACAGAGGTCAAATCTTCAACTGGAAAGCAAATCCCTGCCTTCACGGTGCGGTGAGCATATGATGTCTCAAATAGGAAATGCCATATTCGAGTTTCCATAACTCTCCACCTGTCACTAAGTGGTGACCATCTCTCTAGAGATTTCCTCATGGGAATGGAAATGAAAAATTCATGCTTACAGAGGAGTGAAAGATGAATTGTGAATCATATGGGTTAATTCCTAATTTTGGTCATCAACATCCTCGGGGTGACACGATCATCATATTTGCATCATATAAGCAGTTGTTTTAGGTTCTGATTTATATGCATTATTGGTCAGGAAGGAATGGTGGTGTTTCATGGTTTGGAATAGTTATCTCAAGTAAAAGAAGGAATTCTTCATTATTTTCAACAACATACTCATCAGGGATCATCACTTACCTTCTTAGTGCGTCCGGGAAATGTGAAAAGCTTCATCATTTCAAATATTTTGAAAAAGGAGAAAAGTGTTCAAATGTGCCCAAAGGAGTAACTTTCATCAGTGGAGCATCACAATGTTACAGAGTACCATCATAGAGAAATCTCTCATCTTCAACTCCTTCAAAGAAATCTTCATCGAAGGTGGGAGCATCCTCATCCTTGCTTTGGAGCATTCCTTCTATTATCTCTTCATTCTTCCCCTCTTCTCATCTGCATTTCTAATTATTCATTGTAAGAAATCATGAATTTTGTCTTAATCATTAAAGTGACTATAAAATATTTGTGTAATGTAAATGTTTCTTTTACAATTATAAAAGGGGACTTATTTTGTCTTTCCTATAAATACAAAGAGTCACATGTTGAATAGGGACATGAACAATCATGTGGGGGTAGACGAAGAGTTGCAATGTAAAGCTATAAATTGAGAGAACCTCCTCATTTCAAAGGATGGTTAATCTTGTTTACTAGCTCCCATGCTCTCTCTAGAAACAAGTGATCAAGTTTCCTCTACTTCTTTTGCATATGTTTCCTCTATCTTCCTCATTGTACAACTTTGTGAGAATGTTAATAAAGAAGAAAGGAGTTTCATGTTTTTCTTGATGAGGGAATAAATGAAACTTTGTGCTCATAATTCCATCTTGTCTTGGTGTTATTGAGAAAGGTTGTTATTCTTATAAATTATGTGTGTTGAAATTCTATGATTAATATTTACAAGCATATGAATTTTCCTACTTGCAATATTAATCCCCTCCTAATTTCTCACTCCTATTTTCCCACCTACCTAGAAAATTCCTCCCTTGTAAGAAATTGCAAGCATTTTCCACAGGTGTAGTGGAGTTTTCCTGTTATATCCCCAGCCTCTAGGACAACAAAATACTTACATTTTAGTTCACACACAATAATGGAGATGCCCCATTCAAGTAGAAGGACTTAGTCCCATAGATTTAGTAGAAATCCACAAATTGGTCTCATTGACAAATTTTCTCAGCAATAAGAAGATAATAATTGAATAATTTAATGTTGTAGTGTGTGAATAGCTCATAGTATACAAAATGGTCATATTGGAAATGATATATAAATGCTTTCATGTTCATATTCATTCACTATTGAATAGGCATGGTTGTATTACTTTTCATCAAAGTATATACAAATACATAACACATTTCAAATAGTCATAATATCCTTCTGCTAAAATTTATTTAAAAAATCAAAATCACTAACAACTTAATGTGAATATTTTATACTAATAAATATGTATAGTAAAATATTCAAGGCCCTCACTTGAATGTTCTTGCGCTGAAATGTTTTACATTTCTTTGTGATCCACCTTAGCACAAGAACATTAAAGAAGGGACCTTGAATAAGGTAGTATGCATACATCAAGATTTATTACAACCACT
Organism: Taxus wallichiana var. yunnanensis; assembly: GCA_018340775.1. Lineage (NCBI taxonomy): Eukaryota > Viridiplantae > Streptophyta > Pinopsida > Cupressales > Taxaceae > Taxus > Taxus wallichiana. Next base: position 685,394,067 of record CM031237.1, read on the forward strand.
ATTATAATCCAGTATCCAAAATTGGCAATGCACCCGTCAAAATGTAAATCACGCACACATATAATTTTCCTCATCATACATGAACATGAAGATTATTGATTCAGATGAAAGATAGTAATCTGAATAATTTAAGACTACAATTTGCCAATATTTCATTCTATACAAAAATCTCATATTAAGCAATGACATATCAATGCTTTTATGTTCATATTCATTCATTATTGATATCCATAATCTTATTATAATAAAATGTATTAAAAATAAAGAATGTATCACCAATAACTTAATGTGAATCTTTCTAGAGGAGAATTGTGTGCACCCTTTTGATTTAGGTAGTTATTCAAGTGCCTAAAGATATATGCAACAATAATGGTATTATCTCTAAGGTGTGGGACCTTAACCATTGACATAAACCTATAGAATAAGAAAGGTTTATTTCCTTAAAATATCTATATTAACCACTAATCTAAACTAAATAAAAGACTCTGTAAAGTTAAGGGAGAAAGAGTGCTGAAATTTGAAAAGAATGGTGATACACCAAAGTATGAAGTGACCACTCTACCTGAGATCAAGGAAAATGGGATAAAGATAGTGAAAAATGGGTAGATATGAACCACAATCAAAACTATATGCTATCGGCCTTTATTTATTTTGTATAAATGACATAATAGACTAGAATTATGCAAATATAATTCATACACATCATAAAATAACAAGAGAGAAAGGTAAGATGCAATAACACAAGCCAAAGGATAGATAATAATCACAATCAACTATATATTATTGCTTGAGGAATACACAATCTCTTATATCCATTGAGGAGGTAGTAAATGCATCACATAGTTTAAATACAAAGGTATGTATAAACTCGTAACACTTAGAAACCAATTGGATAGAGTTTCCTTATATTCAAGAGAGGATTGTTTCAGTTATGAAACTCATTACATTTATAGAAGGAGAAGAGAGGAAAATGGATCTAAAGATGCCATAGGAGATGATCAACCTATTTGATCCTTCCAAATTGCCCCGGAACCGACATGAGAAGGTAATTCCCCAAAATCATGATGATTCACACCCATGGGATGCCTCGGTTTGCAAGAAAACCCTAAGATATTTTCTACGTGGATAAGCTGTAAGTTAGATCAATGAATTTCCATAAAATCAGGGGATATAGATGAAGATTGAGCTACCAATTTTCATTTCTATTCATAATAATGTTTTAGAACAATGATGCCATTTAATTTCTTATTAAATAGACCATTTAACACATTTTGTGTGTGAGGGATGAAAATACACCATCCAAGAAGCATCATGAGACAAAAGGAATTTAAAAAAATCACTTGTAATTGAATTAGGCATCATTTGATTAAGAAAGTGACCCGAAATCTATCATTAAAATATCCCAAGTATCTCCATCATTCTCCTCAAAAGTGATCTTTTCATGAATCCTCCTAAAATCATTCTAATGAGATCATTCTCATGTCAAACAGATCTCTGGATCAAATGATATGGAATTTTGAAGATTCGCGCAAAAAATATTTGTTCTACTGGATTTTTCCGCATAAATGTTGCCTTTTTCCAAGGGGTTTAAATCTTTCGCATGACCCCTTTGTTATGCATTTTCATATTTTACTCATCCCACGAGTTTCTTCCTTACTTTTTCCTTTATCCACAAACAACCGCTAACTCCAAAACTACTTTAACTACTTATGACCTTGTGATCTTGTCCATTAGAGCACATCGCATTCCACGTGACCTAAATTTTTTGGTGGATTTTCCTCATGTTGCACAACTTTCCCTCCATTTCATGATTAGCTGCATAATGCGACTACAAAATGTTATAGCACTTTCACATCTTACTTCACTTCTTGTTGTGTTGTACAACCTTTTCCTTTGTTCCATGTCTTTGAATTGTTCCATAGACTTTCCTTTTTCATGCTTTAACTTTATTTCTCCTATTTCATGGTATCATGCGACACTTTTTCATGTTTCATGGATTTTCCTTCATGGAATTTACTTTTGTTGTGTGTGTTTTCTAAACTTTGTGAATTTTAAAGACTTTCCAAGTCCGTCAAACACTACATTCACTTGAACCCACATAACAATGACTTTTGTGAACTCCATGGAGCACTAAAGAATTAACTTCTATGGATGACTAACCTTTTCTAACCCATGAAACACTAATTTTTGAAACCCATGGAAGACTAACTTATGAAACCCATGGAACACCGAGTTTTTAAACCCATGTATTTTCCAGATGTAGGCATTTTTACCCTTATCACAAAAGAAAGGAACCCCATGCACTCCATCCTATCACCCAGTGGGCTTTGGGCACTCACCCGAGGCATGCGCGGGTGCCGAGTATCTCTTTTATGTGAGTTTAGTGGGAAACATCATCTATGATACATATTTAAGAGAATTGGAAGGAAGTAAAACATACAAGCACCATAGAGCTCAAGATGGCTTCTAGGTCCTTGCAGTCATTCCACATAGATAATGCTTAACAAATTGAATAACTTATACCAAAATAGAAAGAAGTTACACAAACATCCATACTTAATCATAAACATAAATGAGAAAAAAATGAGAAAAATGTAGGCATTAGAATCATCAATGTTCATATATATTGTAAGATGGTAACCTCATTATATTGATGGAGCCATTATAAAATGTTATAGAGAGAAGTAGACCATAGTCATGCATTATATCTAGACTCATATGACTAGGCTATCAAAAGAAATTTATAACCCATACCCTTGATACATCCTTCCCTAAATGTAATTCCCCAAACTAACAGAGTTCTTGCAGGTATTTTTGTAGATATCCACCTCTCTCTCTCTATCCTCTCCTTCCTTCAGCGCTTGTATATATAGGCTTTCTAGATGGGAAAATCATCTTCCAGCTGGCCTCATATCTGATGCCAAGTGTCTAAAGGTGGTCCTCTCATGTGAGCATGCTCCTCTAGGCCCGAGCTTTCCAATTTTTACCATGATGAGCTTCTGAAAGCTTCTACCAAAGGCATGCTCCTTCTTGGGGCACCTGCTGTGTGTCGACACCTTATCCACTTTGCATGCACAGTCGGGTCATGATTTTCACGTGTTCTACCAAAATTCCCAATATGGCTAAGTCCCGAACCCTTGGTTTTGTCTCGTGTGTGCACCATGGGTTTCCTTAAAGCCTTTCCCTGTGCACCTTATCCTTGCGTGCTTTTCTTCAACTAGGCCTTACGTGCCTATGTGCCCTTTTGTACTTAGCCAATATTTAAGGGGCCCAACATTACCACACACTACGCCTATTCTCCATCTGTGGGAACACCTCTCTAGTGAAAAGAAAGAATACAATAGACTTACACCGTGGGAAAAGAATATAGAAAGAGGAAAGAATGGGAAGTGATGGAATCACCACAGTAGGATAGGAAAATCCTTTTGAAAGTCATCCTCCAACTTGTTCTAGGCATCGACTTCGTTCTATGCTCTCTGACAGAGGTCGCCAATAGGGTGCTCACCTCCACAAATCTTAGCCCATTTCCTTGTGTGTTTATGGTGTTAGCAATTTTCTCTAATTCTTTTCCTACATCATCCAATGCATCCATTCTTCGTGTAATATGTGGGTATAGTTCCTTCAACTGGTTTTTAATTAAACCCTTAAGGCTTCAATGGCTTCATATTTTCTTTCGACCTTGGCAAGGATTTTGTCCCTTTCGCCCTATTTCCTTTATTATTTTCCTAGAACTCCTTGAGTTCTGCCTCATGAGTGGTGACCAAGATGCCTGCCACTTTGTCTCTATCCGCACAATTTTCATATGTGGCCTCAATAGTCTGGGAAGAAAATTTTATAACATCAAGAACCTTGCTATACTCTACTATGAATGCCATGACCTTCAATCTATCTTTATTATCTAAGCGCATGGCCACTTCTTCTGCAGATTCCAAGGCTAACGACTACCTCTCCATGGTGAGGACCCTTGTTAAATCCTCTAGGAATCCTAAGGCAGATCCATACTTCTATGTGGGAGGTGCTAGGTCCGAAGCTTCAATACTATAGCATTATTAATAGCCTCCACCTTTTTGTACACTGCGCATACCTTGGCCTTCTCATATTTTAGTTAACGCTATAACTGGGTGCTGATTAGTTTCTCTTGACTAAGCTCCTTGGCCCTTGCAGCTAGTTCTTCCTATTTCTTCTTCAAGTCCTCCTCTAGATATTTGATTCTATCATTCCGCCTGAAGAGTCTAGCCTCGATTTCATGGAGACCTTATTTAAGCACGCATTGCACAACCGTGTTCATCCAAGAGATGCGGAGCATTCACCACTAGATTGTCTTTTGTTTGCCATGGTAATGTTATTATTGCCCCGTGGCTTACCTTAAACTCCAGCTCATTAAGATAGGACTCAATTTCCCATGAGAGCATCTTCCTCATCCATGGGTATGTAGCCTCATTGTCAAAAGATGACATATCCATGAGCTCTTCTACTGGAATAGTGCTTTAGAATTACACGCAAAACACTTTGTTGGGGTCACTAATATAACCCATCCCTATCCTCTCCTCTTCTATGCACCTTCCTTCCATGTGTGTGCCCTTAGGAATACTTTCGTTAAAATGGGGCCTCCAAAGTGCTGCCTTGGTCCTTTTCCACACTCTCCTCCTCTTTTTTAAAATTGGCTTAGCACTACGTTTAACTTCTCCTCCTCCAAGGTCTCGATGGCCTTTGTTTCCTCTCTTCCCGACACCTTAGTTTCTATTCCACCGTAAGGCTTAGGGTCCTTGTCTACGCGCCATCTCCCTCACTTCTCATGTCATAGGTGCCTCTCCCTTCCTAGCTATCCTTGCGGCACATGAAGAGGAACCCCTGATCCTCTTCTCCACCTTCTTCATCCAAATTATGTACATTGAAAACAGTTGGTCCTTGTTCTTTTCTAGGCTCATCTTCCCCACTAACATCTTCTTCGCTATCTTCTTCTTCACCTATGCACTTATCCAAACTTCTAGTTTCTTCCAAGGTGGTCACCTCCTCTAGCCTATGCTTCTTCCTAACCAGGGATTCTGGTGTAGGTGACTTTGTTTCTTCTTCTCCCAAGGACTCCTTTTCTGATGGATTTTTGGCTCTCGAGTCTTTTCCTTGACTAAGAGACTCTTCTTGCATGACTACATGCTTTTCCTGGCACTTTTCCCAGGGGAGCCTATTACCTGTGTTTCTACAAAACTTGGTATTTTATTCTCTCGGATTCTTTTCCACATGCTTGGCGGGTCTCTTTCGCTAGTTGGATCCATAGGCATAGATACCTCGTTCTCCAGATATGTGCCCTTCTTCGATTTGGGTCTTATACGAGGTAGGTACATGTGCGCCACAGATCCTTCTACAATGAGCAAGGTCACAGGATTTGTCATTTGTACTTCATGAAACACGTACCTCTCCATGTAAGTGCACTTACCAGGGTATACTAACCCTTTGCCCATTTTCCTATGCCCTCGTTCCAGATTACCAAGGTCTAGTTTCAGCTTCTTGGACTCTTTAAACTTGTTTACTCCTACTTGGAAGTATTGAGCTATGAAGGCAAAGGGGAGCTTGCACCATGGGCTCCATGTCTCATCTATTAGTTTGAACATGCCTAGGTAGAAATGTTGGTACATAGTAAATTCAACTTCTCCTTTGGTGGCCACTGGAAGTTGTTTAGGAATTCTCCATTCTGCCCCGAACGTGTTCCTCAGTGCATATACCATTTCTCCAGGCGCGCCTTGTGCATAGTTGTCATGGAGTCACATGCGTATTTTTCAAATCTTTTTGCGGTGAAGGGTCCTCACCGGTACTCCCATATGATTTTTTCTAATGCATCAGGTACTCTAATCTCTAAAAAAATAATTTTCATTAGGACATTACCAAACAAGATGTTGTCTCCTTCCTTCGCACAACTTACTATCTCATCCGCGATGAACTAAGACAATTTGTAGATGGTGCCTTCTATGATTTTCTTGCAAACATGTAACCATGGATTATTGACCTAGGTCCATCTCTCCTGCCATTTAACTTAGTCACTAGATGTGCGGCCATCTTCATTATTGGGTCCTTGATGTCTGTGATATCATAGTACCTTGACCCCTTTTTGTATGCGTAGGCAGCGATAGTTTCCTTAATTGCCTCTTTATCACCTAGGTCATCTTCTAAACCATCTCCTTCACAGATGAGGCCTATGAAATGTGAGATGAGCTGAGGGGTAATGCGCATCTTGTGCCCCCATGAAATGGAAGTAGTCCTCATGCACACGTGACATCAGCCATTGATAGAGGTGCTCAGGCTTCCCGAAGTAAGGCAACTCAAAGAGTTGCAATAACCCTACCTTTTCTAACTTGACCTTCACGTCATCATTATAAATGGGGAAACCCTCTAGTGTCCTTTTATTTTTTAGGCGCACTAACTCCAACGCCATATCCTTCTTGATTGTTCTCGTACGATGATTATAGTCATTCACAGACATGTTTCTTAGATGGGACTCCCACTCCTTCCCTAGCAATACTCCATCTGGGTACTGCATTTCTATTACCACTCTTTGTTTGTATGTGTGTCGGTTTCTTGTTGTTTTCCCTTGCCCTTTCCCTTCTTCTTGGGTGTACTAACTAGTTTCTTGGGTGCCATTTTCTAGGCTTGCTTCTTACTTTAACCACTTCTTGTAACTCTGTTCTTCCACTCTTTCCCACCTTAGATCTCGAATTTTTCAATAAAATTCCTTAAACCCCGCCCTAGTTCTTCAAACCCTAGCTGGGATAATCCTTTCACAAGGAACCTTCTCACAACTCTTTTACACCCGTGAAATCCTTTTCTTCTGGTTTGTAGATCCAAACTAGTCACTTACACTCAATCTCTTCAAATTTTTCTTCACACGGATCAATTTTTGGAAGCCCTAGTTTGTGAAAATGTAAAAAGTGCTTCTTTCTCCTTATACACAAAGTGAATAATGAAATGCCTCGACCCTCTATTTATAGTTTTTCCCTTTTTAAGCATTAAATGCTACTTCACCTACCACCATACTTTTCACATTTATTACAACATTTAAAAAAATCCCAACTTTAGCGCTTTAACTCACGTGCTCGACCTTGCGCAAATAATCCTCAACCTTCCGGCACTTAACCAATCCATCTAGATAGGAGACTCTTGCGCACGCGTCGCACGGCACTAAAGGCACTTCTTCTATCTTGATTTTGTCTCTCGTTTACCTCATGTTACTTATGTTCTTTTTCTTCCTTTGTATGTGTGGTTATCCGAGCATAGCCTTATCTTGACACCAACCATCCTTTTCCATCTTTTCTTTCCATGCACCTCTTTTAACAGGCCTTTCAACCATGATTTTTAACACAAACTTCCTTGGCACTTTACTCATGCTCTCCTTCACATCACTCCACCCCACACTAAAATGATGCACTCTCTCTGTGCACTCAAAAAAAAAAAATCTTCAAAGATTAATAAGGGTTATTGGCACCCAAGGTGAATAAAAAAACAACACAAAAAGGGAAACACAAGAAAAGAAATGCATAAAGGAAATTCTAAACTAACTGGAAAAAATGGATTATTTACAAACACCAAGAAGACTTATTTATAGTAGGGCTTCAACCTACTCCCATTGAAATGTCTAGGAATTTTTGTTCCATCTAGCACTTGTAATTGGCATGCACCTGAATCAAGGATGTACGAGATTTTATAGGGACCTAACCAATGGACCTTCAACTTCACAGGATGGTGCAGAAACTTAGAATCATATAGCAAGACCATCTTCCCAACCTCAAACTTCTTATTTTTGATGTGGAGATCGTGCCATGCTTTTTTCTTTGATTTTTTTGTTTTTTGGCTCCACCTGGCGAGTGATCATCTTTCATCCAACTTCATTAGTTCATTAATTATTTCTTCCAGCACTTGCTCATCAACCAACCCTCTTGCACACACTATTCACAGAGAAGGTAACATGAATTCAACCGAAAGAATGGCTTCCATGCCAAACACCAATTGAAATGGTGTGGCTTTGTTCATCCTTTTATAAGTTTTCATGTAAGCCCATAATACGGCTGATACCTTGTCATCCAAATCTTGTCTTCCGACATCACAAATCTTGGTCAGGGTATGATTCAATATTTTGTTAAATGCTTCCACGGTTCCATTTTCTTGTGGGTGATAAGGGGTAGTCTTGTGATGAGCTACCATGAACTCTGCTAATAGGATCCTCATGGTCTCATTCAAGAAATGTGTACCCCTATCACTGGTTAAACTTAAAGGACATCCATACCTTGTGATAATGTTCTCCCACAAAAATCTTGCCATTGTGGCTGCTATACAATCCTTAGTTGGGGCTACCTCTGCCCACCTTGTCAAATAGTCCATGTAAGTGATTACATAGCATGATCTAGTCCTACACACTACTGGTGCAATAGGGCCTATGAAGTCTATTGTCCATTTCTTAAAAGGTTTAGTGCTAGGGATAGGGAAAAAGGCATTTCATCTCTCCTTCCTGGTTTGCCAATGCATTAGCAATGGTCACATGCCTTACAATAGTCTTTGCAATCCTTATATAGAGTTTCCCACCATAATCCTACCATTAAAATTTTACGCGCGTGGTGGCATCACCTGCATAATGTCCACCCGCGCTTCCTCTCGTGTGCTTCCTCTATGATGGTGAGGCGCTCATGCTCTAGTACACACCTGCGCACAAAACTTCATCATGCCCTAACTTGTATAAGTCCCCACTTATTAACATGTAGGGCATGACACGTATGGCTAGTTGCTTTCTTTCTAATGCCTTCATCCCTTTCTGCCACACCTTCCTTTAGGAATACCACAATCTCCTCCAAATTTGAGGGTGCACGCCGCAACCTAAACAGTTATGTGTCTAGCATAGCCTCTTCAATACTTTGCGCATCCTCCCCTGAATCAATTCTTGATAGATGATCAAGTCCACAATTACTCTTTCTAGGCTTCACAACTACCGTAAACTCAAACTCTTGAAATAATAGCACCCACCGACATATGCACCCTTGTAGAATGGGCTTGTTCACTAAGTACTTTAATGCCATGTGGTCGTGTAGAATACAAAGGTTGTTGCCAATGCTTTGTGCTCAATCATGGTGTAATTCTACTTTCTGGTGTCAACTTCTTACTTGCAAAACATAGAGGGTGATCAACAATTCCTTCACCTAGCTACGTAAGCACTACTCCAATGGTAGTTCCTGAGGCATCTACATGAACGTGGAAGGGCTTGTCCCAAGAGGGAAAATGTAATATAGGTGTGGTGACAAGCCTAAAATTTAATGTGTCATATGCCTTTTACTACGCGCCTCCCCAATGGAAGGCACTTTTATGTTTGAGAAATTATTCTAGAGGCACGGCTATTTTGGCATACCCCTTGATGAATTTCTTGTAATAACCTGTATTCCCAAGAAATCCAATTTGCTCTCGCTCATAGGCTCCCCAATCCCACAATAACCGTAATTTTGGAAATATCTACTAAGCAAGCCCTCCTTACATATGATATGCCCTAAAACGTCCCAAAGGGTGTAGAAAAGACACACTTTTAATGTTGAGGGATATCCTTAATTGTTGACACCTCTCAAACATTAGCCTCAAATTATCATAGTGGTCTTTCACTAGCCCATATATTTTCCAATCATCCAGATAAACCCTAAAGAAATTTGTGGATGAATTCCTGGAACACCCGAACCACTATGCGCTAAAAAACAACAGGTGCATTCTTTAACCCAAAGGGCATGACCGTGTATGCAAAAATTTCCCATTCAAAGGGAAAAAGTTGTCTTCTCCTGGTCCTCCTTTGTAATTCAGACTTGGTGGTACCCCGAAAATCCATCCATAAAGTAATAGATTTCATGCCCAAATGACTCCCTCTAAGATTTCTTCAGTGATGGGGGTTGGAAAAGGATCGATGACACAAACTACGTTCAGCTCCCTATAATCATGCATATCCTAATCCGTCCATCCTTCTTGATGCTTATCACCATCATAATTATCCATTCCAATTCTTCCACGGCTTCAATGATTATAGAAGCTATCATTTTGTCTATCTCTTCTTTTACCTTTACGCTTAAATTGGGATTCATGTGGTAGGGTCTCTTCCTAACCTAGTTTCCACTATCCTTTAATTTTATCCTCATCTCCCCCAAGGAATGGTGGATGCCTTTGAGCTCATGGTACCCATGGGAATAAATCCTCAAATTCACATAAAAGATCAATGATCTTAAAGACTTCCTTCTCCGACCAGTAATATCCAATGATAGCTTCCTTAAGTTCCTCTTCTGAGCCAATGTTAACCTTCTTTGTCTTTAAAGGCTCATGGTAGGCCCATGTGTAAGCATTAGCACTATCCACTACCTCACCCATCCCCACAGAATGGTTAACATCCAAGCTCTTGGCTTCCTCTCCATTAAGAACATATACTAATTTCCCTCTCTCTTTTTCCAAGCATCCACGCTCAAGCTGTATCTCTTCTGCTTCTTCTACTTCTTCTTCAAAGCATGCCTCCAAACCTGGTCCACCTAGTAGTTCCAATAGCCTATCTTCTACCATGGAACTATCCCCCATGGTAAGGTGCTTAACAACCTATAATGCCTTATCAATTGATGGCTTGGTACTTTGATATTCAAATGTTTGAATGAGGTCAATTGCTAGCTCTTGCCAATTCCCTGTTTGGCGGCATGTCTTAGAATGTATGTACCATGCATGCGTGTAACCCTACAGTGTAGAATACAACTTGTGCACCCAAAGGGATGGTGGTAAAGCTTCCACACCTTCTCTCTAGACCTTCTCACAAGCTTGGATGTGGAAAGAGGTAGGTTCCTTACCATGGTAGTCCTTGATGGTGGTGGGTATGTTGCTTCTAGAAAACCTAATGAGAGCAGATTCTCACCTCACCATTCCAAAAAGGCTCTCCCGATGTGTAGCCCACCATTGTACCAATATGTTGAGTAGAAATAACTTAACATCCCTCTTCATTCCTTCTCCTCCTTCCACTGAGCTTCCATCTCCTATTAAAATATCTCGGGAAGGCCCTCCTGAATACTTAGGTAGTTTTTTTCCTCCTAGGCGCTAGACTATATGCACCTTTATGTTACTTTTGTTACCGATCCTCTCAACTATCATCTAATCAATTCATAAGTCCCATGCACCCAATTATCACATGCTAGGATTGGTGGTGTCACTTACTGATTGAGCATCCTCAAACTAGATAACTCCATCGGTAGGATGGATTATCTTTGGATCCCTGATTAAGTACACATATATCCTATCCAGGACCTCTTCCCCCAAAGGTTCAGTATAGGGTGTCGAATTCCCATCAGCCAAGGGTATAATAACCCGTTCCTCCTTATTTTCAAAGCTGATGTACCCCTTGTTGAACCGAAGGTCAACATTGTTCTTATAACACCATGGGCACCCAAGTAGTGCTGGAAAATTATCTACCTCGACGAGCACCAAGACTTTAAAGTCCCCAATAAACTTAGCACCCTAGATAGTGATAGTTGCATCCCTTAAGACACCAATGGGCATTGCCTTCATTTTGTTTTCCATATACAACACATTCAAAGATGGTTGTAATGTAGGTCTTCCCATCTAGTGCCAAGCATCCAATGTGAGAACATTGACCTCCGCGCCTATGTCAATGAGGATATTACTAAGGAGCCATCCATCTACGATTGCATCCAATGTGATATCCTTGTCATAGTCAAGGCTATGAGGGGGAAGGTTTGCATGCAAGATCTATCTCTCACGCTCTTCCTCGATGTGTGGTACCTTCTCCCTCAACCATGCTCCTAGCAAGGGAATAACATTATCTTGCCTTAGCATTTTACATACTTCCTTGACCTCATCCAGGTCATCCTTTGGCGCCTCGACCTTCCTCCTTTGATCCTCCCTCCTGGACTACTCCTTTAGACACTAGATTTCTCCTTGTAAACTCCAAATGACATCCATGGTATCCTAATATACTTCCTTTTGATGCACGGGTCTAGGTACTTCCCATGAACTACTTCCTCTCTTGAAACTAGGGTCCTCTACCTTGGTATTTCTTTTGCACATGTGGCCTCTACTCTTGTTGTTACTAAAATAGGTTCCAAGCTTACATCACATGTTACCCATGACATCCATTATGTGTCTATCTTCTTAATTCTTACCATTGTAGCACCCTTGTATTTCCATTATTGTTGATTCATGTGCTCAAACAACTCTAGGCATTCCTCATACTTGTGCTTCTTTCCACACCATGAGCATTGTAGTAGATATGGGAACTCTCATTTATAATGTTCTATAGACCCACAATTAAAATAGGTTCCACACGGAACTCACTCCTTCCTCCCCTACGGTTACCATGACCATGGAATCCTCTGCAAAATCCCCTTCCGCATGTGCCACCATCTATGTGCTCCTCATAGTGGTGATCATCCCCTTTAGAACTACTAGCAATGCTAGTTTGGCGCACCCCATGATCAATGGCCTCATGGATATGATCAATGAGCCTACAATCCTTAGTATCATGGGTTGTAGAGGTACAAATCTTACAATAGCAAGACACATTCTTTTGAATTGTGTGTTGTAATAAGGGGCACCTACTTGCATCATGGTCCTCATGAAAAATTTCATATTCTACTGTCACACACGTGTCCGCCCTCGGGGATAAACTACCCTTGACATGCCCCTCTACTTCACAATTTGTGCACCATAAACCACTGTGAGTCTCATGGGCTGAGTTTGCATGAATAATTTCTCCAGCTACTTAGCCATAGTAGCAATTTGAGCCTCTAGGAATGGGCTAACTCCAGTATCAACACTACCAACAGCCTCGGCGCACAGAGTATCTTCCAACGCCTCGCGTGGTCCGTGAAAGTTTTATGAGATAAGGCCCTTCTAAAAGGTGTGATCAATCCTCCAAAAAAACACTAAGCATACTTGTGAAGGGTGAATATCATAAGATAACTTAGATAAGAGAGTTTTAAAGTGCACATCATACTCCCACACACTCTCTACCATTCCTTGTTGAATCTCCTTCAGGGCACTGATGCTCTTCTGTTCAAACTTAGGGATGTGGAATTCTTCCAAGAAGGAATTTTTAAAGTAAGCCACCACCATTTGATGAGGGTCATATTTCCTATACCAGCTATATGCGTGCCACCCTGCAACATTGTTACAAATTGACTAGCCTTTCGCTCCGAGGTTGTGATCCCCTTTGCATGCCATAACAGCTCACACTTGTGAACATGCTCTGCAACATCCTCAATACCTCTATAATTTGGAAAGTGTAATGACATCTCAAAGAAGACCTGAGGGGTGGTAGGCCCTTGTCCTCCTCTGTGCGAGCCTTGGTTTCCCTTGGTGTTCCCTCTACCACCAGATCCACTAGGTCCACCCAATCCCCTGTGCCTCCCGAGCCACAAAATCCACTGTAACCACTAGGTCCATTAGGTCCCATCTCTTATGACCCACCGTCCAACCACTAGATCCTATAGTAGTTGTGCTAAGTGCCCCCAAGGTTCCACTGAACTGTGCACCGACAGTCTATGATAATGCCCCACTACCACTATTGTACCCCACACCACTTCCAGATGTGAGACCGAAGGCTTGTATACTTACTCCTTATCAAAGAATCCTTGAATATCGGGATATGTGTAGCCATAGAGCGGGAACTAAAAATTGTACCTCCTAGCACATATATGTCACTTCCACTAGTTCCAACTAGGTCAATGATACTCCTTCCTTGCTCTGGAAAACCAAGCACTAGGTTTTGATCACTGGGTGGGTTCAAATATGTGCCAATGACTCTTCTTTCTCCATGTGATGAACTCTCATTAGAAGTCAAGGGGTCTCTCTTACACGCTTGCCAAGATGGGGTAAAGAAGACTACTTGGGTTCCACTTCCTCTGCGTGAACCTCAACTCCTTCCAATAATGTCTACCTCCATAGATCCATCACACTTGTAGCCTTGTGTCATCTAGTAATATCCCTTTCACGCACTTCACTATACTTGAGCCATCTCTCCTCTCTTTCCTTCTCCATCGTAATATCTTCCATCTTCCTCCACCCTAGCTCCCTCACCCAATGCTCAAAATGGTTTAGCCGGTCATTGGAATTACCTCTAAACTCAAAGTAACAAATAGGATCTTCATTTTTAGAGGGATAACACATTTAAATGATCCTTTGGGCTCTTACGAAATTCAAACATAAAGCAACTTCTGGGAAAGAATATGTGGAAATAGCGTACTCCAGTGAGTGTAGCTAGCCAACACACTTCCCACCAATGATCCACAACACAAGTTCATGTCGATATGCATCATGTAGCCTCTAGTAATCTTATTGGGTCCATGCACATGATCTAGAACACCAACTTGATCTAGACGCATACAATGAGAGCCATTCATACAGCTCTACTGGGAAACAATAGAAAAATGTTTCATATAAATCATGGTAGAAGTTCTTTTCTACCCATCTACGTGCATCAAAATTAGGTCCATAGTGTGAATCTTTGAGAAAACTCATCCTTTGTGCTCTTGAACCATTATTCAACACTTTCTAGAGTTAAAATTTTTGTCATTACTCATTACCCAGATCATGATGTATGCCATTTCCCACTACAACTTTGAAAAGAGGTCCCGACAATGGAACCAAGATGCAGTCATTTTTACCCTTATCACAAAAGAAAGGAACCCCATGCGTGCGAGCCTATCACCCAGTGGGTGTTGGGTGCTCACCCGAGGCATGCACGGGTTCCGAGTCTCTCTTTTATGTGAGTTTAGTGGGAAACATCATCTATGATCTAGATTTAAGAGAATTGGAAGGAAGTAAAACATACAAGCACCATAGAGCTCAAGACAGATTCTAGGTTCTTGCATTCATTACAGACATACAATGCTTAACAAATTGAATAACTTATAACAAAATAGAAAGAAGTTGCATAAGCATCCATACTTAATCATAAACATAAATGAGAAAGAACTATGAGAAAAATGTATGCATTAGAATCATCAATGTTCATATACATTATAAGTTGGTAACCTCATTATATTCATGGAGCCATTACAAAATGTTATAGTGAAGCAGACCACAGTCATGCATTATATCTGGACTCATATGACTAGGCTCTCCAAAAGAAATTTATAACCCATACCCTTGATACATCCTTCCCTAAACGTAATTCCCAAACTAACAGAGTTCTTGTAGTATTTCTCCGAGCTCGCCTCTCTCTTATCTCTCCTTCCTTCTACAGCACTTATATATATAGGATTTTGGACACCAAAATCATCCTCCAATGGCCTCGAGATCCGATGCCAAGTCTCTCGAAGGTGGTCATCCATGTGAGCATGCTCCTCCAGGCTTGAGCTTTCCACTTTTTACCATGATGAGCTTCTAGAAGCTTCTACCGCATGCATGCTCCTTCCTGGGCCACCTGTCACTAGGATGGCACCTTATCCACTCTGCATGCATAGTTAGGTCATGATTTTCATGTTTTTGCCAAAACTCTCAATATGGCTAAGTCCCAAACCCTTGTTTCGTCTCCCGCACGCGCACCATGGGTTTCCTTAAAGCCTTGCCCTACGCACCTTATCCTTGTGCACTTTTCTTCAACTAGGCCTTGCGTGACTATGCGCCCTTTTTACTTAGCTAATATTTAAGGGGCCCATCACCAACAAAATCACCCAAGTCCTTTGCCATTATAAACTATGAAACCTTAGATGTGATCCACGCAGTAATTTGAAAAATCTTTGAGACATCAAGGCGATAAGTATTATTTTTGTAACTAATGGCCCAAAAATAAGTATTATTTTGGCAAAATTTCTAGTGACTCAAAGGGGCCATCTATTTACTAGATGTGTGAAATAGTTGTATTTTGTATCCATTAGGATGGAGTTAGGATAAAATTCTGAAAAATCTCCTCGGACTTTCCAAAACTCTATCCTTTTGTGCAAGAAAAATGCAATGGCTTGAAACTACCTTCTTACTGTAAGATAATTCCCACTCTCATACCTATAATACTTGCACCTCTTAACCATTCTAAAAGAAAATTGATAGTTAAAAAGAAGTGAATAGAAGTTTCATGGGAAATGATTCAATTTTACTGAGATAAATAGGGCATTTTTAAGGATGAAAATTATTTATTCAAACACAACTGAATGAAAGACCAATATTACACTGACTAAAAATTGAGAGATGTGACCATATTGATCCAAGGTGACAACACAACCTCCACTAATAGTTTAGCATTGAAAAAATGGGAAAAATGATTGAAAACATAGGTTAGGAGAAACAAGCACATATAGTCTAAAAACCAAGGCCATGAAGACACCAACAATGAAAACCAAGAAACAAAATAGAAATGGGAAAGGAAAATATTTACAAATACATATAAGGGGGAGATAAAAATTTAGAAATAAGGCTTGAGGAAGATCCCATTAACTGGGATAAGCAATATTTCACCATTTAGTCTTACTAATTCAAAATCATTACTCTCCTTGATCTCCACGATCTGATAAGGGCCACTCTAAATAACATCAAAATTCTTATGTTTTCCTGGATTGGAGTAATATTCATCCCATTTTAGGACCAAATCTCCTTCTTTGAAATGCTTAGGGTGAGATTTAATATTAAAATACTTTTGCAAAGCTTATTGGTGGTCTTGTAGTTTTTATCTAGATTTTTCCTTGACTTCCTTTAACTCAACCAACTTAGCAATCCTTATGGTTCTTACTCCACGATGCTCTAATTCTAATTGATGGTCCAAATCTAAACATGGAAGTTCAAGTGATATGGGAAACCTAAATTATCTTCCATATAAAATCATAAATGTAGATTTCCCAACAAATATCTTGGGTGCGATTCTATCAGCCCATAGTGTTGTTTTTATCTTAGTGTGCCATTGCCTATGATTTTCTTCCATTTTTCTATTTGTGATTTTGATCATATTTTTGTTGGAGTATTCAACAAGTCCATTTAATTGAGGATAATAGTTCAAATATGTCTTTAACTAAATACCACATCTCAAGGAAAACGCAGTCAATTTGGGCTCCACCGAAATCCTTGGCATTATCGGATATAACTCGTGTGGGGAACTCCAAATCTAATTACAATATCTTCTAGGAAGTCTATGATGAAACTTTCAATTACTTTTTTGAGAGGTAAAGCCTCCACCGACCTTGTAAATTAGTATTTAGTAGTTAAAATCCAATGATGACCAACACTCGAAGGAGGTTTCACCATACCAATGAATTCTAAACCCCATTGAGAGAAGGGTTGATCAAAAACAATGGGTTGAAGTGGTAGGGATGCATTCCTCTTTCTACCAATGAAAAACAAACATTATTTATAGATCCTTATCCAATTATAACAATATGAAAATTTTTATCCAAAAACATGCAGCCCTCAAGATCTTGGTTATAGTAGTTTGAGGAGAAAAGTGCCCACCAAAAATCTTTTCAGAACTCTTTGATTACCATCTCAACCTTGTCAGTTTCACACATCTCAACATCACACTATCAATATTTCTCTTGAAAGTGACTCTCTCAAACATCTCATAGTTAAGGGCCTTCAATCTGAAATTCCTTCTTTGTGTTCTATTGAAAGTGTTGGGTAGCTTTCTAGTCTGAAGGTATTCAACCATATTTTGAAACTAATCATTTTCAACACTTCCCTATGCTGTAGCTTCTTCCGACTAGACATAAAATGATTCTTATGTGAGCCTATCATCTTCAACTAAGTGTGGACACAATGCTTTACCTCTAATAAACTTGGTGGATTTTATTTTAATGTCAAACTCCATGATTTTAGTAATCCAAATAGCTCTTTTATCACTTATTTTAGTGCTCATAATGTATTGCTTGATGATTAGATGAGTAATAAAGACTATGATCTAATTGTTGGAAAAAAAGTGTTTAAATTTTTGTAGATCCCTAAAAACAACCAAATTTTAATTTTCAACAAAGTTGTATCCAAGCTCATAATATTTAAGATTCTATCTTGTAAAATCTATTAGCTACTCCAATCCTTTCTAATTTTCCTAGGTTAAAATGGTAGAGTACTACTTTTCCCTCTAAAGACATGATAAAATATTTGTTAAAATCATGATTGATGAAATTGGGATATTGGGTGATATTCTATTCGATATTTTCAAAAAAAATCTTGAAATGTTTTGTCTATTGAAAAATTACATCCTTTCTTAAGAATCGATGTGATGGGCCTCACCAACTCAACAAAGTTAGTGATGAACTTTCTTACAAAATTGATCTTCCCCAAGAAAGAATGCAATGCTTTTTTATGTTGGGGAAGAGATAGATCATAAATAGTTGTAATTACATCTAGATCAGTAGCCAAACCACCCTTACACATGATATGTACCAGAATCTTTCGCTCGGGGACAACAAACATATACTTATTTCTATTTAAATATATTCCAGGACTCCCACATCTACTAAAAATCCACACGATATGTATTATATGATCTTCTTCTCTTTTAGAAAAAATAATAATATCATCCAAATAGATCAAGACAATATCACTAATTATCCCTTTAAAATCTAAATCCATTTCTCTTTGAAAGGTAGAACCAACATTAGATAGTCCAAAAGGCATTTTCTGATAAGAAAATGTTCCCCACTTAGTGGTGAAATATGTTTTATATTGGTCAATATTTGTTGAGGATTTGATTATAACTTGAGAACCCATCTAGAAGTGAAAACCTCTCAGCCCCTACTATTGACTGTAATATTTGGTCCATGGAAGGTAAAGGGTAATGATATTTGAGAGAGGCTTTATTGAGGTCTCTAAAATCTACACAACCTTATCTCTCCATTCTTATTCCTAACAGAGATGAGGTTTGCAACCCAAGAGGAGTGTTTGATGGGGAAGATAATCTTAGCTTCAATCAATTTGGTCGATCCTTTCTCATTAATGGTTCAATTTTAGGATTAACTGGCCTTTTCTTTTGTCTCATTAGTTTTGTTTTAGGGAAAATTCAATGGTGTGTTGAATGATATTAGGATCATATCCTTTAAGGTCATCATAAGACCATGTAAAAATGTCATCATATTCTTGAAATAATTAGATGAAATCAGATTATTTCTTATATGTACATACCTTTCCAATCTTTAGCTACTTTCCATTAGAGATAGCCACATCATGATAGTCCTCTTCTTTGATTTTCAAATTCCTCTTCTCCCCTTTATATTGATCATCTAGGGTGAACATGATTTCCAAAGTGATCAAACCCTTGGGTAGCTTGTTAATTTTTAGTGAAGGATTTGGTCACCATAAATTTCTTGTAACCTTGGCTGTAAAACCCGAGAAAATTCAACTTCTTGTTGAATGAAGAGGGAAATTTGTTCATCACTATCAAAAATATGCCAATGATAGTCATTGTTAGACACTGCTGGTCTAATTACCAACTTGACATGCTGGTCTACAACATTCATGATATATTTGGAAGGATCAAATTGAGCTCCAATAAAATCCATCTTATCTAGCATCCACATTTTGTTCTCTTGGGAAAACTTGAAAATTGATGGCATCAAAATATTCTAAGAGGTCCCAAACTCTATGTTTGTAGGCTTTGAGGAGAGGGTTCTTATCTAGGCATTGTGATATGGATTTTTGAAGAATCAGCTTCAACTTCACAAAGGTCATCGTGTTCTTGATCCCTTTACTTTTAGTAATTATTATCCCTTGAATCAGGGCTTCATATTCAACAACATTATTGGTACAACTGAACTATAGTCTATGGGAAAAGAGTAACTTCTCTCCCTTTGGAGAAGATAAGACAACACTTGCACCAACTCCAACTTTGTAATTTGAACGATAAAAATATCTTCCATATTTCATTTGAGTCATTCTTTGATTTCGTAGATTAGGGATACAACTATCCTAATCCATTAGACAATATGTGCCCAATATAGTCTCCTCAAAAGTTTCATAAGGATTAAAACTCCATATTTCCTTGGCCCATTCATATATTTTTTTTTATCGGAGATTTATCTCTCACTTTCAAAGTTTCAGGGTCAACTCTAACTCCATTAATTTCATAGGTTATAACACAATATAGCTCGGTGGGATTTGGATCATATGTTTCTACATGGAATTGGGCAATTGGCTCAACCTTTATTGTGAATCTAGTGCCATATCTGGTCTTAAGGCACATGTGAGACCAATTAGATGATAAATATCCCTCTACCTTAGCAGTAAAATCTCTAGACAAACATAAGGAAAAGATAAGGGGAAGGTCTATAACTGAAATATCTTGAGGGATAGTGATACTAGGGAAAGCATGTAGGGTTAGATTAAGGTTTTTATGACACCCACATTTTTTACAATGATGCCATCTAACTAGATAATTGTTTTTTTACTAGGGGTATAATTCAAGCCAAGTGTATCAACAACTTGTTTGGGCATGATTGTGCTACTAGCCCTAGAATCAATCATACAATTATGGACCAAATATTTCCCAATAATCAATGATATGTAAACCGAGGGGTTTATGGGCACAACTTATAACACTAATACTTGACTGATACAAATTATCTAGGGTTGGGATAACCTCCTTTTAAATTTTTGGGATGAAGCTTGAATTTCCTTAATCCTTATTGCAAAATGATCCATTTGCCCTAGAATTGTGAAAGCATCCCATAGGGAGACATGAATGTTTGTTCTCTTCATTTTCTCAACAATATCAAGGGGTGTTGTTGCAAATCATTGTGAATTGTAAGCATCAATAAATTTCTTTGGTTTCTCAATGATAGGATGATGCAGAACTATAGAAACCTTGTTTGTCTCAGGTAGGTGAGGTGAAATATCTATTAGTTTTGAGCTTTCTCCTCTTGAAATAGTTTTCACCCGATCTCTGAGACACATGAACCACTATTTCTAATAGTCTTTTCTTTGATCTTGTATTATAATAATATCTCACTTGTGGATGTTGAAGTATCTTAACCTGATTGGTGACATAGAAATCTTCCTCCTACTAATAGATTAAACTCTAACCAAATGTTAAGGTAGATGCCAGTGATGGATAATTTGTTTGATTGGGATCATAGAAGAATTCTAAACTACCAAGGCTTGTGTCACCACTCCATGAGGGAAAATGTTGGAATCATGGGGTTAGGAGTAAGGAAAACACCATCTTAGATCCTCAACCATGTTATTTTACACTGGAACAATTTCCCTATTAGTATTAGTAGGAGTTGGGTATTTCTAATTCATCAACCTTAAAGGGATGATTTGATTTTGTGGTTATGCTCCAATGGGTTTGTAGGATAGGTTATTTGGCTACCAAGGTGTTTGAGTGGATGAGGCCCATTTCCTTTTAAAATTAGTCACTTCATTTGACATATTACTTAACATTAATTTAAACTCATCCAAATCATTAGATGAGGTACTGAGAATGGTTTCCAATAGTTACACAACAATAGGTTGGACCGGATTATAGGAGTGGGTGTTAACTGTGGAATAATGGCATGGGAGGCCTTGAAACAAGCTTACCAACTTACATCAAATTATTCACATCTGATATTTCAATATCAAATGCAACAAGAAGGTATACACCTCCCATAGATTGGATCATAACAACAATATCAGAATTTAGAGCCCTGAGGTAGTACAAGAAAATGAATGTGAAGAAGGCCTTACTAAAAGTGGGATTCTATCCCAAGACTTCTAGAATCTATAGTTAAAATAAAAATATCCTTAGTAGATTCCCTCTTGATTGTTTTCAGTTACTCCATAAGTGATAGGTGATCACTCTTGTCTGAAAATTGTCTCACCAAGCATTCTCCAAATTCATCCCATATGCGAATACTATTGGGAGTAAGGCTCCCATTCAATTACAAATATTTTCTTTTCAAGGAATCTTCCAAGATCCTCATTGAAACATCTACTTGAGTTATGTGGTGAACAGGGACACAAGTGGATGATCTCCCTAAGGTGATAAGTAGGATTAACATGTTTCTCGGAGTTGAATATGAAAGGATTTTGAAGGAAACACTGGAAGTCATTCCACACATTTAAAACTAATTGACTACTAGCATTAAAGGTTGGAAAATATGATTTCTTAGATGATCCATGGTATTTAAGGTTAAATGTGACTTTGTAGGATTTTTTAATGAATAATAGGTGGGGGAGTGGATAGATATCTCTTAGACTTAGGGGTTTTCCCATATCTTTGCAGAGACTCCCTACTACACTTTTATGGAGACAAGTGTAAGGGTTGAATAGGATGTTTAGCAACATTATGTTATGTTTGTGGAGCTTGTTTTCATGTTAGAGTGTGGTACACCTTCTATGTGTTACACTTGGGTATTTTTACAGCGGTCCTGCTCGCCGGTGAGTGGGTCAAGGGGGTTGGGGGTGAAGCCCCCTCGATTGATGGGGGCTCGAGGGTGAAGCCCCCGAAGAAAATTTTCATGGGTGGTTTATTAACCCATGGGTAATGTGTAACCATTATGGGTTGTTTTTGGGCCCATGGTTTTTTGGTACCCATTGTTTTGATACCCACAGTTTTTGCCCATTGTTTTGATACCCACGGTTTTGTATCAAACTGATTAAGCAATTGTCTATTTATATGGGCTTATGCATATGATAGATATACAAGCAAATGTATTTCAGATGTGCTTTGAATTCAAGTGTTAATTCTATAGAGTTTGTTGAGCATAGCTCCAAACGGATTTGGGTATTGTATTGAGAGAGTGGAGGCTTGTAATAAAATTTGAGCAAGTGATTCTTGGTGGACGTAGCCCAAATTGGGTGAACCACATTAAATCTTGTCTCTCTGTGTTGTGTTATTTATTCTGCACTTTTATTTGAGATCTGTAATATTTTTTGCATATTAGTTTCTACTATTGCGATTCTGTAAGGGATTATTCTCGCATATTTTATCTCTTATTCCCTAACAATTGGTATCAGAGCCTGGTTTGGTTTGCTGAAGTGTTGAATCATAGGGAAAGTTTTTAGCTTGAGTGGGAGCTATGGCAGATGATGGAAGATCTAGGGTTGATAAATTCAACAGAAAAATTTCAGTCTTTGGAAGATGCAGATGGAAGATTACCTTTATTAGAAGGATCTTTATACTCCACTGTCTGAGAAGGTGAACAAACCCTCGAGTATGACAAATGTGGAATGGGATTTTTAGATCGGAAGGAACTTGGAATGATCTAGCTATGTCTTGCATCTTTGGTATTATTTAATTTTTCAAAGGAAAAGACTACAAAAGAACTGATGGATGCATTAGGAAGTTGTATGAAAAACCCTTTACCTCTAATAAAATATTTTTAATGAAAAATTTGTTTAATATGAAGATGTATGAGAATGGTTTGGTAGCAGATCATTTAAATGATTTCAATATGGTTGTGAATATGTTAGCTTTGGTTACAATAGAATTTGATGAAGAACTTAGGGTTTTATTAATTTTGTGCTCTTTACCTGAAAGTTGGAATAACTCAGTAATGGCGGTAAGCAACTTGGTTCCAAAATAACTCAAAGTTGAAGTTTGAGGATGTTGTAGGGATGATTCTAAGTGAGGAAATGCGAAGAAAAATCTCTAGATGAATCTTCTACTTCAGGGAATGCTTTGATAGTGGAAATTAGAGGGAGACAGAAGAATAGAGTAAATCGTGGAAAATCAAAGGATCGGGCAAGGTCAAAATCCAAAAGCAAGATAGTATGTTGGCATTGTGGAAAGTCTGGGCATGCAAAGAAGGACTATTGGGAGCTTCAGGATAAGAAGAAACAACATGAAGAAAACAAGGAGGAAAATGTGGCATCGGGTAATGTATGCTAGGATGCTTTGATTATTTCTTTGCATAATATTAATGAATCTTGGGTTTTAGATTTAGGGACTTCTTTTCATGCTACTCCACATAGGCATTATTTTGTTAATTATGTTCAAGGGGATTTTGGGCATGTTTTTCTTGGTGATGATGAGCCTTGTAGTATAGTTGGAAAAGGTTCTATTCAGGTTAAGATGTAGAATGGGAATACATGGCTATTGAAGGATGTCAGACATGTGCCTACATTAAGGAGAAATTTGATATCGACAGGGCAATTGGGAAGCGATGGTTGTACTGTGATATTTACAGCTGACTCTTGGAAGGTCACCAAGGGTGCTCTTGTGGTGGCAAGAGGTAAGAAGGTTGGAACCTTATATTTAACCACTGATAGTACTAATGATTGTAATCTTGTGGCTTCAAATGTAGATACAACATTATGGCACTATAGGCTTAGTCATATGAGCCATAAGGGCATGGACATCATAAAGAAGAATTTTCCTAGATATACAGAAATAGGTTTAGATTTTTGTGAGAACTACATATATGGGAAACATAAGTGAGTAAGGTTTCTCAAGGTTGGACCTATGAAGAAAGAGAGTAAGTTAGAGCTGGTACATTCTGATGTGTGGGGGCTGGCTCAGGTATCATCTCTTAGGGGTTCAAGTTATTATGTTACTTTTATTGATGATGCAACAAGGAAAGTTTGGGTTTATTGTATTAGAAACAAATCTGATGTATTTGATACTTTTGTTAAATGGAAATCCTTGGTAGAGAATGAAACATGCCTTAAGTTAAAATGTCTCAGGTCAGATAATGGAGGGGAGTATTGCAGCAATGAATTTGATGATTATTGTTCTAAGAATGGAATCCGCAGGCAAAAGACGGTTCCAAGAACCCCGCAGCAGAATGGGGTGTCAGAAAGGATGAATAGAACAATAATGGAATGTGCTAGGAGCATGAGGATACATGTAGGACTGCCTCTTTATTTTTGGGCAGAAGTGGTGAGCACATTGTGTACTTGATAAACAAAGGACCCTCAAGTGCCTTGGATGGAGGCATACCTGAGGAGGCTTGGTACGGTAAGAAATTCGATTACTCATTTCTTAGAGTCTTTGGATGTGAGGTGTTTGTTCATATTGACAAGGATGATAGGACCAATCTAGAGGCTAAATTTGAAAAATGCACTTTTATTGGTTATGGTGGTGATGATTTTGGATTTAAATGTTGGATTATTAAAGACAAGAAAATCATCCAGTCTAGGGATGTGGTCTTTAATGAGAAATTCATGTATAAGCAATCGTTGCAGGAAAATAGGGAAGAATCCAAGAAAGAATATGTAGTGGTAGAGGATCTTCTAGATGGGAAAGTGACCCATGAATTAGTTCAGGAACCTACTCAACAAGAACCCAAAATTCCTACAGTGAGGAGGTCTTCTAAGGTAAGAAAATAACCTGAATGATTTTCTCATTCTCTTTATTATTTATTACTCATTGATAGTGGAGAGCCAGAGAGCTTTGATGAAGAAATGTAGGTAGATGCCAGTAAGAAGTGGGAGTAAGCCATGGATGAGGAGCATAATTATCTCATGGAGAACCGGACTTTGGATTTGGTGAAGCTACCGGAAGGCAAAAGAGAATTACAGAACAAGTGGGTGTACAGAGTTAAAGATGAAGGAGGAAAGAAAAGATATAAGGCCTGGTTGGTGGTCAAGGGGTTTGCATAGAAACAAGGTATAGATTTTGATGATATTTTTTCTCCTGTAGTAAAAATGACTTCTATCAGAACTATTCTTGGAATAGTGGCAGCAGAAGACTTACACTTAGAACAGTTAGATGTAAAGATTGCATTTCTCCATGGTGATTTGGAGGAGGAGCTATATATGTAGTAGCCAGAAGGATATGAAGTCAAAGGTAAAGAGGAGATGGTGTGAAAATTGAAGAAGAGCTTGTATGGCCTGAAACAAGCTCCACGTCAATGGTATAAGAAGTTTGATAGCTTCGTGATGGAAGAAGGTTATATTAGATGTCATTCTAACCATTGCATGTATACAAAGAAATTTGAGGATGGAAGTTATATTATCTTGTGTTTGTATGTTGATGACATGTTGGTTGTAGGTAAAAACATGTAGGAAATAAAAGTACTCAAGAAACAACTAAGTGAATCCTTTGATATGAAGGATTTGGGGGCAGCCAGACAAATCCTTGGTATGAGGATAACTCGGGATAGGAAGGAACGGAAGATGACTTTATCTCAGGAAGAGTACATTAAGAAGGTATTGGATAGGTTTAACATGCAGGATGCTAAACCAGTTGGGACTCCTTTGGTAGGCCATTTTAAGTTATCAAAGGAGTAGTGTCCCAAGACAGAGCAGGAAAGAAACCAGATGTCCAAGGTACCTTACTCATCAGCTGGTTGGCAGTTTGATGTATGCTATGGTGTGCACTAGGCCTGATATTGCCCATGCAGTGGGAGCTATGAGTAGATTTATGAGTGATCCAGGTAAAGAGCATTGGCAAGCAGTAAAGTGGATCCTTCGATATTTGAGAGGGACCATGGGGAAAATTTTGTGCTATAGTGGATCAGACACCACTTTACGTGGTTATGTAGATTTAGACATGGCTGGAGATGTTGACAGCAAGAGGAGCACAATAGGTTATATTTACACTGTAGGTGGGACAACAGTGAGCTGGATTTCATGACTACAGAAGCTGGTGGCTTTATCAACCATGGAGGCTGAGTATGTTGCTGCCATAGAGGCAAGTAAAGAGATGATTTGGTTACAACAATTACATGAGGAGTTGGGGCATAAGTAGAAGGAATGTAAGTTACATAGTGATATTCAGAGTGCTATACACCTAGCTAAGAACTCTACTTTCCACTCCAGGACGAAGCATATACAGTTGAGATATCACTTCATTAGGACAACTTTGGAAGAAGATAAGTTGAAGTTGGAGAAGATTCATACCAGTCAGAATCCTGCAGACATGATGACCAAGGTGGTCACAAGGGATAAACTAAATCTATGTTTAGCTTTGTTTGGCCTTCGTGGATGACAGTGAAGGGTTGAGAAGCTTGCTCAGTGGAAATCAGTCTCCAAGTGGGAGATTGTTATGTTTGTGGAGCCTATTTTCATGTTAGAGTTTGGTACACCTTCCATGTGTTACACTCGGATATTTTTACGGTGGTCCCGCTCGCCGGTGAGTGGGTCAAGGGGTTCGGGGCAAAGCCCCAAGCAAATTTTCATGGGTGGTTTATTAACCCATGGGTAATGGGTAACCGTTATGGGCTGTTGGCTTTTTGGTTTCCATTGTTTTGTAAAACCGCCTCTTCGGCTACCTATTGATGTACTTATAAATAGATGGACATACAATAGGATATATATCAGTGTGTTTTGTGAAGGTGAATAGTGTGTGCAAATTCAAGTGTGAATACAGGAGGGTTAAAATAAAAATATCCTTGGTAGAAGCCTTCTTAATGGTTTTTAATCACTCCATAAGTGATAGGTGATCACTCTTGTCCGAAAATTGGTTCATCAAGCATTCTCGAAATTCATCCCATATGTGTATACTATTGGGAGTAAGGCTCCCATTCAATTACAAAGATTTTATTTTCAAGGAATCTTCCAAGATCCTCATTGAAACATCTACTTGAGGTATGTGGTGAATCGGACATAAGTGGACAATCTCCCTAAGGTGATAATTAGGATTAACATGTTTCTCGTAGTTAAATATTAAAGGATTTTGAAGGAAACACTTGGGAAGTCATTCCACACATTTAAAACTAATGGACTACTAGCATTAAAGGCTGGAAAATCATGATTTCTTGGATGATCCATGGTATTTAAGGTTGAATGTTACTTTGTAGGATTTTTGAATGAAAACTAGGTGGGGGAGTGGAGAGAAATCTCTTAGACTTAGGGGTTTTCCCGATCTTTGCAGAGACTCGCTACTACTCTTTTATGGAGACAAGTGTAAGGGTTGAATAGGATGTTTAACAACACTATGTTATGTTTGTGGAGCCTGTTTTCATGTTAGAGTGTGGTACACCTTCTATGTGTTACACTCGGTATTTTTACGGTGGTCCCACTCGCCGGTGAGTGGGTTAAGGGGGTTTGGGGCAAAGCCCCAAAGCAAATTTTCATGGGTGGTTTATTAACCCATGGGTAATGGGTAATCGTTATGGGTTGTTTTTGGGCCCATGGTTTTTCGGTACCCATTGTTTTGATACCCATTTTTGCCCATTGTTTTGATACCCACGGTTTTTGCCCATGGTTTTGATACCCATGGTTTTGTATCAAACTACTTAAGAAATTGTCTATTTATATGGTCTTATGCATATGATAGATATACAAGCAAATGTATTGCAGATGTGCTTTGAATTCGGGTGTGAATTCTACAGAGTTTGTTAAGCATAGCTCCAAACGGATCTGGGTATTGTATTGAGAGAGTGGAGGCTTGTAATAAAATTTGAGCAAGTGATTCTTGGTGGACGTAGCCCAAATTGGGTGAACCACGTTAAATCTTGTCTCTCTGTGTTGTGTTATTTATTCTACACTTTTATTTGAGATCTGTAATATTTTCTGCATATTAGTTTCTATTGTTCCAATTACGTCGTAGGGATTATTCCACATATTTTATCTCTTATTCCCTAACACACTACTCCTTGATTTGATTATTATAATAAGATTTGAGTAATTAGAAATTTACAACAAAGACATTAGAGTCACCATAAATTTACCAAAATAAGTTCGGATCTAAAAAGATATAAGAAAACAATAAAAGTTACTCGCATTTTATAAGAACATCTAAGAGAATACCAAGAACCTAAAAAGATGTCCAAAAATGGAAAATTGTCTCACCGAGCATGCCAAAAACTATTGATGGATATATGTGTGTGTGCCCTTCATATTTAAGCAACTATTTAAGTTTCTAAAGATCTCTACAAAAACAATGGGATTATCTCTGAGGTGTGGGACCTTAACACTTAAGATAAACCTCTAGAATAAGGCTGGCTCCTTTCCTTAAAATATCTTGATTGAATACTACTCTAAACTAACGAAAATAATCAGAAAAGTTGAGGGAGAAAGAGAGCTGAAATTTGAAAATAATGGTGATACACTAGAGTATGAAGGGACCACTCTACCTAAGATCAAGGAAAAAGGGATAAAAACATTGATAGAGGGGAAGATATGAACCAAAATCCATGATAAATTCTATTTACCTTTATAATTCTTTTGTATAAATGACACAATGGACTAGAATTATGCAAATATAATTAATACACATCATACAATAATAA
This sequence comes from Taxus wallichiana var. yunnanensis, assembly GCA_018340775.1. Lineage (NCBI taxonomy): Eukaryota > Viridiplantae > Streptophyta > Pinopsida > Cupressales > Taxaceae > Taxus > Taxus wallichiana. Next base: position 685,423,145 of record CM031237.1, read on the forward strand.
TAGAGAAAGGTAAGATGCAATAACACAAACCAAATGATAGATAATAATCACAATCAACTAGATATTATTGCTTGAGGAATACAGAATCTCTCGGACCCATTAAGGAGGTAGTGAATGCATCACATAGTTCAAATACAAAGGTCTGCATAGACTCAAAAACTTAGAAACAAATTGGGTATAGTTTCTATACGCACCCAATTTTGCACGTGCTACATTGTCGAATGGTTTAAAATCCCCAATGATGAGTAAATAACTTTCTAATGGTGTTCAAGTAAAATTTACCATTTGTATTATATATTTGTAGCCTAGAATGCTTTCCTTGATCATATGCATGCTTTTCCAGATTTCCTTTATCATTATGCTAGATTTTTCCTTAGCTTTTGACTTTATGTCACAAAACCGCTTGTCTACCCTCAATGGTGGTTACACAACTACCCTCTATGTAGACAAGATGTCCTATGTGATGTTTAAACAAGAGTTCCAGCGTGTTTTAGACGTGTGTTTCTTTCTCACAACTCAATTTTTGGGTGTGTTTCTTAGTTAAATTAGATGTTCTTGGCTCATTTGATGCGTAACAACTTTCCCTTCCCTTTCTTCTTTTAATTTTGAGTTAATTGTCAATTCTTTGAGAGATGTGTCACTTCTTAGCTACCAAATGACTTAAACCATTTCCTTTCCTTTTTCATTTAAGATACAAGCTTCTACCTGGAGCATTGGCTAGAGATTATTGTTTTGAATTACATTGTTATGATTCCCATAATCCTGCTAAGAAATACACAAGAAAGCTAAGTTCTCTTTCCTTATTATTCTCTCACTTGTGTTACTTCTTCTAGATTGCTTGCAAGCCATTCCAGCTCTAACACCTCTTCATCATTTCTTCCACACAAGCCAACACAATTCCTTGGAATCGTTTGAACACCAAATTGGAAAATAAGATGAGGGGACAAAAAAGTAAAACCAACACTGGGATTGTCACAACTCTACACTTCCAAGTTGGGGATGCATTTGGATTCTTAAAGTTTTCTTTGTCTAGATTAGATCTTATTCCATATTCTATTAGAGTATATTAATTCAAAGAAGTACAATTATTGTATCTTTCCTTTATTTACACAAAGCTTCTATTGAAAGCTACTTCCCTTCCTATCCTTGTGGGTTTTCATGGGAAGTTTGTCTGGAAGAAGCTTTTGCATTTGTTTAGTGTTAGTTGTAATTTCCCTTCATTTTTGTAAGCTTCCATAGATCATGTGGTTTTTACTAGGGAAGTTTAAGGGGAATAAAGCTTATGAGAATAATTTTCGTTCTTCTCGTGACTTTGAGGTAAGAATAGAGGAATTTGTAATCCACAAATAAAAATTGGAAAAGTTTTGTTTTAATTAGAATAGATTAGATCCACTCTACACAAGGAAATAGCCACATCCGGTTGTTTGCTTGTTTAGTTCTGTTAATTTTAGTGTAGAAGCAATTTTAATTAATTAGAAGAAGTTTAATTGTCTATGCATATTTCTTCTATTTTCCAGTAAACATAAAAAATACAAAAATATTAGATTAAATTAATTAGTTTGATTTTATTTTTTTATTCCCTTTATTTAATTAATTTCCTTTCAAGTAAGTAGATTAAATTATTCATTTCATTTTGGTCAATTAATCGGTAATGAATCTAGTTAGTTAAGAGATTAAAACACATTGGCCTTTTAATTAAGTTAGATTTACTTATTTTAAATGCTTAAGATAAACTTTACAATGTAGTTTAACTCTCAAATCAAACCGGAAAATTAAACCATAAGGAACTTATGCTACCTGTACATAGCCTCTAATTCCCTCTTGGTCAGCTCAACTCATAGGAATTCACACTACCTGTTCTTAGTCCTTAATTATCCTATATATCACTTCAAACATTATTTACAACCTTGCATAATCCAAATTCTATTTTGGATATCCCGACATGACCTCGGGAGGTTAAACACGCTTAAGAACACCTATTGATTTTAAGACATACAAAATTGGTGAAATTGACATGAAGGACTAGTTCGTTTTCATTTCCATTGTTTCTACCTTATTTCATCCATCCTTCTCCTCTCCCATTATTCTGCGGGTATTTGTATACCCCTCGAATATGTTGGGTCAGAATACAGATGGCCTATTTTGGGTCTTGAGGCATATTATTACCATATGCGTATATAATAGTCACCCTCACTATCTGGGTGGGATGATAATTACTCATTTAAATTTCCTTATCCTTACACTCCTCCTCAAGGTACCAAAAATGTATCATCAAGGTAAGGATAGATGAAATTGATCAACCTACATACAAAATTTCACAACCTAGGTTCTCCGATTCAAACAACATGACATTGACAAGAGAACAAGGGTTCAATCCTCAAGTCTTGTTAAGACCACAAATCAACATGTAATCTGATTCAATCTCATCTTACCTATTTCTAAATGATGAACTACCGACATGCTTAGATTGAAGCACTAAGTGTATTAACACAATTGACTATTCCTTCAACTGGATGCAAGAGTACATTGATGTTCTTCTTTAGAAAAAATATGCTACCCCTTCTCTCACAATAGAAAACACATCCAAAGAGGGGTAACCTCCTAAGGATCAATCCATAGTAGGACATCATGTACCTTTGATTCCTAACAAGGCTCAAAACATACCCAAGTCAAACGCAACACCATTTGCGGGTGACATAATTTCAACATTGGTGGATAGGGTTGGGGAACTAGAGCTTCCTAGCCTTCTCATGCTACACCTTTTGAAGGGAAAAGAAATACCCCCACCATGTTTATATATTTTGTTACGTGCCTTCAAAGCACCTTCACCTCCTCTAGTCTACATGGGTGCCCCTAACCCTAGAGACCTTCTTACCAGATTGGGCATGTTAGGTATGCCCTCCCATAGCTCATATGAATATCCCCCACATGCACCAATACGAAGTGCATTCTTGAATTCCATCCCAACCGGAAATGTGACGCTTCCTTGGTTTTGTGCCTACCACTCCATACCAAATTAATATTCCTTTGTACTCTGCACATGTATTCTAAATCACCATAGGGGACATGTTCTCCTTTCTGGCTCATATTCTCAACCTCGGGGGATTCCTTACGCCCGCAAATGATTATGCTATGCCATATCAACTTCCTATTCCTCCTCCACCTCCTATACTCCTTAGAAAGTGCTTCCAACATGGACCAAATGTAGTTTTGCAACCTATTCCTCCATTCTCGCAACCGAGAAACTAAGGAGGAGGTTGAAAATTTTCCTCTCGAGGAGTGATGAGGAGGTTTTAGAGGGTGCTCTCTACGTTAACCAAATAGAAATTGATAGTGGTTGAAGGACATATGGCTCAAATGGGAGACTGGTCACTCCATCTTAGGGTAACTCAAACTACCCTAACGGTTCAAACAACAATAACCAAGGACCCAAAGTCCTTAACAAGAACCGTGGTGCTATGATGGAAAGCGTAATCGACCAACCCAAGAATCAGAACATTGTTAACACTAATAATGCAAATAACAGTAACAATAATGTAGATACCAAAATCAAAAGAGTAACAACTTCACTCCTTCCGTTAATGCAATTGAATTTAGTCAACCTTCCCCACCTCAAAGAAGTCCAGGCCCAAGTCCGGTTAAATAATCAAACTCATATCCAAACCAACTCCAAAATCAATATCGTAACCAAGAACAAAGGCAAATAAATTTCAATTGTAATAACCAACAACAAAATAACAACAGGAACTATGGGCAACAAAAAAACTAGAATCAAAGACCTCACAACTATGATCCCGGTTTGTATTGGAACTTCCATAGGGTTAAAGGACATTATGCTCATACGTGTTAAAATTGTAAAAACATTATACAATGGATTCTAGAGGACCAAATGCAACTCTTTATTGAGATGTTCTTGGCTAACCCCATGGCATCAATGAAAATGCTCACATGGTACTTGTGTACCCTCAAAATTCTACCCTTGGGGTTTATAGAGACCATCTTCCAATTCATCCTAAGAACAAAGCTCAATCCTCACTTTGTACTTAATAAGGGGGACACCTTTTGGAAACAACAATCACAAGGTGTCTATATCTGCAACCCTCTAGTAGCTCCCCTTTAGATGGTTGAAATCAAACTAATATTGCAAGGGCTTATTAGAGATAAAAATGAGCCTAAAGTTAATGCAATAACCCGTACCCAAGATTATTCCTCACAACCTCTTCCCATCTATATTTCTATATCAAACAATATGTCAATAGATCCTAGGCCAATTAGAGCTTATGATTTGATTACAAGACTTGAATAAGAAATTCTCCCACATTTTCTTCTATAATATGTTGAAGAATTCTCTCGTGTATAGATCAACCTTGTTAGAGGTGCTAGGCCTTGCTCATCTTATCCACTTCACTCCTCCTCCGAGGCCTAAATAAATTAGATAGACTTTGATATCTATCCCCACTGGCAGCTTGAGAGAGATGTTGAATTCATATTTGATATTAGTAAGATGCCCACCGATGCTTTGAGTTTGCCTGACAAAGAGATGAATTTGATTTGAATCTCCGAGTTCGGATTTATAACAACTATGTTAAGCGCGCAATGATAAATGATGGGGTTGATGTCAACATAGTCCCTTTTTTATTTCGTAAAATCTAGGCTATGGAGAGATGAATTTTTCTTCAATACAAAACACATTGGGAGGCTATAATAGTATTAAATTAACTTCTACTAAAACTATTGTGCTTCCGGTCACTCTCAAGCCCAAGACTTTACTAACCACATTTTATATTATAGATCGGAGACAAACTACAATATGATTCTTGGATGACCTTGGATTCATCGATGAAATCCATTCCCTCTATGTTGTTTCAAGAGGTTAGGTTATTACATCTTGGGAAGGTCTCATGTGGCCCAAGATGACCCAAATCCATTTTATCTCCACTTATCCAACTTGAAGAAGAAGAAGTCGAGAGTTCATAATCAGTTCAAAATCTAAGCCAACCAGCTTAAATAGACCACAAGGGCCAATGCCTATGACTAACCTTGTCCCTACAACCGAGTTGGAAGCCCTTAAAGCAATTATAGGGGTCAAAGCCAATGAAAAAAATCCACTCTAGTAGAAGCAATACCAACAAAAACTACGAATGAGATAGTTAATTTTTGGAGAATGATTTTCCTATGATTCTTCCTTTTGATTCCTTGGGCATGGGCCATGCTCTTGGAATTTCTACTCTTCCTTACAATGACGAATTTAAAGAGATTTTCATGGTTGAGGTTTTAGAAGTCAAGGAAGAAGACTCAAAGAAATATCAAACTTATATATTCCCAATGATTATTAGAATCTCAACTATGACAATGTGAATTACCACTACAACGTTGGGGTAGGAGCAATCCTCACTTCTCCAAATGGGAGGATAATGCCTTTTGCATTTAGGTTAAACTTTGAATGTACAAATAACTCCACAGAGTATGAGGATATTCTTCTTGGTCTTATTGTAGCCAAGAGAATGGGCATATAAAATGTTAGAGTTTTGGGTGACACCCAACTTTTTGCTAACCAAGTATTTGAAAGTCTATGAGACTAGAGATGAGCACCTATAACTCTAAAAATCTCATGTACTAGAACTTTGTAAGAGTTTTGACTTCATTTCTATCGAATCCATACCTAGAGAGCATAATCAATTGGCCGATTCCATGGCCACGTCTTCCTCATGGTTTTTTCCAAGTGAGGAATTAAAGGAAACTGAATTAAAGGTCTTAGTTAGATCTCGAACCCTTTGTTTGAAGAGTGCCAAAATACTCAATTTTGACATATATTGAGGCCGAGAATGAGCCCGTCACCATGAATTTTGTGGAGAATGATGAGGAAATCCTAGGATTCCTCAATGCTTATATAGATCTTCATTTCACACACCATAAGAGATGATTTTATCTTAGACCTCACCCTTCCTCCTACTTTGGATATCACACAATGCACCCTTCCTCATCGAAAGGTCATGAGATCTATGAGGTAGAGGAAGAATAATTCGAACTACCTCTCGCCTAACTCCGAGTTTGAATAGGGTAACACCTCTTTAATCGAAGGATTTATATATAATCCCAAAATCTTGAAGCTCGGTTCCTCTCTCGATCGTATATGAGGTAGAAGCACATACAAAGGTACTTAAAGAACATTCAAAACCTTTGCATTTATTTATAAGGAAATGATGGGAATTGCTCATGACATGGTGGTTCATAACCTCTTCAGAAGCCCGATGTCTAGCCCATGAAGTAAAAGTCGTGACCCATGAAACCAAAAGTGGATTTAATGGTTAAATAAGAAGTAATGAAGCTCCTTCAGGTGGGTTTCATTAAACTAGTGGACTATTCCATGTGGGTGTCTAACATCATCTCGAGTCCTTAAAAAGAATGGGAAGATATGTATTTGTATCAATTTTAGAAACATCACCAAAGCATGTCCTAAGGATGAATTTCCATTACCTTCCTTAGATGTCATTATAGATGCAATGACAGCTATGAGTTGTTGTCACTTATGGATTGCTTCTCCAACTATAATCAAATAAGGATATTTGAGGAGGATCAAACCAAGAATACCTTCACTACTTCTTGGGGACATTTCGCTACCCAGTCATGCCATTTTTCTTGAAAAATTTATAGCCACCTACCAATGAGCGATGACATCTATCTTTTGTGATCTTATTCATAAGATTGTGGAATATTACATCGATAATTTGATGGCTAAGGCTAAGAAGCACTTTGCGATCACCCCGAGGTGCTTCGTGTAATCCTCTCCTATCTTATCGAATATGGCTTACCATTGAATCTAAAAAATGTGTATTCGAGTGACGAGAGGAAAATTACTGGGGTATATCATTTATTCTCAAGGAATTGATGTAGATCTGTCATCACCAATCCGACACTATGATAATTCTTTACCGGGAACTCCTTGTGCTATGATTATTTACTAATGCACAACTCTTTTTTTGGTGGATGGAATCTGGAAACACAACAAAAAACATAACATAAGAATACCATAGACTATGATAAGAAGGAATGATGATAAATCTGAAATATAAGTGTAAATTATAATATCAACATGAAATTGTTACAATCTCACCCATGAGGTACTTCAAGTGTTACTGTCTTCACTTGCCTTCTAATAATAACTATGGGAGAAACTTCACAGATTACACCTCTTAATGGCTTCTTTAACACACCTTCAAAATGATGGCTTCCTTTACACACTTACTCATACAATATTTCTCACTACTTCTTTCTATGCTAAATGAGGGGGTGGCCACTCTATTCATAGAAATTCTAGGCTTATCCATCTTATCTCTAAGATAGGATAAGAAATCTACTCGACGAATCATATTCCATACCTTAACTCTTATCTGTACATGTAAGCTTATCTTTTAAGATAAGATAAACCTTATCATTTCACATGGGTTCCACATTTTTAGACTTTTTACAAATAAAATACACAAAATATTTATGACCTCACTCCTTGTACTTATTACCAATATAATATTTCTAATTCCTAATCATGTAGACCCTACTTCTCTACTTACCCTAACTTTGACATTTTAACATTACCGACCACTTACGACAAATATTTATTTTTACCACAACATTCCTATTGTACTTTTGACTATTACCATACTATACATTATTGGTGGCGTCGTAAATCAGCAAGCAACACCATTTTCTTCTATCGGACGCTACTACTAATCATACTTAACAACATCCTATTCCTAATACATACATTAATAAAATAGAAATTAAGGAGGAAAATTTTAGTGTCGACAACTTCCCCCTTCCTAGCTTCTACTTCGTCCTCTGAGTAGACTATTCTATATGCTGCAAAATATTTAACTTGTCATGGTTGACCCATTTCATAATGGGAGTGCCATCCATTCCTCCAATCGGTATGTACCATTTTCATACACAATTTGCTATTTTTGTAGGGCCCCATCCATTTTGGAAAAAAAATTATTTGTCTTCTTTTTTGTATCTGGAATCATATACTAGAACCAAGTCATTCACATGAAATGGAGACCAACGGATATTTTGATCAAATTATTCCTTCTGTTTCATTTTCTTCTTATAGCTTGTATCCTTTGCTATTTCCCTCATTTCCTCTAGCAAATGAAGATGTACCAACCTTTCTTTTACTGAATCACTTTCATCCATCCTTTCATTTTTCATAACTCTCACAGTGGGAATATCAAACTCAATGGGAAGAATTGGATCAATGCCATAAGCCAACTGAAATGGGGAGTATCTTGTTGATTGACTTTGATGTTTCCCTATATGCCCACAATGTTGCATGAATCCTTTTATCCCACTTATGTACCTGCAAGGCTATATCTTTTGCTAGAATTTGACACAACACAAAATTTGTTCGTTCCACCTATCCATTTGTGCTTGGCTTGTATGTTGTTTCGTCTTCCCATGTTTAATAGAAAACTTGTTGACTAGGGCTTCTACCACCTCATTAATGAAGTGGCTTCCTTGATCTGTTACAATTTCTAATGGGCAACCAAATCTGGTGATAATGCATTCATATATGAACCTTGCCACTTCATCCATGGAAGCTATTTTCAATGGCCTAGCTTCAACCCACTTGGTTAAATAATTTGTGGCAACTACAATATACTTATTTTGGCATGGGGTAGTTGGAAGTGGACCTACAACATCTATTCCCAACTTTTCAAAGGGGCCTAGTGGAAGAATAGGGCATAATGGAGCTGATGAAGTCTTACAGTTACCATGTGTTTGACAAATATCACATGTCTTACAATAATTATAACAATCTCTAAAAAGAGTGGGCCAGTGATAACTTGCATCCAAGATCCTTCTTGTTATAAGTTGTCCAGAGAAGTGTCCTCCACATGTACCATTGTGGAATTCTTCTATCAGCTCCTTCCTTGATCACGTCTAACTGCCCTCTTGTACTGTCCATCAGGTCCTATTCAAAATAATACTCCATGTAGAATAGAATATGGATGACTGGCTTGAGTAATCTTCCTCTTAGTATTTGCATTGGCACCATCAGGAAACTTGAAATTCATTCAGATAATTCCAAATATCTATGTATTCACTAGGGATTGTGTCAAGGGATAACAATGCTTGCATCTGGGAAATCATCATCATCACAAGATGAACCTAAACCATCATAGGCTTGAGAGAGTGCATCTGCATTGACATGCTTCTTTCCCGCCTATTTATAATATCAAATTTAAATTCTTGTAGCAAAATTATCCATCTTCTATCCTCCTGATGGGTTAGGCTTATTTACAATATATTTTAGAGCCTGATAATTTGTTACAACTATAAATTTATACCCTAGCAAGTAATTTCTAAACTTCTTTATAGAAAAAATGATAGCTAGAGCCTCTTTTTCGATTGCAAAGTATAATTTACCTCAAAGACTACTCATTTGTCTCGCTCCTAAAGTAAACCGGATGACCATTCCCATTTTCATCCTTTTGGATTAGAGTACTTCCTAGTGATGTATCCGAGGCATCGTATACACAATGAATGGCTTGCTCCAATCTGGATTCTTTAAAATAGGTGAAGACACCAAGGCTTCTTTCAGTTGTTCAAAAGCTTCATGCGCCTTATTTCCTAGTTCATAAGTAACATCCTTCTTCAAGAACTAGGTTAGTGGCTATGTAATTTTTGAGAAATTATTGATGAACCTTCTATAGTAACCCACATGGCCTAAAAATGATCTCAACTTACTTCTATTCATAAGAAATGGTAACTCTTTGATTTTTGAAACTTTATCGGATCGTACCAATACCATCTCTAGATACAACATGCCCTAACAAAATACCTTTAGAACATCCAAAGACACACTTTGTAGGGTTTAGTGAGGCTTGTGCTTCATCTAACCTTTGAAATGTTGTCTCCATCTGAGTGCAGGTGGTCCATCTTGCTCCCATAGATGTAAAAATCATCCGAAATACTCTGATGAAGTTCCCAATGTAGGGTTCAAACACCCTATTCATCAAATGTTGGAACATTGCCGGAGCATTACACAACCCAAAAGGCATAACTCTATAAGAAAACATTCCCCAAGGAGTGGTGAACATGGTCTTCAACTGATCTTTCTCTGCTATACAAACTTGGTTGTATCCACTATATCCATTAGCAAAACTATAGCACTCCTGGCCAACTACTTCATCCAAGATCTGATCTAAGAATGGAAGAGGGTAATGATCCTTCTTTGTTGCCTTATTGAGCTTCCTATAATCAACACAAATGTGTAGCTTCCCATTCTTTTTTATTGATATCACAATGGGAGAAACCCATTATGAATTCTCCACAGCAAATATGAATCTTGCATCAAGCAACTTATTTATTTCTTCTTTTACAGTCTTGGAAAAATTAGGATTCATTCTATATGGCATTTGTTTTATGGGCTTAGCACCATCTACTAGCTCAATAGAATGTTCTACCCAACTTACTTGATAGAGTTCCTTGTAATCAAAAGTGAATAGGTGTATGTACCTTCGAAAGAGTTGGAGGTAGGATTCCTTTTCACTCTCCATCACAACATCACCAATCTTTATTTGTTGGAGACGATCATCAATTTATTCTTCAGATAATTTTATGGGTTCATGAGTTGGTGTGACTAGAAGGATATCCATGACCAAAACATCAACCTCACTTTCTTCATCTTCTGTGTCCACTTCACTGGTACTAGAGTAATCAGAGGATGTCCAATCATCAGTTTCATCACTTGAATCCACAGGTTCTATCTTATGATGCCGAGGGATCATGTTTATCTTCACCCTCTCTCTACCATGTCCAAGTGTCATGAAGCCTTCATTCCAGTAGTTTCTTACATGAACTCTCCTTAGTCATGGTCTTCCTAACAAAAATGGGTGCAGCAATACCATTTTTCATCACTTAAAAATATACCACACATACAACACCCATAACAGATATTGCTACATTTGAAACTACACCTTCTCAGTTTAGTTTTTCCCTTATTTAATGACATTAACATAAGTGTTGAGGGAGATCAATTTTTAAACCCAACATATTCATTACGACTCGGTCATTACATTAACTACAGCACCCTCCATCAACTAAGACATAATGAATTGAAATACCATTACATATTACCTTAGCTTGTGGAGCATAGGGATCCAACTCTGCCTCCAAAATAGGGACCTCAACCTCCTTCCTTCATTGAGCATTGATTCCACTTCGCAGCTCCCGCCTCCTCTCAGAAGACATAGCCAAGAGTTGACCATATATAATATTTGTAGGCCTTTTGGATAGATCTTCTAAGATGGAGTATGGTCCTTGTCCCTGTGAAATAAGAAAATCTTGCACACCCAACTTTCTTCTCCTATGTTTCTTACTAGTTTCTTCTTTCATCTTCTTAGGATCATTTCCATCTTGGTTATCTTTTTCTTCCTTTCTTTTTGTTACAAACACATCTACTTCATTATTTATGCTCTTATCTACTACATCAAAAGAATTCACAGGTGATTTTCCTTTATCATTATCTCTTGCACCGGATGTAGAAGCTCTATCTGACAATTATATTTATAATGACCCTTTTTATAACAACCATAACATACAACTTTAGAAATATTTCTTTTTGGACCTCTATCTCCTCCCTGAGAACTAAATTCTTTTCCTTGAAGAAGATTAATAGTTAACTAGCCCATCTTCTGAGCAGATCTTCATACTCAGTAGATGTACTAAGAGAAAGATTTTTTTCTCACCGGAGTGGTTGTGGATTCTAGACCAAAGGTACTTGGTGTAGGCTCTACTTTAGTAACAATTTATTTGGGCTCCTCTTCCATGCTTTCTTCTTACCTTCTTGCAATCTCCTTTACTTGTTCAATGTTAGCTTGGCGGTCATACTTCACTCATTTTTGATATCTAGCTTCATCCCAAGAATGAAGTGCTTACAAAGGAGAGTATCCATGCCATTCATCAACCCATCCACTAATCCTTCCTTCTAGATCTGGGCATCGAGCTTCCTCCTTAGCTCTAGAACATGAGCATGATAATCCCTTATCTTCTCATTTTATCCTTGGGATAGCTTTGTGATATCGATCATAAGATCTGCATATTTATGTTGTTCACCAAATTCTTCAAGAAAATTTCAGTTAATACATCGCATGAGTTTTTCACATTATCACATAGTGTTTCAAACCACCTAAGGGCTGAACCATCCAAAAAGGTAGGAAAAAATTTAGTCCATTGTTCCCTTCTTATGAGGCCATTACAAATGCAAGATCGTTTAAACTCTTGAATGAAAGAGGAAGCATCTTCATTAGATTGGGTTGAAAAAATAGGAATCTTCCCCATTTTCAAAAATAACCACAGTGAAATACCAACCCACAAGTACAATCAACAAGACTTATGTGCACAAATAATTGGAATCACTATAATAGAAAGTGACTTTACACCTTTCTACAGTAAAATAGAAATGACCACGGTAAACTATGGTAAAACTTGACTTACTGCGGTAAAAAATGACTTTACTATGGTAAACACTATTCACGATAAAAAGTGAAGTTACTGTGGTAAATACTATTCATGGTAAAAAGTGACTTTACTGTGGTAAATACTATTCACGGTAAAAAGTGACTTTACCATCGTAACCACTATGCACGAAAAAACCAGGTTACCCTCTAAATATTTTCTCGACTAAGTGGAAATATCTCTCCAGAAAATCCACCAACGAGGAATGGTCCCGGCAACGGAACCAAAATGTCATCACCAATCCGACACTATGATAATTCTTTACCAGAACTCCTCGTGCTATGATTATTTACTAATGCACAGCTTTTAGTTTGGTGGATGGAATCTGGAAACATAACAACAAACATAACACAAGAATACCATAGACTATGATAAGAAGGAATGATGATAAATCTGAAATATAAGTGTAAATTATAATATCAACATGAAATTGTTACAATCTCACCCATGAGGTACTTCAAGTGTTACTGTCTTCACTTGCCTTCTAACAATAACTATGGGATAAACTTGACAATTACACCTCTTAATGGCTTCTTTAACACACCTTCAAAATGATGGCTTCCTTTACACACTTACACATACAATATTTCTCACTACCTTCTTCTATGCTAAATGAGGGGGGTGGCCTCTCTATTTATAGAACTTCTAGGCTTATCCATCTTATCTCTAAGATAGGATAAGAAATCTACTCTGATGAATCATATTCCATACCTTAACTCTTATCTGTACATGTAAGTTTATCTTTTAAGATAAGATAAACCTTATCATTTCACATGGGTTCCACATTTTTAGACTTTTTACAAATAAAATACACAAAATATTTATGACCTCACTCCTTGTCCTTATTACCAATATAATATTTCTAATTCCTAATCATGTAGACCCTACTTCTCTACTTACCCTAACTTTGACATTTTAACATTACCAGACCACTTACGATAAATATTTACTTTTTACCACAATATTCCTATTGTACTTTTAGACTATTACCTTACTATACATTATTGGCGGTGTCGTACCAATAACGTCGTTGTCTTCTATCAGATGCTACTACTAATTATACTTAACAACATCCTATTCCTAATACATACATTAATGAAATAGAAATTACGGAGGAAAATTTTAGTTTCGACAGATTCAACAAATATTAGGGCACTTCTTGAGAGGACTCCACCTTTAGATGAATCATGCATTAAGTATTTTTGGTAAAATTGGGGCCATAGGTTTATTCTTGATCTAAATTGAGTCATCCATCCTATCAAAAACATGCTAAAGAAGGAGTGTAGTAAATAGTGGTCTTCAATCATTAATGTCATGAGGTGTTTGAGACAAGTAAAAACATTTTCACATGTCACCTCCTACACTCATGATACCTAAAGATGACTGTCCTATGATCTTATAATCTCATACCACCGAGGTCTTTGTATGCACCTAAGATTTCACGTTCTAAATTGTCGTAAAAAGCAGGTTTAAAAGTCCCCAATGATGATTCATGTATTTTCCAAAGGTGTTTGAGATCCTCAACCTCTTTGCAACTTATATTTTTAGCCCAATTTACCTTACTTAGTGATAACCTACTTTCCTGCAGCTTCCCACATCATTTTCCCATAGTTTTGGCCTTTAGTTACAATACCACCACCCTACATGGGTGGTGGTCCTATAACCTTCGACTAGGCATGGTGGGGGTTTTATAACCACCACCTTGTGTAGGGTAGTGGTCTTGTAACCACCAACCTACGATGGGCAACAATCTTGGGTACATTTTCCGAGTTCTTTACCCATGAATTTGACACATGTTTTCTTCACTCCAGTTCACTTTTAATGCATGTTTATGAGTCAATTTAGATGATCTTGGGCTTGATTGATTCATGTTTGCATCCTCTTTCAATTTTCTTTGTAATTGAATGTTCAAACTTCCCCTTCATTGTTGATGTGTCACCCTATAGCTTCCAAATGTGATAGTCCAATGCCCAACCAAACTTCTATAAATTCATTGTTTATTATCAAGCAAAGGGACGAAGATCGTTTTGTGTATTCTTGTTTTGTTGAGTTGCCACTCTTGTTGGACATTACATAGCCAAGATTTTTTCACTTGTCCTATCTCTCTTCCACCTACATTGTTACCAAACTACCATTAAGTTGTCATTGCTCAAGTGATTTCTCATTGTTGCATCTACTACATTCCCAATCCCTTCGAATCACGTGAACACAAGATTGAAAATAAAATATGAGGGAACAAATCATAACATAACTAGATTTTCCACTACTCTGTATTTCCAGGTTGGGGTTGATGTTAGTTTCTTCATTTCTTCATATTATTGTTTTTGAATCATATGCATATATATATATATATATATATATATATATATATATCCTTCATTGAAAATAGAGTAAAGAAAATTGATTTCCTAAATTTCCAATAATTAGATTCATTTCCACGAAGGTTGGAATATTACCATAGATAATAAATCTGTTGTAAATTGTGGTTTCCCTTAAATCCTCACATATTCTATCCGGGAAGTTACAGGAAGAAAAGCTTCTAAAGCTTTAAATCTTCCTGTGTCTCTGAGGTAGAAGAAGATTTAATAATCCACATTTACAAATTGGAAAAGATTTGCTTTAATTAGAATAAATTAGAATACACTATTGCATATGTAAACAACTACATCTAGTTATTTATCTATATATAAATTATTTATTAAATTAGAAGCTTTCCATTTCTTCATTTCGTCTTCGGTTCTTAAAAGAACAAAACAATTTTTTTATTAAATTAGTTATTTTGTATTGTTTTATTTCATTTATATCTTGAAAATACCAAAAACATAGAATAGTTTTAATTCAATTAGATTAGTTGTTATTTGCTTAATTAAATTAGATCATTGCAATACATGACCATCAACGGTCCTCAACAAGAATGCACATACAAAAGTGATCCACAGGTACCACAACCGAATGGTCTTGAGTTACTCATAAACATAGATACGGGACTCTGTATGCTTATCATTAGGAAACATCACGACATTGATAAGATCAAACAATTAAACATTTTAAACATCAAATATGATAAATATTATGATTATTGGACTTCCCACAGTAATAGAGTCTAGATCTTACGCATGGTAGTACAAGGACCATGACCAAATAAAATTTATGGTTGTGATCCAATGGTCCCTAAACTAAATAGGACTCAAGGCCAATTAGACATAGACACCAGATTACAAGAATGGTCTTTATAACATTTCCACTTCCGCTTTGATATAGTTAGAAAACTAAACATCCTAAATGAAGAAGCTCATTGAGCCCTTAGGTTTTGGACCGAACTAGCCAACCAACCATAGAGATAACGGATCCATGCTTCTCTCATCTATTCCATCACCTTGTTTGAAAATCATTATGAGGAACCCGTTGGTTTTCCATGTATCCTGCAACCATTGGAAAGGATTTCTAAGAAGCTTGATATTGATTGGTCTTTGTTTTGCTATTATTTCTAACCCATCAAATAGACTTGTTCAATTTGTAATGGCCTTCGCTTCCCTTGACGTTGAAGTCTCGATATTGTGTGTCGAGGAAATTGTTTTTTGTTGATAGCTTATTCTTTCCATTTCTACATATTTTCATCCACATACCACATATTTGCTTTATTTTTCTATCACTAGCTATCCACACTTTCCACATCGCAATCCTGAACGACCTCGGGAGGTTGAGTGTGGTTGAAGGTCGCATGTCGATTTTCATCCGTATAAATTGGTGAACCCGACGTGAAGAGCTAGTCTCTTTTCATTTCCATTTCTTTCATCCATCTTCTCCTTCTCCCATTATTCTATGGGTATTTATATACCCCAATATATTGGGATAGGTAACACACAATACCCATTTTGGATCTTGAGGCATATTACTACCAAATGGGTAGGAAACAAAGTCACCCTCACTAACTACGTGGGCGTGAAGCTACTCCAATCAGCTCCCTACATCTCAAACTCCTCTTCCTCAAGGTACCAACAATGGGTCCTCGGTCAGGATCGAGGATATTGATCAACTTAAACATGGAAAATAGCATGAAATTTCAAGTTATAACAATACAACATTTAGAAGAGAGTCGTCTCATCTCCTTAGGTTTTGTACAAACCTTAAATCACTATGCAACTGTAAAATCCCATTACTAGATGATGAATATTTAGCACATTATGCTTGAAGTGAGCAACACTTCCAAAATATGAACCAATCTCTAGATAAGATGTAAGGACACGTTGATGTCTTACTTTTGAATAACACCTCTACCCGTCCCATAAAAAAAACATTTCTAATGAGTAGTTTCCAAACAACAATGAATAGTTCATAACAAGATACCACACTCCTTTACAACCTAAAAAGGTTCAACAATGCATGCTAAAATAGAATACCTTTCCATTGCAGGTGAGGTCATCTCGAAATTGGTAGATAGGGTTAGAGAATTGGAATTTCATAGGATGCTCATGGTTCATCTTCTCTATGTAAGGAAATATTCTCCATCATCGACATAAATTTGGCTAAGTACCTATAGCCCCAAATCCTTCTTTGGTTTACATGGGAGTTCTAAGCCCAGAGATATCCTCACAAGGTCAACCACCTTGGTATGCCTCCCCACACCTCGTACGGATACCCATAATAGGTGTCACTGAAGTGATTTCTTAAACACCATCCCAACTGGTAATGCAATGTTCCCTGGTTTTGTGCCTCTAACTTTGTACTAGAGTAATGCTCTCCCATACTTGCACATGTATTCCAAATCACCCTAAGGGGACATGTACTCTTTTCTTAGTTCATATGCATAGCCACAGAGGATACCTTATGCATCTAAAAACATTTACACTGTGCCATATCATCCTCCTCCCATGCCTACTCTACCTCCCCATCATGGGACATCCATAATATATTCCTACTCATTGGGCACATATGCTAAGTATCTCAAGGAGCCCTTAGAATTTACCATACAAAGTGTAATGCTTTCGTGACCTCATCCCCTGACTTGCAAAAATTTAAAGGGGAGGGATCCAAATGCACATATTAAGGCATATGCAACTATATTCAAGAGCTACTCCCATGGGATGCAGTTGTAGCAAAAGTATTACCTAAGAATCTTGAAGGAATCACTATCGATTGGTATAATAGGATACCTAAATCCTCCATACATTCCTTTAAACAAATAATTTTTGAATTCATCAAATATTTAGATATGAACAAGTTAATAAGAACATGATTCAAGGAATTCCTACATATAAAGCAAGGTCACAATGAGTCTACTGCATATTTCATCTAGAGATGGTAGCAAGTCCTCTACTCTTTGGCAAGTTCTCTGAACATGGATCAAATAAAACTATGCAATCTATTTCTTCACTCTCTTAACTAAGAGATGAAGTAAGAATTCC
The DNA here is from genome assembly GCA_018340775.1 of Taxus wallichiana var. yunnanensis. Taxonomy (NCBI): domain Eukaryota; kingdom Viridiplantae; phylum Streptophyta; class Pinopsida; order Cupressales; family Taxaceae; genus Taxus; species Taxus wallichiana. Next base: position 685,441,066 of record CM031237.1, read on the forward strand.
ATAAGTTACCTCTAAGGAGCTATGAAGAGGTGCTAGAAGGCACTCTCCATATAGATCAAACAACAATAGATAGTGGTTGAAATACCTACGGTTCAAATGGGAGATTGATCACTCCAATTAGGTAATTCAAGTTACCCCAACAATGTAAACAAAAATCAAGGACCTAAGGTCCTTAAAAAACCACAATGTTACAATTGATGGTGTTACCGACTAAGCAAAGAAACCAAATTTTGTTAACACCTCAAGCACAAATAATGTCAATAACAAAACGAATGGTAACAATCAAAGGAGTAACAACTTTTCTCCTAGTGATCAATGCGGTGGATTTTAATCATCCTCCACCCCAACAACAACAACAAGTTCAAGCTCAAGGCCTTAGTCAATATCCAAGTGGGTACTAAAACCAATATCAAAATCAAGGGAAATGACCTTTGAACTTCAATTATAATAACCACCAATTGAATAACAATCAAACTTTAGACCGCAACAAAACATGAACCAAAGACCTTGGGATTATGATCCTGACCTATATTACAGCTTCCATAGGGTCTAAGGGCATTATGCTAGGACATGTCATGACGAATGTAAAAATTCCTATAATGCTTATCAAAGGACCAAAGACAACTCTTTATCGAGATGTTTTTAGCAAATCCTACAACACCAACTCGAATACTTGCATGGGGCCGATCGCCGTAGAACAAACCACTCAAGATCTTTAGCGATCCTCTTCCTACATGCATCCTAACGATGGTAAGTTAGACCCCAATGGTACAAACAAGGGTATTCCAGTGGGAAATAATGATCATGAAGCTTTGAATTCATCAAACCCATTGGTGGCACCTCCATTGTATGGTCTCCAATAACCTAATATTGTGGGTCTATTAGAGTTAGAAACCAAACCCCAAATAAACACCACTACGATAACTCGAGACTACTCTTTACAACTTATTCATATTTACCCATCTATATCAGATGATTTCCCAACACTCTTGAGACTAGTAGGGGCTTATGAATTGATCAATGATCTAACAAAGACCTTTTCTCACATCTCCTTTTTAGATTTATTAAAGAAATCCCTACTCATGAGCTAATTTATTAGAAGCACTAGGTCTTGGTCATTTGATCAATGTCACCAATCCTCTGGAAGCTCAAATAAATGACATAGACTTCGATGTCTTCCCTCCCGAGAAGCCGAAAGAGATGTTGGATTCGTATTTGACATCAATAAGATGCCCATAGATGCTTTGAGTTGGGATGTAGAGGTGATCCAAATATGTATCTATAGGTTTGGATTTACAAAAACTATGTAAAACATGCATTGATTGATGATGGGGCATCAGTTAAAATTGTCCCCTTCTCATTTCTCCGTAGTTAGGCTATGGAGAAAAAAATTTCTCTTCGACAAGAAACACATTGAGAGGGTATGATAAAGCATCCAAGAAATATCAATCATGACTATAGTACTACTAGTTACCCTAGGACCCAAGATGATTCTTATAGAGTTTTATATTATAGATCAAGAAACCAACTATAATATGATTCTCGACTATCCTTGAATGCATCACATGAAGGCGATTCTATCCACACTATTTTAGGAAATTAGATTCCTACATTTGGGGAAATTTTTTGTTACAAGGTGACCCTAAGCCCTTTGACATTCACCTAACTAACCTCAAGAAGAAACTTGGGGTGCATACTGAGTTTGAGCTCCCCGCAAAACCTATTAAAGAAACCCACGAGTTCGAATCCGTAGAAAAACTCGATCCACACAACAAAATTAGAAACTACTAATTTGATCAAGGTGCTCCTATAGTTAAAGATGAAACTACTATAGTTGAAATAGTATTAACACAAACCACCAAAAAAATTCAAGCTATTGGAGAATGATTTACCCATTCTCCTTCCATTCAATTCCATGGGCATAGATATGCTTCAAGACTCGGTCCTCTTCCCCGCTAATGGAATTTTCATGGTTGAAGTCTCAAAAGCAAGGGAGGAAGACCCAAAGAGTTATCAAGTTTTAGTCTTCCCAAGTAATTGTTGGAATCTTAATTTTGACAGAGAAAATTCCATTTTAGCATTGGGGTAGGTGTGATCCTAACTTCTCCTAAAGGGAAGGTCATGCCTTTTTCCTTCAAGCTAGATTTCAAATGTATAAACAATGGTGTAGAATACAAGGCTCTCCTTCTTGGTCTCATAGTAGCCAAAAGGATTGGTGCTTGTAACATTAGAGTGTTGGGTGATTCAAACTAGTCGCTAATAAGGTATTAAAGGTATAAGAGACAAGGGATGAACAATTACAAGTATATAAATCTGTTGTACTCAACTTAAGCAAAGGTTTTGAATTCATTTCAATCGAAGCCATTCCATGTGAACAAAACCTTCTCACTGATTCTATGGCCACTTCTACTTCCCGCTTCGTCCAAGTAAAGAACTAGAAGATACCAACTTCACAGTTTCAATTCACGTTGAACCCTTAGTTTGTAAGATTCCAACCAATCCAATCTTGGAATACATTGAGGATGAGAATGAGTATACTACCCTAGATTATGCAAAAATGATGAGGTTATCTTAAGGTACCTCAACGCTTATATGGATTTACATCCCAAATATCATAAGAGAGGATTCTCTCTCATTCCTCACTCTTCCTCCTATTTTGGAGATCACACAATGGACCCTTCTTCCTCGGAAGGCCTTGAGATTTGTGAGATAGAAGAGGAATGGGAATTAGAACTACCTCTGGCCCCGCCTAAGTTTTAAGAGGGTAATACCTCTTTGATTGAAGGGACAATCGATATCAATATCGAGATGGAGGAGGACCCAAAATTTGAAGTTAGGTTCTTTGCTTACTCCCTCGAAGAAGAATAAATACATAGGAAGGTTCTTAAAGAACATTTGAAACCCTTCACATTTATTTATAAATAAATGATGGGAATTTACCCTCCTATAGTGTTCCATAACCTTGTGACCAAGTTTGATGCCAATCCCATCAAGAAAAAATCCAGACCTATGAAACCAAAGGTGGCGCTGATGGTTAAAGAGGAAGTCATAAAAATATTATAGGTGGGGTTCATTAAATAAGTCAATTACTCAATGTGGGTATCTAACATCATCCCCATTCTTAAAAACAATATAAAAATTTGAATTTGCATTGAATTTCGGGATATAAATAAAGCATGTCCCAAAGATGACTTCCCACTACCATCCATTGATGTTATCATTGACACAACAATCTGGTTATGAGCTATTGTCACTTATAGATGGTTTTTCCAAGTAAAAAAATTAGAATCTCTAAGGAAGATCAAACAAAAATGTTCTTTATCACTCCTTGGAAATTATTGCTATGTAGTCATGTCATTTAGCCTCAAGAACATTAGTGCCACTTACTAACGGAATTACGCATTCCATGATCTAATTCACAAGATTCTAGAATCCTATGTTGATGATCTTATAGATAATGCTAGAAAATTATGTAATCAACCTGAGGTGCTTCATATAATCCTCTCTATCATCATCAAATATGGCATTACATTGAATCCAAAAATGTGTATTTGGTGTGATGGGAGGGAAGTTATTAGGATACATCATCTCTTCATGAGGGATCGATGTAGATCCGAAAAAATCTGAGAAGTACTAGAAATGATTCCATCATCGACAAGTCGGGTATTTAGTCCTTTCTCGTAAATATTGGTGTAATCCAAAGGCTTATTCTTGATTTAACTTATGCTATTCATCCGATAAATAATTTGTTAAAGAAGGATTGGTGTAAGATTTGGATGGATGAGTGTCACGAGGCATTTGAATTGGTTAAAAATTATTTTTTTCACCTCCCATGGTCATGCCTCCCAAGTATGATTTCCCCCTCATTTTATATTTATGGGTAATAGATGTCTTCTTGGCCTACATGTTAGCGCAAGAAGATGATGACAAACGTGAACATGCAATCTAATTCATTAGTCATATGTTTCTAGATTGCAAGACACGCTATACGCAGTAGAAAAAATACCTCACTATAGTGTTTGTGAAAAAATGGTTAAGGCATTACATGCTTAACCAAGAAACGTGGGTTATCGTCAAAATAGATTGTCTTCGAACATTCATAACTCAGGGTTCTTTGTCTAAGAAAGATGAACATTTCATAACCTTAATGGGAGAATTCGAGTTAACTTATGTCAACCAAAAGTTTGTTAAAGGAAAAATCATTTCCGATTGGTTGGAAGATAACCTATTAGATGGTGGAGAGTTAGTAGACCTGAGTTTCCCCAATGAGTGCATATACTATGTAGAGATCAAACCTCCCATTGTTGCATGTCCATGGTATTCAGATATGCTCAATTTTATTATTAACCACACATACCTTAAGGGAGAAACATTGAGAGAAGATGATTATGCGTCATAGCCACTAAGTATGTAATCATAGAAAAAGTGCTATATCATAGAGATTTCAACGGAATGTTGATAAGGTGTGTTGAATAGGAAGAATCTAAAAATATCCTCTATGGAGTCCACAACGAGGTTTGTGGAGGTCATTTTAGAGGACATGTAACTACTAAAAAGATACACCATATGGGCTATTTCTAGCCCACCCTAAAACATGACACAGTAGAGTATGTGCACAAGTGCTAGGAATTATCTCATGAGATTCACATTCCTACCCAAAGTCTACAATTGATTGCAATACCTTGGCCCTTCTCCACATGGGGATTAGATTTTATATTGAAATTATCTCCATCATCTACAGATGGCCACAATTTAATAATCATGGCCACAAATTATTTCACGAAGTGGGTTGAGGCCATGTCTCTTACCACCGTTTCCTCTTGAACTAGATCATTTGTAGGTACAGGGTCCCACAATTCATTATCTCTGATAATGGAACTTCGTTTAAAATCAAGAGCTGCGTGAATTGTGGAAAAGTTCAAGATAAATCATCACACTCGCTCTATATATACTACCCTCGTGCCAATGGATAGATTGAGGAAATTGATAAGATGTTGAAATCCATTCTTCTAAAAACTATTAAGAATAACAAGTGCGATTGGCACCTAAATCGATTTATGGACTTGTGGGATTATAGAACGTGAGTAAGAACGCTGACGACGGGAAACCCCATATTCTTTAGTGTTCGGTTTGGAAGCGGTCTTACTTTGCTTGAAGTTGAGATACCCAGTTTATGGATATCATTACAAGGAATTTTAGGAGAAGAAGTTTATCGTGAGGCATAAGTTGTTGAGCCGAAACCCTCGATGAAGCTCAAATTAGAGATGAGGTGCATCATAGAGCTTAATTTGACCAGATGTGTCATAAGTACAATTAGAAAGTATACAAATGTGATATATTCATTGGAGATTTGGTATTAAGACTTGACAACCGGATAGAAAAGAAAACTGGTGAAGGAAAGAAGTTTAGGTCCAAGTGGTTGGGCCCATATCGAATCATAGAGGACTACAAAATGGGTCATATCACCTGTGTACTCTAGAGGGTGGGGAATCTAGAAAAACCTTCAATTCACTTCACCTAAAATGCTATTATGCATAATTCATTTACATTTCCATATGTATACTACCGCATCTACATTGCATTGTCATCTACCATTTCATTCTCGTTGAATTTGTAATTAAGGAACTTATTTTCAAGAAACCTTCAAAACTTCTCAAAATATTAGCAAAAGATTCAATCACATCTCTTCAAGTAGCCACAAATACTTGTCATCCCAAATTTCCCACCGTAAAGTTTGGTCGAACAAGCCTTACACATAAAGAAAACATGAAGGGAAATGATACAGACCCATGAGCTCACATCCTAACTAGGCAAAGCAAAAAAGAAGCTTGAGAGATTCAAATTCAACCCCGCACAAGAAGAAATAGAATAAATGGTTCTTTTGAGCATTTTCACATCCTAAATCTATTTAAAGGGTCAAGGGAGGACTCAACAATGGAGTGGCAGGGTAGAGAAGAAAGAGGAGATAATTTTAAAGAGACCAGATGTAAGAAATAGAAGAAACGGTGAAGTTTGGAAGTTTTCAGTGCTCAAACAGCTTCGGGAGAAAGGGTCTAAAATTGACTAAGTATGGAGGAGGCATCGTAAGATACCACGTGTCCTCGTGACACTTCTCCAAATATGGATCCAAATATAGAGGCTCAAACAAGTGCCATATCTCCATGTGTCCTAGGACGGAATGGAGGTAGGGTCAAATGGTCAAACAGAGTCAAAGGTGGACAAGGTGGGCCTTAAAAATTGGCTAAGTATGAATGTGCAAGCAGAGAGTGCCAAGTGTCAGCGTGGCACATCCCCAAGAGTTGGTCCTAAGGTGGAGACCCAAATGAGCGTGAGCTCACCACGTAACCCAAAGTCTAAAAGGTAAGAAGAGCCGTTGAAAATTCCATAAAGCAACGGAGGCCGACAAGTGTCAACTCGACGCTCCTCCAAAGGAAAACTTTGGGTTGGATTTGTAAACATGTGCGGTGCCTCCACGTGTCCTCAAAGGGGGCAGAATTAGTTGAATAGTCAATACACAAATAGGTTGGCAGAGGCTGCCAAGTGTCTCAATGGCATTGATTCAAGGGTCAAATAGAGAGAATGCTCCCAAGCAAGTGCTAGGGTGACGCGTGTCCCAGGGGAAAGCGAGGAGTCAGGGAAAAGGTTAGCTTTTCGCCCTTTGCCTCAAAAAGGGTAAAAGTTATTAAAAGAGCCGTGACTCCGCCCAAGAAGGAAAAATTCAACATATAAACCCAAGTCAAAGCCAAGGCGGGCGTTGGGGGAGAAAAGTGAAAATTTTCCTTTTGTCCAAAAGGCATAGAGGTAAAAATGGAAATGCATTTCCCAGCCAACCAAAAGGAGCCACGCGTCCAGATGGAGTTTCGGGCCTTCGAGGTTTTTTATTTTTGTGTTTTTGCGTAAAAGACTAAAAGGTAAATTGTGGGCCCGTGGACCTAAATTTTTATCCCAATCTGGCTACCACATATCCCAATCAAAAGAGGGACCCATTTTCAAGTTGTTTTCCCGCCTATTTGTATAGAATCGATGCAAAACTTCAAAAGGGCATATCTTTTGACTCATGGCTCAAAATATAGAAAATTTAACACCGTTGGAAGTGTCTCAATGTCCTCTATGCCATGGAAGGATTAAAAATTAAATTTTAATAGGCCCTAGTAGGTAAAACAAAGAAAAGTCTTCCAAGCCATTAACGTAGAATCCAATCTCTTCAACTACTAGATCTGATTCGATTCGATTCGCTAGGGAACCAGAAGTGACATATTATGGGTGGATTTGTAGAAGGCATTGATATTCAGTGGTTGAGCTTTCAAGGCAAGATTTAATGCATATCTCATGGTGGTTGGAGTAGGATGTGACTTTTCCCTCTTCTCTCTCTTTTTCCTTCTATATATACTTTGTAACACTTCTCATTTGAAGAAGAGAGACATTCTGGGCATAGAGAAACTCTGTCAAATTTGTTTCTTGATGCCATTTTTGAGTAGTGAACCTTCTCCCACACCTGGAAAATGTATTTTTTCCTCTATTCCAGAAATGTAATGGTCTGTGCACCTTCTAGAGAAATAAAAAACATGTTTTTGTGGTGTTCTTCAACCCTTTGCATCTATTTGTTATTTCTTCGTGCCTCTCCCTTTCAATCTTGGTTTTCTGTGCATGTATTTCACATTGGTAGGTGTAGGATGTTGTGTTTCATGGAGTTTAATGGATGACGTACGTATCGGGGTCATGTCACTTCGTCCGACCTCCCTCATCTCCATTTTTCTATTACTTTCTCCCTCAACAAAATATCTCACTTCCTTTTTTGGTGTATCACCACTTTAGTGTAGGCTCTATTTTTCCCTCTTTCTCTCTCCTTGGTTCCTTGGAATGGTTAGATTAGGTTAGATTTAGTTTTCCTGCACTGGAGTAGCTCATGGCGGGTAGTTTAGGAACAAGAACCAGCTTTCTCTGGAGAGCTTTCCCACTTTGCAAGGTCCCACACCTTGGGAAACTTCAATGTTATGCAATCACACCAAATGAGTCTCGCTTTAGAAAAGCATATCCATAAATCATTTTGTGGTGCCGTGATTTTGCACTAACAATACCATCATCAACATTTCTAATAATTTCATCAGTTTAATAAAATAAGAATTTTTTTGACACTAATCCTACCAAGGCCTACATACTTGGTTCTACTCGTAGTTTTCTTCTAGCATATGTGTCTCTTCCCATAGTTAGTTCTAAAAGCTTCATGATGTCATATCTTTCCCTAGAAAATCTATTTGGTAGGAAAATCATTCTAAAATTTTTACCCAGATTGTTTGCTCACCTATCTCAACCTTCGGTGATGAGCCCTCGCATCTTACTAGTTGGGTGGGTTTGAGGATAGGGGCAAGCTCTCTCTCTCTCCCCAAAACACAACTCAAAGTTAAAAAAAAGAGTATATATGTCAAGTCAACAATCAATACAAAATTTTCATTTACACACTTCCTTTCCCTACCAACCTTCGGTGTTGAGCCCGCACTCTTACTAGTGGCGTGAGGTTGGGAAAGCAGGGAGTGCCCTTACTCGTCTATGCCTTGTCCTTGGTGATGAGCCCATACTTCCTACTAGTACTATGGGGCAAGGTGTAGGGGTCTCAATTAAATTAGTAAGTTAAAAGCAATCACATTCATTAAAAAGTGCTTTAAAATATTAGCTTCCAAAAAAAGTGAGTTAGATGTGTATGTTTCAAAAGAGTTTAAACATTAAAACTAGATTTTTTCAATCGGACGCCATCTACAAATATAAGTCTAGATAAAATAGCAAGTAAATCACATTCTAGGGTATGTAGGAAACTATGTGCATAGTTAGGTTGAGATCCCCGATCGGGTTTATGTCAAAATCTTGTCCTTATCTCACCATTTCCATCTATCAAAGCCATATAATTCACGTCCCTTCTATCTCTCGGTGTTGAGCCCTCACATCTTACTGGTTGTATGGGGTTAGGAGTGGAGAGAGTTAATTTTTATTATCATATAATTATTGATCACACATTGAAAAAAAAAAAGAGACATCAAACATTATTTGAAAAACTAAAGTTCATCATTTCATTGTGCTTGCATAACCATCACATATCAACATTACAAAACATGAAAAATAAAATCATTTTGTTATCATTCATCATCCACTACATACATTTTGAAAATCATATAAAATCAAAAATTCTAAACATCTAAGAGTACACATGTGAAGTAAACCATAAATGAAGTCAACTCTAGTGTAAAGGAAAACCAAATAAAAACAAGATACATACATATATATATATATATATATATATATATATATATATATATATATGTATGTATGTATGTATGTATGTATGTATGTATGTATGTATGTATGTATGTATGTATGTATGTATGTATGTATGTATATCATAATGGGTCGAGTTTGTGTACAATGCCATCACACACTAGGTGTGGTAAAAATGCTCACAATGAGCACGAAAATCCAAAAACATCATATATATGCCTCATAAAATGGAATCGAAGCAATAAAGGCTCAATGGCCTATCCCTCTCTGCAGATCCCCGAGATGGTGCACGACTACGGGTGGGACTCTTGCTATGGCTTCAATGTCATGAATGAACCGAGTGGTGAGAGTGACTATGAGAATGACCACTAGTCATGGTCTTGCTACGTGAATGACTACGCCTCACCAACCTCTCTACCATTTCATATGTGGAAATATTTGTGTTCTGAGAATTCAAGATCTTTGTGGCCTTCCAAAGAGGTGTAAAAACATTGGTATGTCGTACATCCTGCAATGGTTTTCTCAAATCCTCTAGCAGCTCCATGCGAGTCTTCCCCGTAGGGATCAATAAGGTATCAATAAAAATCTGGTGAATAAGATCTCACTAGCCATCAACAAGAATCGGAAAACAAAGAAAATAATGATGAGTTAGAAAACACTAAAAAAAAAAAAAGAAATACAATGCTTAACATATTAACATTTCTAGCTAATAATGTCGAGAGAAGGGTATATACATACTGCATCTCTTGGCATCCATGTGAGATCGAATAACATAACCGGTGGAGGTGGTGATGCTACAGGGAACCTCATGTGTGTCCCCATATCCTGGGAAACGTGATATCCCATCACAGACTCCTCATCACCGCCTCCCTCATGAGGAAGTGGCTTCTCTAAAACCAAAGTCTCCTTCTTGTTCTCTACCTCCTCTCTCTATTATGGATATCTCCCGAGTGGCTATCCACTCGTGTCACCTGTCCTCCTCCTCCTCATCACCCTCCTCTACTTGAACCTCCTCATCACCTCCCTCTGCTTCAACCTCCTTGCCAACCTCCTCCTCATATTTTATCTTTGTGTCGGCCTCCTCCTCCTCCTCCCCACTATGAGTGGGTGCAGCCTCAATCAAGAAGGGCCATAAGTGCTCTGAGAACTAGTATCCTATCTACACCGATAGGTATCCCAAGTTTCACAATAGTCCAACCATGTTTCCCTTACGGCCATCTTGTGCCACTCTAATAATCTAGTAAACAATAGGCATAATAGGAAGAGTATGATCTTAGGATAACCCAAATTTTGGGGTACTCTCACAAAGAAGGTGACCCTCCACCCTCATAGATTTTTCTACTAACTAGAGGTCAGTAGCACATGTAATCAAAATGGTCCCCTCCTGACCCCACTATCTAACCATGTCTTGGAAGTGTCTCTTAATAAAGTCAACTCTCTTCAATGTAGAAGCAGGCTGATGTGGCCCCCTAAGAATTGACAAGCTCGCCCATCTTACGACCCTGATGGCCCCTAGATTATATACACCAATTCCCCTCTGGTAGGGGATAATCCTCTCATACACCTAACTCATCACCAAGGTAGGGTGGCTCAGGGATTTCCCCTATAGCCTCACAATATTGTATAGATCATGGTATATGGCCCCAAGAATGTTCACACCCCAGGAAAATATCCTCTCATGCTGCTTAATCTACATGATGATGGGAGCCCAACAATACAAGATCTTATCCCCGCCCTTGTCTCCCACCAAATGTGAATCCAAAATACCAATGATGGCCTTGTATAGGGTAGGGATAGGTGCGGTGGACATAGATAAAATCTATATACCCTACTTGGTGCCCCATTGGTGCCACATCATCCCTCATATAGGAAGCACATTATCTAGATATGGTTGTGCTCCCATCTCTAAGGTAAATCGTCTCCTAGTCATAGGTAATTCAAGAATCCTATAGACATCCTCTAGAGTGATAGTCCACTCTCCCCTCACACCTAGAAACCAGAAATTGTTTAGGTACGCATCCCAATAAGATAATAGATCACATAGAATCTTGATAGCTTGCTCTATCTCGAGGTACTTGTGTAATCCTCCATAACCCAGCTCAGTGAAACAAGTCTATCTCATCTTGAGTCAACTGATCAGGGATGCTTGGAAGCCAATCAAACTCTCTCTTCCAACTCTAGTGAATGTAATGTTCCTTATGCATTCACCCAAAATAGAGAAAAGAGTAAGTTAGTAACATATTTCAATAGGCAAGCTCATAAAAAACAATGTAAAACAACTTAAAAATGGAAAAAATTAATTTATCTTGGTCAAATTAGCTTGATGTCTTGACAATTACAAGACCACCACACTATTGGAAACTTGGACACCGATACATGTCCCATTAAACCTTTTTCAGATATTTATAATTTCTCAAACTTGCTAAGAAAGTCACATGAAACCATACACAAGAAAATAATAAAAGACAATACATAGTGACACAACATTTAATGTGGGAAACCCAAAATTTAAATCAAGGACTAGGCTTGGGACACAATTTTCCTATACATTTATTTCAAGATTGAGCTTCAACTCAACTTGGAGCTTCAACTCCCAAGTTTAGTTCAACTACAACTAACCTTTAGTGAGCTTAAAATCACAGGGAAGCTACCACTCCCCACTCGGCTAAGATTCCACTTAGACTTGTTCAATAGTTTTGGTCACACTTATGTGTTGTCTTATAAAACTAATAATGACCTCTAAATCAGCTCTTCTCTTCTTCTCAAATCTGCTCTTGATTCTCCTTTGTTTTGATCATCATTTAATTTGATTTGACATAATCATTTAAATCTTCTTTTCATTACAATATTTCTCTCAACTAGTCCTTACCCTTGTTAACAAGCTCTTGCACCTTCAATTCAGACATCTATAAGGTCAAAAACATCTTCTCAAGATGGTCTTTCTATTACAATTTAAATTTCACTCTCTATACACAAAAATCACCTATTTTTCAACACAAACGTTATTTTAATAGTCCTCCAAAAATTCATCCTTTTCTATTAATCCTTCGTTCAAGGATAAAAATATATATTCTATCACAGCTGCACATTGTCATTGTATTTTGGGTATGTACCAAATCAATAATATTCATGAAATATTTTTAACTTTTAACTATCTCGAAATTATCTATACATTAAAAAAATGCACTATTTCATAGTCTCCTTTTTATGCATTCAAAACACAACCATTGTTATGTGACATTTCATCCTCTATACACTGATAACATGTCACCGTTGTCTCTTTACTTTTCACTAGAACTATCACTTTTTTTTTCTGATTTTATCCTACATATTCAAGACCTTAAAAATATACATTCCATACACCTTTTCTATACTTCATCAACCACTTTTCATTACACTTTTATTTTCTTTTCTCATACACTCACTCTTAAAAATAATATCTTCAAATTCCTATATATACTTTCATGTATTCCTTATACTCATACATTGTTATTTACCTAAAAATGACTCTTCACCTCTTAGCTCAAGCTTGATGATGGGAACATAATATTGTAGCTGTTCAAGAATTTTTGACTTCTTCTTAGACCTCATCCAATTCAAATGAAATTGTCTCATGACCTTTCAGCTTCTAAACAAGACTAAACAAGTCCTTATTACATGTTTTGAGCTATATATTGCATAATAGAATCATTCTTTAGAATTTGGATCATTTAGACATAATTTCAAGCTTCTTTTTGATGAAAGGAGTAAACATATTTCACTGTCTAAGAGGCTTATTGAGGTAACTTTGCATTTTCAGAGATACCTTAGAAAAATGTAGCAGGCATGAATGTGTTTCATACTACCATCACACAATTTTAGATATTTCAAGCTGAAACAACCACACACCAACGGTGAATGAATCCTTTCATAGTGTTTTTGACCTTTGCATGAATATTCATGACATTTCCATTGAAGAATTTCACTAAAATATTGGTTTTCTAACTCTGCATAGAAGTGGAAAAACCCTTTAACAAGGTTGTCATAGAAAACTCTTCAAATCGTTAATGAAAGAAAAAATTCTTGAAGAATCATTTGTATGAGGTCCATAAAGAGAAATATTGAGAGTTTTAGGGATTTCTATCGGTTCCGTTTCGATCATTTTTCATCCTCAAACCCTAGAGTCATGGTTTATCGGTCTGTACATAAGCCCAAGTGGCTTCAAAATTGAATTTTTGAGTATTTATTAATGGAATTAAAAATTCCAACCCCTATATGTTTGTGAGAGCCATTGACACCTCCCCTATGCATTTTTTTGATTTGAAACACCTCCAATTGCTCCTGAATTCAAAAAATAGTGGACAAAGCCATGAAACCTATGACAGTGTTATACATGTCAAGGCACAACTTGAATTTGTTTCTAGGAAAGTATTATAAATGAGTTTATAGGAAGAGATAAACATTATAAACCTTCTCTAAGTAATTAGACCACATCAACAATCCAAAACTCCACATTCTAACTTGCCAAAGCAAGCTTGCAAGATGACATACAACTCACAAGATGACCACCATTGCACTTCACCATCTTCACCTTACACTTTTGCATGCTCCAACATCTTAAATGTATATATTTTGATATGAGAACCACCTTAACCCTTCCAATGTACTGAAATCATGTATTGAAGATAGAGAATGTATACTATAGGCATAAAGTTTTGTCATCTTTGAGAGGTTTTGCATTGAACCTGCCATACTTGAAGATCATTAACAAACCAAGGAACATGAAAACATCATTAATGAACCATGAAAATATTTAAAGATGCTCATCCAAGTTATTTGAAGACAAACAAACAAATTTTGTTATCACTGACTCAAGAAAGTGTTTGGGAGAGAGAAAAACATAGCTAGAAAAATGCTCATAACTTCTTTGATACTTATCCATTTTGCCTCAATTTTTTTGAAATACTTCAGGCTTGGAGTTCTATAAAAATACATTATATGATTTATCTAAAGAATAATCCATATTTTTTCTTGGATGCTAAGAAGATAGGCAACTCATTTTGCATTTCTCAATGAACTAGTTTTAGAAAAACTTGCACAACTTCCACATACCTCTTCAAAATTTGATGAAATTTGACATGAAGCATTAGAATACACCTCTATACACTTTCCATAGGTTGGTTAGCCATATATTTTTCTGTACATCTCATAGCTATCTCATTTAACTCAACATACATTGCTAGTCCCCAAAGCCAATTTTGGTGAACTTTTGAATTTTACCTCTAGGATATAAACTACGCCTTGCTATTGCTCACACATGCCCTAAACACCATTCTTAGGATTCTACCATACTTCCATGGTATTTTCATGACCTTTATTAAGCTTCCACAACTCATTAGTCTCTATAACTAGGCCTAAATGAGTCGGGCCTCAATCGAGACTTCCACCGATGACCCGAAACTCACTGTAAGAGCTCTTGCTCATGCTAACATCATCATATATAACCAGGGTTTATTTTAAGACCCCATGTAAAAATTTAGTTTAGAATGGGTGGTAAATCTCCAAAAATGACTTTCGAATCCATCCTCCGAGCTAAGCATACCAACCTACATTCTACCTTTATTGCTCAACCACCTCACCGTTTAATCCTATAACATCCTCGAATCCATCCCGTGCCACCGTAAAACCATCCCGAAGACTTCAAGAACCAAATTAAAAGCATTGAACACCACTTATAGACACCTACTTACATTCCATTTCACTTCTCCTTTTCCATCAATGCCATTTGACATCAATGACAACACCAATCAATGTGTTTACCCTCTCTACATAAAAGTTCAAATGAACTCGTATTTGATTATATTTTACAATTCAAAGCCATTAAAAACATATTATTATACCATCCCATTGCTTTAGAAATAATTTTTTTTTTTTTCAAGTCATCATTCAGCCTCTCAAGGAACAATTATTGTATGATACTTGTGACTCCTTTGTTAGGAAATAAGGGATAAAATATGCGAACAATCCCTTATAGAATCACAATAGTAGAAACTAATAAGCGAAAAATATTATAGATCTCAAATAAAATTGTAGGATAAAATAACACAACACAAAGAGACAATATTTAACATGGTTCACCCAAGTTGGGCTACATCCACCAAGAATCACTTGCTCAGATTTTATTACAATCCACCACTCTCTCAATATAATACCTAGATTTGTTTGGAGCTATGCTCAACAAACTCTACAGAATTCACACCCG
Source organism: Taxus wallichiana var. yunnanensis (assembly GCA_018340775.1). NCBI lineage: Eukaryota > Viridiplantae > Streptophyta > Pinopsida > Cupressales > Taxaceae > Taxus > Taxus wallichiana. Next base: position 685,456,574 of record CM031237.1, read on the forward strand.
AATTCAAAAATATATCTGCAATGTTACATAATCCTCTACCATATGCATAAAACCATATAAGTAGACAACTGCTTAAGTAGTTTTACAAAACCATGGGTATTAAAACCATGGGCCAAAATCATCCCATAAACCTATGGGTCAAAAATCCCGCCCATATGAGAAAAGCACATTTCCTATTTATCGGGCACATTTTAAGGCCCAATTTTTTTCCCCGACGAGACAATCAGGAAAGTGTACAGTACTCTTAGTGTACAGTATTCAACACTTTCTCACATGAAAACATGCTCCATAACCTAACAATCTCCCACTTAGAGACTAGTTTTCCTCTAAGCAAGCTTCTCAACCCTTCACTAGTTTCCATGAAGACCAACCAAAGCTGAACACAACTTCAGTTTTTCCCTTGTGACCACCTTGGTCATCATGTCTATAGGATTATGACTAGTATGAATCTTCTCCAGCTTCAACTTCTCTTCCTCCAAAGTTGTCCTAATGAAATGGTACCTTAACTATATATGCTTCATCCTAGAGTGGAAAGTAGAGTTCTTAGCTAGGTGTATAACACTCTGACTATCACTATGCAACTTTCCTTCCTCCTGCTTATGCCCCAACTCCTCAAGCAATTGTTGTAACCAAATCATTTCTTTTCTTTCCATCGTTGCAGCAACATACTCACCTCTCTGGTTAACAAAGCCACCAGATTCTGTAGTCATGAAATCCAGCTTACTGCTATCCCGCCTACAGTGTAAACATAACTTGTCATGCTCCTCCTGTTGTCTATATCTCAAGCCATATCCGAATCTAAATAACCACACAAAGTGGTGTCTGATCCACTATAGCACAAAATTTTCCCCATGGTCCCTCTCAAATACCAAAGGATCCACTTTATTACCTGCCAATGATCTCTACCTAGATCACTCATAAATCTACTCACCACTCCCACTGCATGGGAAATATCAGGCCTGGTGCACACTATGGCATACATTAAACTACCAACCACTGATGAGTAAGGTACCTTGGACATCTGGTTTCTCTCCTACTCTATCTTGGGACATTGCTCCTTTGATAACTTGAAATGGCCTGCCAAAGGAGTCCCAACCGGTTTAACATCCTGCATATTAAACCTCTCAAAGACTTTCTTAATGTACTCTTCCTGAGATAAAGTCAACTTCCGTTCCTTCCTATCTCGAGATATCCTCATACCAAGGATTTGTTTGGCTACCCCAAATCCTTCATAGCAAAGGATTCACTTAGCTACTTCTTGAGTACTTTTATTTCCTGCATGTTTTTACCTGCAACCAACATGTCATTCACATACAGACAAAGGATAATATAACTTGCCATCCTCAAATTTCTTTGTATACACACAATGGTTAGAATGACATCTAATATAACCTTGCTCCATCATGAAGCTATCAAATTTCTTATACCATTGACGTGGAGCTTGTTTCAAGCCATACAAGCTCTTCTTCAGTTTGCACACCATCTCCTCTTTACCTTTGACCTCATAGCCCTCTGGTTGCTGCATATATAGTTCCTCCTCCAAATCACCATGGAGAAATGTAGTCTTTACATCAAGTTGTTCTAAGTGCAAGTCTTTTACTGCAACTATTCCTAGAACAATTCTAATAGAAGTCATTTTTACTATAGGAGAAAAAATATCATCAAAATCTATACCTTTTTTTCTATGCAAACCCCTTGACCACCAACCGGGCCTTGTATCTTTTCTTTCCTCCTTCTTCCTCTTTGACTCTGAACACCCAATTGTTCTATAATGATCTTTTGCCTTGGGTAGCTTCACCAAATCCCATGTCTGGTTCTCCATGAGAGCCTAATGCTCCTCATTCATGGCTTGCTCCCACTTCTTCTTGGCATCTACCTGCATTGCTTCATCAAAGCTCTCTGGCTCTCCACTATTAGTGAGTAATAAATAATAAAGAGAAGGAGAAAAACGTTCAAGTTCTCTTCTTACCCTAGAATACCTTCTCAATATAGGAGTTTGGGGTTCCTATTGAGGAGGTTCCTGAACTGATTCATGTGTCACTTTCCCATCTGGAATATCCTCTACCACTACATATTATTTCTTGGATTCTTCCCTATTTTCCTGCAACTGCTGCTTATACATGACTTTCTCATTAAAGACCACATCCCTAGATCGAATGATTTTCTTGTCCTTAATACTCCAACATTTATATCCAAAGTCATCACCACCATAACCAATGAAAGTACATTTTTATGATTTAGCCTCTAGCTTGGTCATATCATCCTTGTCTATATGGACAAACACCTCACATCTAAATACTCTAAGAAATGAATAATCAACTTTCTTACCATACCAAGCCTCCTCAGGTATGCCTCCATCTAAGACACTTGAAGGTCATCTATTTATCAAGTACACAACAGGTGCTCACCGCTTTTTTGCCCAAAAATAAAGAGGTAGTCTTACATGTAACCTCATGCTCCTAGCACATTCCATTATTATTTTGTTCATCCTTTCTGACACCCCATTCTCGTTGAAGTTCTTGGAACCATCATTTACCCGTGGATTCCATTCTTAGAACAAAATCATCAAATTCATTATTGTAATACTCCCTCCATTATCCGACCTTAGAACATTTTAGCTTAAGACTCATTTCATTATCTACCAAGGCTTTCCATTTAACAAAAGTGTCAAATACATCAGATTTTTTCTAATACAATAAACCCAAAATTTCCTTGTTGCATCATCAATAAAAGTAACATAATAACTTGAACCCCCAAGAGATGATACCTGAGCCGGCCCCACACATCAGAATGCACCATCTCTAACTTACTCTCTTTCTTTGTAGGTCCAACCTTGAGAAACCTTACTCACTTATGTTTCCCATATATGCAATCCTCATAGAACTCCAAACCTATTTCTATATATCCGGGAAAATCCTTCTTTATGATCTCTATGCCCTTATGGCTCATATGACCGAGCCTATAATGCCACAATGTCATATCTACTTCTGAAGCCACAAGATTACAAACATTAGTGCTATAAGTGGTTAAATACAAGGTTCCAACCTTCTTACCTCTTGCCACCACAAGAGCACCCTTGGTAACCTTCCAAGAGTCTGTTGTAAATATCACAATACAACCATCACTTCCCAATTGCCCTACCGATATCAAATTACGTCTTAATGTAGGCACATGTATGACATCCTTCAATAGCCAAGTATTCCCATTCTACATCTTAACTTGAATAGAAACTTTTCCAACTATGTTGCAAGGATCATCATCACCAAAGAAAAACATGCCCAAAATCTCCTTGAACATAATCAACAAAATAATGCCTATGTGGAAAGCATGGAAAGAAGCCCCAAATCTAAAACCCAAGATTCAGTAATATTGTGCAAAGAAAGAATCAAAGCATCCTGACATACATTACCCGTTGCCACATTTTCCTCCTTGTTTTCTTCCTGTTGTTTCTTCTTGTCCCAAAGCTCCCAACAATCCTTCTTTGCATGCCCAGACTTTCCACAGTGCCAACATACTATCTTGCTTTTGGATTTTGACCTTGCCTAATCCTTTGATTTTCCATGGCTTCCTCTATTCTTCTGTCTCCCTCTAGTTTCCACTGTCAAAGCATTCCCTGAAGTAGAAGATTCACCAGAGATTTTTCTTCACATTTCCTCACTTAGAATCACCCCTACAACATCCTCAAACTTTAACTTTGAGTTATCTGAATCGAGTTGCTTACCGCCATTACTAGGCTATTCCAACTCTCAGGTAAAGAGCACAGAACTAATAAAGCCCTAACTTCTTCATCAAATTCTATTGTAACCAAAGCTAGCATATTTACAACCGTATTAAAATCATTTAGATGATCTTCTACTAAACCATTCTCGAAATCTTCATATTAAACAAATTTATCATTAAAAATATCTTATTAGAGGTAGAGGGTTTTTCATACAACTTCCCTAATGCATCCATCAGTTCTTTTGTAGTCTTTTATTTTGAAACATTAAATAATACCAAAGATGCAAGACACAACCAGATTGTCCCAAGTGTCTTCCTATCTAGCAAATCCCATTCTCGCATCCATCATGCTCAAGGGTTTGTTCACCTTCTCAGATAGTGGAATATAAAGATCCTTCTGATAAAGGTAATCTTCCATCTACATCTTCCAAAGACTAAATTCTACCCATTGAATTTATCAACCCTAGATCTTCCATCATCTGGCCATAGCTCCCACTCAAGATAAAAATTTCCCTACGATTCAACACTTCAACAAACCAAACTAGGCTCTGATACCAATTGTTAGGAAATAAGGGATAAAATATACGGAACAATCCCTCACAGAATCGTAACAGTAGAAACCAATAAGTAGAAAAATATTATATATCTCAAATAAAATTGAAGAATAAAATAACACAACACAAAGAGACAGTATTTAAAGTGGTTCACCCAATTTGGTCTACGTCCACCAAGAATCACTTGCTTAGATTTTATTACAAGCCACCACTCTCTCAATACAATACCTAGATCTGTTTGGAGCTATGCTCAACAAACTCTACAGAATTCACACCTAAATTCAAAACACATCTGCAATGTTACATAATCCCTACCATATGCATAAAACCATATAAGTAGACAAATACTTAAGTAGTTTTACAAAACCGTGGGTATTTAAACCATGGGCCAAAACCGTCCCATAGACATATGGGTCAAAAATCCCACCCATATGAGAAATTCACGTTTCCCGATTGATCGGGCATGTTTTAAGGCCCATTTCTTTTTTCTGGGGCTGCGCCCCAAACCCTATCGAGACAATTGTGGAAAGTGTACAAAGTATTCAACACTTTCTCACATGAAAACAATCTCCACAATAGAACATCCTTCACTTAGCCATGTCTTCATGTTCTTGAATTAGATATAGACTTGTTGCTCCCAAATCACCCCAAACATGTGGATTAAAATGTCACAATTATATCCATTTCTAATGACTATGATCTACCATCATTTAACCATTATTTAAAAACAATAAAGTTAAAGTTTTGCATCTTGGTAGCACTTCTTATCAACCTCACCATAAACCTAAAGTAGCTATACAAGATCCTCCTCACCTTTGGCACACATTGGTATATTTTTAAAAGCTTCTTGATTTGGCACACAATATTCTCCTCTCCCTCATAGATAAGATTATTTTCCATTTTCCATCTAATGACCATCACCCTCCTCATTGGATTACACACAAAATAGGTTATCCTTTTTGTAATGTCCATCACATTAATGGGCACCAAAATAATGATTATTATGTATTAGACAAAAATTCAAATTATTAGAGGACAAAGGAATCATCACTTTTAAGACATGATAATATGATATATCTACTTCACCTCCTCTATTCCATCATCCTACAACAATTGTAGACTATTTGATCCACCGTATTCCATTGTTGTAAGAAACATTGATTCTCATGATAAAGTGGTTCCTCCATAAGAGCCTTCAAAGCCTACATACACATGGTTTAGAAAGGAGTAGAGGTTTGTACTGAAGATTGTACATATGAATTATACAACCTCTTTGGCACCATCTATAGTATGCCCGATTAAGCCGAGTCTTTGTGGATATTTTACACTAGTACCTTCTAGGAATCTAAGCATGAAACACCTTTTATAAAGCTCACTTTTGAATTTCCTAGGTCCCTTTATCACTTTCATACTTCATACTAAGTCTTAAATGGAATATACAAGGATCTCCTTCCCTTATTTCATGATAATAAGTTTTCTCACCTTCTATACTCACTGGAACTTATGTGGAACTTATGAACACATTACCCACCAAACCTAACTGTATATCGTTACCCACACCATCATTTCCATACTTACACATTATTGAGTCAATCCACATTCCAAATCAATGAATTTAACTCATAAAAATTATTTACATAACAAATTTTAGCTATCCTTTAAATGTTAATTGTGCAAATTTCAACATGTCAATTACAATAACTCACAAATCACAACAATCCATACTCATCATGCCAAATGAAATTATACATAATTTCTAAATCCATATCTATATATCATCAAAGTTTTGTACAAAAAAATATCATATACAATATGATGAGGGCATAACCCTTCATACATTCACTCATCCTCACCACTAATCTCAATAAACATGTGAGCTCATGAGATCAAGGATCCTTTTATATCCCCATGGTATCTATAGTGTGACCTTACTTGATATTGTGATAAACATTTATAACACTTATTTTATTAAATTTGGACATATAATAGTCCAAAATACTAAAAATATAGCTAATATTGGAATCCAATATTACTAGTTTTGGATTCCAAAACATTAAATATTGAAATTTACTATACTCCAAAATCACAGATAGTGGAATCCAAAATCGCAGATGTTGGAATCCAAAATCACAAATATTATAATCTAAAATCACAAATGTATGATTTGAAAAATGGTTTGTTTCATTTGTAAAAATCCTTTAGGATTAAAATAAGGTGATTTAAATAATTAAAATTCCTAACAGATGCTAGGCTTTATTTACGATTTTAAATATGGTTCTTTTAAGTTGTTAAAAGCATAATGACCACTAGGATTTAATTACGATTTAAAATATGGTTCTTTTAAGTTGTTAAAAGCATAGGCTGCTAGGATTTAATTACAATTTTAAATATGGTTCTTTTAAGTTGTTAAAATCCTAGCGGCCACTAGGATTTAATTATGATTTGAAATATGATTCCTTTGAGTTGTTTTGAAGAAACTGACATACGGTGATGATCGAGATATGGTGAATAAGATGGAGATGATTTTGGATTATGAAAAGTTTGACCTTATTAATTTTTTTAAAGTAATAGGCTCAAAATATTTTAGTGCACTCGACTACCTAGGAAAAAAAGATAAGAAAGAAAGTAAGAAGAATAAGTATGAAATGAAAATGGGAGATCCTACCCTTATTACAATCCTTACGTATCTATATGCTAAAAGGGCCACTACTAGGGAATGTAAGAATAATATTCATCGTAGCAACAAGAATGAAGATAGGAAATTAAGAGATGATGGTAGAGATGAAGAAGAAAGACACTATCATTTTAAGCCTTTATTGTATTATAACATTGTTAAAGAAAGACTCTTACATTATACATAAACACAAAATTTTTAATATTGTACTTCCATTTCCCTGCATGCATATGTATACATATGATACCATTACTAAAGATAGAATTATACAAACCAGAAATGAATTCTATGTTTTTTCGTAACATAGTTAAGTGTAAAACCATTTCCAAAGATATACTTGCAAATCAAAAAAATAAATTATAGAATCGTGCTTTCGAATAAATTTAGGGACATTAAATAATTATAATTTTATTTTTTATTTAATGATATATTAGACATCTTCCACATCCTTTAATGGTTGCAACATAGGCCACAACTCATCTATCAAGTAATTTTCTATCGATTTAGATTGTATGTTAAATGTCTTAGCAATTAGGTAGTTCCCTACATCATTGAATTTGTTTCTCTCTAAAGAGTCATCTATCGAATCGTATTTTTACAATTGTAATATGCATTGAACTTGCACCAAATGGTGCTAATATTTTTGAGAAATAAGTTTGGATTCCTAGAACCTTGATAATCGGTACGTTTGGACATGATGTAATCTTCTTGTGTAAATATAAACTCTAAGTTGTCCACCTCCAAGCCAATGTGTATAAGGAATGAAGGAATCGTGTCATTATAATTTTAATTTCTTTTCAATGTCCATAATGCTATTTTGAAAAGGTTTTTGCAACGGTGTAAGAACTCTTTGACATTAGGTCTAAGAAAATAATATTTATTTTTGAGGTTGATGACACCAAGTTTTTTAACATCTCATGTGACAAATCATCCTTGTGAATGGTGTGTGCCAAAACACCATTTATATCAAATATTATCAGTTTCATGTTGCATATGTTCTTATTTGCAAATGAAGAAAAACATAATCAAATGGTTGTGGGTGGTGAATTAGGCCAAAAATAAAAGTTGCATTTCATTTTTCACATTGTTTTAGGAATAATTTTTTTGTTGAAAATAAAATTGAATAAGAAAAATGTTTGCGCAGATGAAGAATATTTAACAAATTTAACAAAATTATTTTATTCAATATAAATGTGCTATACAATGTTTATTTTGGAAGCAATAAATATAATTCAAGCACCAATAGTGCGTTTGAAGGTTTTCAACAATCTACACATGTTCTTGTGTTGTCTGCATGATTCAGCCATGTACATAATTAACTATAAATCAATGAATCAATTGTATATTTTCCATCAAATCTCCAACAAGTTGGGGTTTTGAGAGTAATTTCCTCATTAAAATCATAAGACATGAATTTATCGTCATCGTTCAACAAAATATTTTTTTCACCACAAACTTTACCAAAAATGTATTGTATCAGTTGATTGGTAATTGTTTATGTATTACATTGGTCACATCCCCAAATGAACCTAAAGTGGGTATCTCATAGCCAACTAATTTTTTTAATGAAAATGTACTTCACAAGTGTTGAATCCATACATGTAGACCACAAGAAACACCAAAATGTTCTATTGCAATTCTTATCAAAGCAACACTAAATACTTGTTCAAAGTATTTAGTATTCCCATGTGTAAAATATGGAACCCTATTACAAGGTATGTTGTCACCAATACCATAAATTCCAAACAACAAACCTTCAACTCCCAAAACTAGTAATTTATGAGGCTTCCCAATTGAATCTATAAAAAAACTCAGAATTAATTTAGGCTTCCTAATTTTATCAAGAAAAAATAGCTCACAATATTGTTATGATAATATTTTATTTTGGTAATTCACATAAACAACTTATAAATTTATACTCTCAACTTATACGTAGTGAAGATATAAATACTCCCAACTAATAAATGTAAAATATCAACATATAAAATAAATATGGAACATATGAATGTATCTTCTTTACAATGTTTAGTAGTATCATTATAAAAACATTTTGAAATGGTAAATAGTTATTTAGTTTTTGCTTGTTCCAATTTTTTGATGCCCTCTACAACATCAAAACCCTGAGACACTATCAATGATAAGTTTTTATACAAATCGGTCACCAACCACATATCTTTAGAACAATTTTATCCATTTATTTTTCTCCATATCATAATTTTTCGGAGGGTTTCCTTTGTACCTATTTTGATAAACAATGTGTCTCTAGAGCTGAAAAAAATATCGTCTCTACTCCAAACCTTTTGTAGATATTTAATTGCAATTCCATCGTAGACATTGCAATGTTATTTTCCCCAAGTAAGTACTAGTTTCAAATCAATTACTAATATTTTTGTCAAATGCTTTGTTAAGTTTTCAACTTCAGTAGAAGCTAGATTGTTAGACTAGAAAACCATTTCAAATGTGTTTGATAGTAATAAAAAAATTTGAGGCCCCCTCGCGAGTTGATAATCTTCTTGTTGAACTTGAATGCCATCTCCTTATGGTTTTGGTTTTTATCATATAGAAAACCCTCCAAATCTAAAATAAGTAAATAATCCTTTTAGATAACTACATGGAAGTAAATAATTTTATTTTCAATCAACCATAATTTAATTATAACCAATTAAAATGGACAACATTCCAGGAGGCTACCACTCACCGATTGTGCTTACGGCATGGATTACTTCACCCTCACCCGCTGTCGGTTCTTGTGATGGATATTCTATTAAAAATATTAATCAATTCATTATCAATTTCATTTCGAGGTAAATAAAATAATGATACTTCTTGATTCTATGCCCTTTGCTGGACATTATTACTTAGCTATAGATGTAGATTAGCATTTGCTAATCAAAGCCACTAGCATGGTATCAAATAAATATAAAAATACATCACTTTGTTATTGCTTTGTGAAAACTGGTCCATTTTCTGGATGTAGTTGTAATGGGGTCCTATAAATTTGTGGGGATTATAAATGGTTTTATTTATAATTGCAAACAACAAACATACCAAATTTTAACTACCTATTCATACGTGATGTGCTTACGCCATCCACATTTGTCATCAACATTGTACAAAAGTAAAACATTGTTATGTAAATGAAAACCATGACAAATGAAAACATAACACAATGATTATTTTATAAAGTTATTAAAGGCTAATCAATTGGTATAGATTCATTGGTTGTTTTGGCTGTGAATTCTGTTGAAACATGTTGAATCGTTGTAAGTCAAGAAATTTATCATCTCTAGTAGTTTGAAGTGGCTTGGAATTGGCAGTTACTTCCTTTCTTTATAGGTCATCTTCATAAATATTGAGTATATTAGTAGGTTATTTCAGCTCAAAAGAATTAAAATAAGATTTTTTCAAGTTGTCTTAATCGAAGAATCTTTTTTTTGATGAGAATAGTAATTTTTTAAAAACAATTTTTGATCATGTGTCTCAAAAATAAAAATCATAGATAGATCGTGAGTAAACCTAAGAACAAAATGTAATACTACTGCCGTAAAACACTATTATTAGAGAGTTTCGAGTGAACATATGAGACCAAAACTCATAAGATCTCTCACAAAAAAAAAGGACGTGTCTTTCCCCATAGTCCAATTTTGCTTGTAATCACCAATTGCTGCGGCAATTGCTCCATCCAATCCTCGCCGATTAATTATCTCTCATCATCGTAAGTGTCACAATTTTACACACCGCTTAGTTATTTTTACAAAACACACAAGCTTTTAAATATCCCATTGTTTTTATAAAATCAGATGACCATCTATAATTGATTCTCGCACACCTTTACCATTTTCCATGTATTTTCTAGCATTTATTTTAACATTTTTAATGTGCAATTGGTAAGAGAACAATAATAATAAAATTCAGCAAACTAGATATGAGAATTATATGCAAGTCCATTATTTCTTTAGAATATATATCACTAGACTAATTATAGAAATATGTGATCAAACATTTTTCCTTGAATGGATTAGTTGACAAAATAGATGACATAGTTGATAGAAGATGAAAGGGATATGCACATTGACAAGTAAAATCTTTTGTATCTTCCATCCTTGTTGACATATCTTCTTCCTTTGAAATCACATAGTTTTCTAAAACTCTTTGAACCTCGGCCGGCATGCATTTATGAGAAGAAACAACCTTGTAAATGGAAACAAGATGAGATAAGATTACGAACTCATAGTTTCTAAAATCTCCTCATCAAAAAGGCTACAAAATCCTTCTTCTTGTATTGATGCTTAAACAAAAGTTGTACATAGTGTGGGAATGGAAGAAATTTGAGAGTGGAGGAAAGTAGAAGAAAATGGCTATCTCCTTTGCTTTCTCTAAGTACAATGCACTCTTGAGTTTACAAGATCAATCACCAACCCTTTGAAATGGGAATGATGTTACAATTTATAGAATGAGAGGTGACTTATCATCTTCCTCATGACCCTCCATATGCCTTATTCCTAACTTTAGACTATTCATATTCCTACAAAATATTTAAGTCCCTTTTATAAAATCAAGGTGACTTAATTTACATTATGTTTCTAAAGTCACTTTTAAGTGACTTAAAGGCATATCAAAAAGTGCAAACCCCAATGAAGAATTAGAACATTTGAAAGTGAGAGAAAGTTGGGGGAAGAGGAGAGAGAAAGAGAGAGAGAAGAAGAAGAGAGACTTTCCCGATGAAGTCCGTTGATCCTCATCGATGGAAAGTGCCAAATGCAATGAAACTCTGAATCTTCAAACTCCTTGCACACTATGAAAATCCTTCCAATTAGCTCATGAATGCTCACCAAGTTGAATGAACTAAGATGGATCTCAAATTCCCTATGAAAAATGACTAGAATGATCTTGAACAATGATGTCCCCCTGAATGATTATCCTTGTACGTCCCATTGTGCCAAAAATTACTCTTTGAGTGTGACTTTCTATTTTTAGCAAGTGTCCATGGGACCACTTACTATTTTTAGTAAGTGTCAAAAATGTCTGCATTCTGGTGAATTCTCAACTTGTAGTGCACCTCCAATGTCTTCGCCTCCTTCACAGGTTCTTTTGTTGCTGACTTTCCCAAATAGTAGTCCCTATGTAGTAGACCTACTATTTTTAGAAAGTTGGCTTCTGGAGTCAGATTGACATGGAATGAAGTTTTTTGATATGGGTTTTTTCCCCAATATCACCCCTCTAAAATTTTGGGCCCACCGCTTAATAGTCCAGGAGATTTTAAACTTTCAAATTTCGGACCTGCAATGCTTCTGACATGGCAACCATTAATGGACCTCAAAATTACAGGTCTAGTTTTCTCCTCCATTTGTGATGAAATAAATTTCATTGTGATAGGTTTCTTCTTCTTGATGCTTCACGTGCAATTCTACTTCATTTCACCCAATGGTTTGACGGGAAATTGGATTTTTTCTTCATTGAGCCAGAAGTGGGATTTCTTCATTGTGGATGCTCTGTTGCACGAGAGGAGAGTTTGAAGGTGTCTTCTTGATGGCCTTGGGTAGAGGAATGAATAAAAAAATATAACTTGTTGTTTCACGCATCCATTTGGGATATTTCTTCAACTTCTCATTTCATGGCCATGGAGTTTTCTCTGTTTTCTCCTTCTTCTTTTGTGTGCTTCTCCTTCTGTGTTTGCTCCAATTTTCCTTCTAGGACCTACATGTGATTTCATGGAGTGAAGGGAAGTACCTCTATGGTAGGTCTGGTTTGAGGTTCAGCAAATGGAGGAATGATGGTGAGGAGTTACAGAGGAGGAGATGGAGATGTCTGTGCACACGGATGTTAGAAGCAAAAAAAAGAAGAACAAGCTGACAACTTAGAAAGAAAAATTTTTAAATTTTTGAGTTGAGTTGGGCAAATTTTTTTCCTCTTTATGTTCCCTAACCTCAGGGACATGAGGGACATCAATTTCCATAATGAGCAAGACAACGACACATGGCGGTGATCCGACGACAGGGGAATGAGTGCTCCAAAATCAGCTTTAAAGCACCGAGGGGCTGGAAACTGGTCATATGGGTGACCAAAACACTCTCCTATAGGGTATGGGTGCATTTTTCCATGTTTTATGTCCCTCACCTCAGGGACATGAGGGACATCAATTTCCACGGTGGTCCTGGAGCTGACATGTGGCACTTGATCCGATGACAGGGAATGGATGCTCCAAAAATGCACCTGGGGGTTGAAAGTCGGTCACGTGGGTGACCAAAAGACTCCCCATAGGGGTTGGGCAATTTTTCCATGCTTGATGTCCCTACCTCAAGGGACATGAGGGAATCAATTTCCATGGTGGTCCTGGAGCTGACACGTGGCGCTTGATCCGACGATAGGGAATGGATGCTCCAAAAATGCACCTGAGGGCTTGAACTGTCAAGTCTGGAGGTCACATGAGGGTCCCAGAGGTCACATGGGGGCTGGGAATTTTTTCAAGGGTTGGTGTACCTGACCTCGGGACATCGGGGACATGAAATCCCACTAGCTCTTGGTGCTGACACGTGTCCTCCCAAAAATGACTAAGTCTTGAACTACCTTTGAGAGGGTAACTTGGAATGATGATAACTTGAGCTCCCGGTGGAATTTCTTGGTGAAATTTTATATGATCCTAACTAGAAATGGAATTTTTAATCCAATGGTGGGGGTCTCATGTCTTTATTCATCCATATGATCCCTGAAAAATCGGATTTGTGATTTGAGACTCCACTTGTGCCTGATAAAAATTGCCTAAAAATCCTATGCACCAAGGTGTTGTGAAAAATATGATTTCACCATCATGTAGGTATTGAATCCTATTTTCTGGAGATGTTTTTTTTTACTTATAACTCCATCTGAGCTCCTGAAATCTTCTTCTAAAGCCCAACAATTGTTTTAGGCATGTGTGTACTGCTAGGCTTGTGAACCTTATTTTTACTCAGACTACTCAAGTCTTTCAAAACTTCTCCAAACCTTCCAAAATAATTTCCATGATGTTCTAAGGTCTTCAATTCACCTCCATGTTGAATTTTTCCCTTTTCCACTCCAGGGGGTTGATCCAGTCTCTGGGAAGGCCAACGATAGCCCTTCCCAATACTACCAAAAGATAACATCTTTTCAAAACTCCCTAAAATCACCTAGGGGGATTGAATTGAATTTCCTAAATCACCTAGGGGACAATTGACATCAAATAGGGGTGACCAAACTGATGGATTTGACCTGGGGTATCTTGGAATGATAGAACTTGAAAAATTTGACATTGGGGTATAGTTGTCATGTGCTTGGAAATTTTCAATTTCCTGTTGCACATTTGCACATGAAAACAATGGCTCTAGCTTGGGGACATGACATGGAATGAGCATAGTGAAGAATGACATACATGGCATGAGAATCCATAATCTCAATTTTAGACCATATAATTTGTTGACCAGTGCCTTATCCATTGGGCCTTGCGAGAGTCATGTACAACTTACAACAAGAGAGAGAGAGAGAAGAAGAGAACACACACACACACACATAAAACAACACACAAAACACAAGAAAGGAAACACACAAACAGAAAGGGAAACACACCTAGAAATCACCTATGGTACAAGGTGGGGGACAACCCACTTTCACTAAAGCACTTTTTCATTTCTCAAAAGTTACCCCTGAGAGGCAACACCGAATGATGATGTTCTATGAAGCCATTGACGGGTTCCAGAAAAGTACCCTCCTCCTCAAATTTTATGAAAGCCAGTGCTTTCACAAATTTTCTATGTACTTGGTAGGAGTGAGTCCATGTGAGCTTCTTGATGCTCAGTCCTTCGCTTGGAAATTCCATTTCCTTCATCCTCTTTGAAATTGGTTTCATAGTGTCCAGTTTTCATTCCATGTTTATCCACATAGATGATTCTTCATCGAGCATCTCATCACTGCCCCAAAGCTGATTTTCATTCAAATTACTTGAACATTCTGGATTCTTTTCTTTCCCAGGTCTATGCTCATTGACCTCTTTTCCATGAGAAACCTTAGACTTATCCTTTTCCTTTACTCCACTTGTGAGGTGCTTGAGTACTTGATGGAAGGATTGGACATGACCTCATACTTGTCTTGTATGTCCATGACATGAGTGAAGAGATCAAGAATCAGCTCGGGGTCTTCCACAACTTCTACTGCATCCAAGATTTCTTACACGAGTTATGCTTCATCATTTCCTTAGCTCCTCTTTGTATGCCTTTGAAGAATCTTTATTTTGCATCTCAAGGAAACTATCTAGAGGGATTACCTCATCATCTTGGGAATCACTGCATTTTATCACTCCTTTTTCCATAGGGGCTTTAGCTTCAAAGGCCTCAAAACTTCTTGCTTCTATTTCTTCATCATGGAGAGAATCTTCTTCTGCAAATGGGAAAGAAAATATCTCCATTTTGTCATCATATCCACCAACCATTGGCTCAAGAGGGACATCATATTTCTCATCTAGATTTATTTCAACATAGCCCATCTTCACATTGGTTGAGGTTTCCAAGTCAGCTTCACGCTTGTCTTCAAGATTCATGGCTTGCATTAAAAGTTCAAGACTGATTTCAGGGTCTTCTATTTCTTCCATGGCTCTTAGTAGTTCTTGTACATAATAGTTCTTTCCCATTTCTCAAGGGTTCATTACAGACTGATTTGTCTCTTCCTAGGTGACATGATCAAGGGATTCCTCATCTTCAAATGGGAATGAGAAAATTTCTTCATCACGGATAAACACATAAGCTGATTTTTCTATTTGAAAATCATCAAGAACCATTTCCTCTTCTTCATGGTTTGCATCATCCGAGAAATTCGGGGCTGCCCTCTTGTAACTCTGAATCTCCTCAATGCTTCTTCAAATTCCAAATCTCTCGGAAGGCATGTCTGGACCTATCAAGATGGGAATATCCTCTTCCTCCTCGGTTGTCACAAAGTGATTCATCTGCCTACTACCTCTGAGTACAAAATGTTAGCTTCTGGGCTTCCAGAATTTTATACATGTACCTCATCTTCTTCTCGGAAGAAATTTCTCCATGTCTCCCTTCACTAGTATGGTTGTAGAAGACCAATTCATCTGAATTTTCCTCCCAAGTCTCGGTAGAAATTTCTACTCAGCAACATTCCAAATGAGGCTGGGACGTCTACTACCAAAATCATCATAAAACTTTCTTGTCTGAAATCTGGTGAGCCACCTATGCATCTTTGACCTTCCCTACAAGTGAGACCTCTTTTGACTCCAAAGAGTAACAAGAGCCACTAGGTGGAGTCATGGTAAGTTTGAGAGCCTTGGTGACCTTCAAAGGCATCACATTGTCTGAGGCACCAAAATCTATTATGCAATTGTTCAGTACATATTCTCCAACAAGAAGGGAGACGTAGAAAGGTTCAACTTTATCAATCTTTGATGCACTCAGAGAAAGCATGTTCTGTGAGGGAGGTGTAGGTGAGTTTGGTAGCATGCCTTTGGAACTAGAAGTTACAACATTGGGTGTTAGACTACCACTCCTGATATATCGATGAACCTCTCAAATTGTTCAGGATGAGTCCATGCAAATATTCAGTTTCAGTAATCTGCACTTTGGCTTTGTTTTCATATTCTATGAAGTCAAAGGGAGAATATGTGGACAAGGGGGTGAAGGGACTGATTTTGGATTTAGGATAGGTTTGGAAGCAGAGTTTGATTTTTGGGGAATAGAGGGTATTTTGAAAGGTACACTAGGAGCTTTCAAAGTACTAGATTTTACAGGAGCATTTAGATTTAGACTTGGAAGAGACATCGAAGACTTACTTGGGATTACAGGGAGTCTTCTTACTTGCTACAGGGTCAGCTCCAACAATGCAGACTTCATGGAAGATGGAAGTGGGGATCCTCGACTGATTATTTTATTTTGTGAGTCACCACAGGAGGATCATCAACCTTCTTTTCTTTTGCACAGTAGGGAGGGAGATGCTCTTTTCTCAGACTGAGAATGAGTGAATACCACACATGAGAAAACTAGGTGCATCTTCTTCATCTTCTTCATCACCTCTAGAATACTCACAAAATCTGATTTGTGTATCATTCTCAAACTCATCACTTTCTAGGAAATTACCACCTTCACTTTCTTGTTCAAGCTCTTCTTCATCTTTCTTAAATCTACAATTTACATTCACGGGTGGGGCCTCCAAGGAAAGCCTTTGGGGTGCTCCTACAATCTGATTTTGTTTCTTCTTTGAGAAGAAACTTGTTCAAATAATTCCCTCTTCAAAGATGCCATCTCATTCACCAAATTTTTGCAGTGATGGATTGGTTCTCTCATCTCTAGGATGTTGGGTCTTTCCCTTTGATGGATTCTTGATCTTTCCAGAGAGGATGAGATCATCATCAAGTTCAATGGCCATCCTTTGTGCTTCTACAATGTTCCTTGGTTGGGATCTTCACAGAAAAAATCCTACTTCTAATGATTGAGCATTGATGAAGAATCTCTTGACATTGTTTTGAGATGGTGAATCCTCTTCAGTATCCTACAAAGCAACCATTTTGAAATGAGCCATGAAGTCTCTCATGGTTTCATTTTCTCCTTTCTTCATTTGAGCCAACTACACTAAGAGGTCCTGATAGTCTTTAGTTGATTTAAATCTCTCTTCAAAGGCATCCTTGATGTCATTCCAACCCATGTGATGGATCGGGCAGGTAGGAGGTAAAACCATTCTGTTGCTTTTTCTTGGAGGGACTCCATGAATAGTCTCACAAAAAATCTTCATGTTGGACACCAAGAATTCCACATGATGTTGTGAAAGCAATGTGATGTGTTCTTCAGGATGTTGTGTTTGTCACCTTTGAACTTTGGAAAGTTCTTACAGGGAAACCACCATTGGTAGATCATGAAGAGGGGGTTCAAGAGAAAGTGGGCCTGTATTCCTTCCCCATGGAACAATGGGTTGAGGTATTTCTTCTTCATCTTCCATTGTCATTTTTTTTTTCTTTTTTCTTCTACAAATTCTTCTTCTTCTGGGAACTCAATGACCAATGGTGGTTGAAAAATGGGAGAATTTGAAGGGGAGTATCAATAGAGTCTTGATAGGATTTCCAGGTGAACTTTTGAAGAGCCAGATGGAGGAGGCTTGAGAGAAGAAGTATGGATTATCTCTAATTCATTCTTGCTGATTTTGCAAAGCCTCAAAATTGGAATCAACAACCTCTCGACCTTCTCAACCTAGTGTATCTTCCTTCAGCCATCTTTTGGAAATTTTGAAGTGGGAACATGAAAAGGACACTTATGGAATATGAAAATTCACTGTGCAAAAATCAATAATGTGTATCTTTTTCAGCAATGGATTTTTCATGAACTTTTTTTTTTTTTTATTTTATTTTTTTTTATTTTGGGACCTTGTGGTCGTATTTTTGGGTGTAGATGTTACTAAATCTACCCCACGGTGGGCACCAAAAACTGTTGGCAAGAAAAAATTTTTGGGTGGAAAAACTTGTGGATTTCTTGCCAATGCTCTAGGAATCTAAGTCCCTCTACTTAACCGGTGTAACTATGCCATATATGCATGCATGATGAAAAGTGGATTTCTGTGGTGGCCTTTCAACGGGGATCCAACAGGGGCACTCCACTGACCCTACGACAAAGCTAGCAATTTCTTACTAGGGAGGAATTTGTCTAAAAGTGGGAAAGGGAGTGAGAAATGAGATAGGGAACTAATGTTGCAGGTAGGAAATCATATTCCTACACACACTAGTTAGAAACTTCAACACATGCATTTATGAGAAGAAACAACCCTACAAATGGCAACAAGATGAGATAAGATTGATGAACTCATAGTTTCTAAAATCTCCTCATCAAAAAGGCTACAAAATCCTTCTTCTTGTATTGATGCTTAAACAGTTTGTACATAGTGTGAGAATGGAAGAAATTTGAGAGTGGAGGAAAGTAGAAGAAAAATGGCTATCTCCTTTGCTTTCTCTAGGTACAATGCACTCTTGAGTTTACAAGATCAATCACCAACCCTTTGAAATGGGAATGGTGTTACAATTTATAGAATGAGAGGTGACTTATCATCTTCCTCATGACCCTCCATATGCCTTATTCCTAACTTTAGACTATTCATATTCCTACAAAATATTTAAGTCCCTTTTATAAAATCAAGGTGACTTAATTTACATTATGTTTCTAAAGTCACTTTTAAGTGACTTAAAGGCATATCAAAAAGTGCAAACCCCAACAAAAGAATTAGAACATTTGAAAGTGAGAGAAATTTGGGGGAGAGGAGAGAGAGAGAGAGAGAGAAGAAGAAGAGGAGATGTCATTCCCGATGAAGTTCGTTGATCCTCATCGATGGAAAGCACCAAATGCAAGTGAAACTCTGAATCTTTGAACTCCTTGCACACTGTGAAACTCCTTCCAATTAGCTCATGAACACTTGCCAAGTTGAATGAACTAAGATGGATCTCGAATGCCCTATGAAAAATGACTAGAATGATCCTAAACAATGATGTCCCCCTAATGATTATCCTTGTACGTCCCATTGTGCCAAAATTCTCTTTGAGTGTGACTTTCTATTTTTAGCAAGTGTGTCATGGGGACCACTTACTATTTTTAGTAAGTGTCAAAAATGTCCGTTCTGGTGAATTCTAAGTTGTAGTGCACCTCCAATGTCTTCACCTCCTTCACAGGCTCTTCTGTTGCTGACTTTCCCGAAATAGTAGTCCCTATGTAGAGACCTACTATTTTTAGAAAGTTGGCTTCTGGAGAGTCAGATTGACATGGAATGAAGTTTTTTTATATGGGTTTTTTCCCAATATCACCCCTCTAAAATTTTAGGCCCACCCGCTTAATAGTCCAGAGATTTTAAACTTTCAAATTTTGACCTAGATAGTGCTTCTGGACGTGACAACCATTAATGGACCTCAAAATTGCAGGTCTAGTTTTCTCCTCCATTTGTGATGAAATAAATTTCATTGTGATAGGTTTCTTCTTCTGATGCTTCATGTAATTCTACTTCGTTTTTCCCAATGGTTTGACGGGAAATTGGATTTTTTCTTCGTTGAGCCAGAAGTGGGATTTCTTCATTATGGATGCTCTATTGCATGAGAGGAGAGTTTGAAGGTGTATTCTTGATGGCCTTGGGTAGAGGAATGAATAAAAATATAATTTTTGTTTCACATCCATTTGGGATATTTCTTCAACTTCTCATTTCATGGCCATGGAGTTTTCTCTTTTTCCTTCTTCTTTTTGTGCTTCTCCTTCTGTGTTTGCTCCAATTTTCCTTCTAGGACCTGTGTGCTTTCATGGAGTGAAGGAAGTACCTCTATGGAAGGTCTAGTTTGAGGTTCAGAAATGGAGGAATGATGGTGAGGAGTTACAGAGGAGGAGATGGAGATGTCTGCACACACGATGTTAGAAGCAAAGCAAGCAAGAACAAGAAATATCGAACAATAACGGTTAAAAAAAATTTAAATTTTTGAGTTGGAGTTGGGAAAAAAATTTCCTTGATGATTCCCTAACCTTAGGGATGTGAGGGACATCAATTTTCATAATGAGTCAAGATGATGACACATGGCGGCGATCCGATGACAGGGAATGAGTGCTCCAAAATCAGCTTTAAAGCACCAGGGGCTAGAAACTGGTCATATGGGTGACCAAAACACTCTCCTAGAGGGATAGGTGCATTTTTCCATGTTTTGTGTCCCTCACCTCAGGGACATGAGGGACATCAATTTCCATGGTGGTCCTGGAGCTGACACGTGGTGCTTGATCCGATGATGACAGGAATGGAATGCTCCAAAAATGCACCTGGGGGCTGAAAGTCGGTCACGTGGGTGACCAAAAGACTCCCCATAGGGGTGGTGAATTTTTCCATGTTTATGTCCTAACCTCAGGGACATGAGGGACATCAATTTCCACGGTGGTCCTGGAGCTGACACGTGGCGTTTGATCCGACGACAGGGAATGGATGCTCCAAAAATGCACCTGGGGGCTAAATTATCAAGTCTGGAGGTCACATGAGGGTCCTAGAGGTCACATGGGGGATGGGAAATTTTTTCAAGGGTTTGTGTACCTGACCTTAGGGACTTCAGGGGACATGAAATCCCACCAGGATCCTAGTGCTTGACATGTGTCCTCCCAAAAATGACTAAGTCCTTGAACTACCTTTGAGAGGGTAACTTGGAACGATGATAACTTGAGCTCCCAATGGAATTTATTGGTGAAATTTTATATGATCCTGACTGGAAATGGAATTTTTAATCCAATGGTGGGGTTCTCATGTCTTTTCATCCATATGATCCATGAAAAATCATATTTGTGATTTAAGACTCCACTTGTGCCTAATAAAAACTTCCAAAATCCTATGCACCAAGGTGTTGTGAAAAATATGATTTCACCATCATGTAGGTATTTGAATCCTCTTTCTGGTGATGTTTTTTTACTTCTAACTCCATCTGGAGCTCTTGGAATCTTCTTTTGAATCCCAACAACTGTTTTAGGCATGTGTACTACTTAGGCTTGTGAACCCTGTTTTTACTCAGACTGCTCCAAGTCTTTCAAAAATTCCTAAACCTTCCAAAATCATTTCCATGATGTTATAAGGTCTTCAATTCACCTCCATGTTGAATTTTTCCCTTTCATTTCACTCTAGGGGGTTGATCCAGTCTGGGAAGGCCAACGATAGCCCTTCCCAATACTACCAGAAGATAACATCTTTTCAGAACTCCCTAAAATCACGTCAATTTCCTGTTGCACATTTACATGACAACACTAGTATTAATAGTTCTTCACTAGTCATTCCTCTTGTAGCTTTGAAGGAATTATCCGTGAACCTTGCCAGTGAATTTGGCTGAAAGTTAGGTCGGTTATCCTTAAAAGGAGAATAAGAAAGCCCACCTTATCTAAACAACTCAAAAGTTGTGTTCCATTTAATCTACATATTATCGTAACAATAGAAAAGTCCATTTTTAGATAGACTCTTTGGATTTTGAATGACGAAAATAGCAAGACATTGCTTCTCAAAGCTCTACATTCAAAGTGCAAATAATATATTTACTTTGTGAATTTTAAAAAAATAAAAGATAAATAGTAATGCAATAAAATTAAAATTCATTACCCTCACTCCCCAGTCTTTATATTTTCCACTTTGGGCCTCTGAGGAAATCCTAGTGATTGTCAAACTGATCGAGCATTGTAGAGAAAATAAATAAACTTGGATTTAATCCAAGTTTTGTTTATTTCATTTTTTTGCTTACAAATAGTAACAATGGCTTTGCTAGATGCTTTTGAAGACAAAATGCGAGCCTTTCAAAATTGCAACCTAGAATTTAAAGACGTGTAAGTGCCTTCGGCTAATATTTTTGGGAAAAATTATATGTTTGTTTTTCATTATGTATTAGTGCACATCATCCCTTTTCAAGTCAACTATATCCTTGGGTTCCACAAAATCCTTTGTATACTATAAGAAGGGAAGAATAATTACGTCCCTCTATGTAGGAATAACACTTACCAACATAGAATGTATAAGAATGGTCAACATTCTCCTTATCTAGAGGATGGTGCACTGATTCTCGGGGTCTTTACATGACACTTAGAAAATTCAATTGGAAATGTATCGCAATTGAATAAAAACAAATAATTTTTTTGAGTGGTTGAATATACCGGTCACTTTATTTAGCATTAAAACACATTTATTATTCTTTTAAGCCCGTGAAACTTTGACTTAGAGCGGACTATCTCTAATTTAGATAAATAAGATTGACTTAGCATCAGTAAATAGCTTTGCATGTTTTGGTGGAGAAATAAAACCTTTTTACTCAAATGATGACAAACAAGAGGTATTATCACATATATACAATTTTTGAATATTGAAAGCATGTCATTATGAATTTCAATTGCATTTGCATGCAATTGGTTTTTTCAGAGTCTATAAACATCCCCAAATTCGAACCATATTTAGAACATGAACTATTATGATTTTCTATTGAGGCTTGCATTTCTGCTTCCCCGAATAAGGAGGCTTCCAACTCCATATCCAAAATAAGACACTTAAGCTTCCAACCGTGGAAAGTGTACAATACTCTTAGTGTACAACCTTCAACACTTTCACACATGAAAACATGCTCCACAACCTAATGTATTATATGCCTTTAACAAATCAATGTAAGATATTTAGAGCTTAATGATCATTACGTAATGCCTTAGTAGGCTATAGACTATAAATGGGAAGGATAAATACCATTTTTGAATATATAAACAATAAGGACCAGCTATCTCTTAATCTGATTATTTGTGTAGATTAACAAATCATTAGTAATGGAAATTATACCAAAGTGTTCAGAAAATGTTCAAGTAGTGAAAGTATCGGATTTCATTAGCATGTATTAAACAAATTATGATTGTGTTAGATGTGTGGCTATTAATTATGTTATTTGACATACAAATACTTTTCATAAAACGTCTTTCCATCATTGTCTTGTGTGGAATGTAATAATTTTCCTAGTGGCTAATCTCAATTGTTCATTATGTTGCATCAAAGCATTGTAATACACATCGAACTTAGCGATTGTTAGGCTTGGAATATAATGTTGGAATATATAATCATAATAAACTTCTTACCGAAGATGCAACAAGGAGATATTATAAAGTTTAAGCCACGTGTCATCTTCTTAATGGGTATTATTTGAATAATAATGCTACAAGTTTATTCATGATTTTACTTGGTTTAATATTTTTTGAATACTAATGCTACATGTTTAAAAAGTGACATATGTCTCATTTTAATTGGATAACTCTATTAAAAAATGTGTACAATATCTAACAACGTTGATAGAAAAAATATTGTTTAAAATAAAATAGTTTATATTTTTTTAGTTTAATGTAAGTAGTTTTTCAAATATAATTACATTAAACACCTATTTAAAAATTAAATTCAAATAGGAAATAGAAAATTCCTATTTAAAAAGTAATTTCAAATCTTATTTTCCCTCCAAATTTTATTTTTCCTAAGGGTTTTTCAAATTTCATTTTCCCTGTATTTGAGATGGTTCAAAATTTCAACCTCTCGCTCTTTTTTGCTAATTGAGGGGGAAATTCAAATTTTAAGATTTCAATATCCCGTGAAATGTGC
Organism: Taxus wallichiana var. yunnanensis; assembly: GCA_018340775.1. NCBI lineage: Eukaryota > Viridiplantae > Streptophyta > Pinopsida > Cupressales > Taxaceae > Taxus > Taxus wallichiana. Next base: position 685,480,631 of record CM031237.1, read on the forward strand.
AATGAAAGTTTATTAAATATTCTCAAAAAAATTGATTAGGGTTTCTACTTTTTTGAGTCGATGGGAAGGCAAGCTAAGAAATCTAAAAAACAATAATCGTAGAGATGAGGATACGACTTGCATCCAATTTTGCAAGAAAAGATGATGTAGTGGAAAAAATATGATTTTTGAAGTTTGGTACACATATTTATTAGGTTGCGAGAGAGGAAAACATAAACAGCTTTTAAATGACAGGAAAACAAGGGAGATAAACACAAAATCATTTCATACAACTTTAGAACAATTATTTATCAAAAGTATCAACCATACAATTATAATTTATCAAATTCATTCCATTCATTTTCATAACAATAATTTTAAAATATCAAGGGGTTTGTGCACCTATTTGTTTGAGAGATTGTTCTAATTGAAACCCCTTGTGATTTTCCTCTTGTGATCTCGCCTCTTATGATTTGCACCGTGATGTGCCCTAATGAAACCCCCGTGTTCCCTTTATTTATTTTTGTTAAATTGCCTTTTGTTGTGCCCTAATGAAACCCTTGTAGTCCCTTTCGAGCTCTTCTACGTCATTGATATATTTCTTGCCTCGCATTGTGTTTTCTCTTATTGGTCCCATCAATTGTTTTCTCTAATTTGTCTTGTTTGAATGCCTATCTCCACAATGATAAAGCTTCATCACACTATGTTTTATTTTATGTGTCCCGTCAATTATTTTTGAATGATTTCCACCACAAATATTTATGAGTAGTAATGTTTTATGAGTAGTTTTCGCGTCTTTGAAAAAAATCAAAAAGTGTTTAATATTATATTGGTTTTGGGAAAAAATTAATTAGGTCTTCCAAATAAATTTTGTTTATTAATATGTTGCAATTAAGCATGGCTAATTAATATAAGTAAGTTGCATTATATTATTACACTTAATGGTCAATATTGAGTCGACACTCTTAATCATTCAATTTCTAAAGTTGGTAATTTAGAAGATGTGGAAGAAAAATAATGATATTTTTACATATTTCCTAAGTACATGTAAATTATATTTAAATATAATAACTTACATATATGCATGAGAAAATATAATAAATATAAATATCAATCTAAAATACATATTAAACCAATTGCACGCTAGGCTATACAATAAAATTGAATAAAGTTTTGGCCATTATGTAATAATATATGTACATATACAATTATATACATATATGGAAGTATATAATTGTATATACATTCTAGATTGTATACATACAACATGTATAACTTCTATCATGCATCCATTCATTGTATTTCGGTTTCGTCATTATACACCCTAACTTATAATAATTGTCTAGATTGGCAAGGCTACTAGAATATATTTCTACTTTACTAAACTCAAATATTTACAATTTAGTTTCATTAAATAAGATTATTTGAAACTAGATATAACCCTCTTAAGTAATACAAAAGTTTATATTAGAGGCCCTTAGGCTTTGTATGCTATGCGAGTCTCGTCATTGTAAAAAAATATTATATATCTTAAGCAATTGCTAGGATCAATCTCTTTATTTTGCATATAGGAAAACAAATTTTGTTGTATAGGGTAATATATTATACACCTTTTGGTGAAATACTAGTTGAAATTTTATTATATATCCTTTGGTGAAATTGTAGGATATAGTAGATTATATTATACACCCTTTTATAATACACGACCGTTATAAACAAGATAAAACCTCATTTATACATATAGTTGTAAAAATTAGTGCCCTTTATGATTCATCTATTGCATTATATCATTGAAAAATAATTTGATATAGCTTAGCGACCATTAGGCTCTAACCATTATATCTAGTCATTGTAAAAACTACTGTACAACTTTGGGATCACTAGTGTTTTTCATTGTTTATAATTATATCATAGTGGATGGAGTATCTTGTATATAGTTATCATAATATATATTGTGTATATTACATAATTCACATCAGTTATATTAAAGAAAATTCTTAGCAACCGCTAAAATCCATTACTTATTGGAAGGACTGGCTTAGTGGTTGTTAGGCTCAACAATTTCTTATTTTTAAAATAGCGACCAAATTTAAAATCATAATAGTAGATGTTAGCGATCACTAGGCATTTTCCTTTACATGTTTCGGTGAGAAATATGTGTTTAATAGAAATTTCGTACTTTCAAAGGCTAGGGAGGGATTTCGATAGTCAAGAAAAATGATGATTATTAACAAAGTTTGCAAGGTACTCATACAACGCTATGATCTATAGATATGTGATCTTAAATGTTGTTGAGAAAAGAGAGATTTGGTATACTATCATTGTATCTTATTAGACGGATTTAAAGTTTAGTTAAGATTTTTTCATTGTAATTTTTTTCTTAGCTTAGTGACCATTAGGATCAATCCTATGCATATTTTCTTCGTAATACTCTTTGTATAGCTTATAAGTCACTAGGCTCAGACTTATACAACTTTTCTTTATAATCCAATTTCATTATCTTAGACTATTTTAAATTGGTTCATTATATTGAAAATTGAATAATATGCGACATTAACATTGTTGTGTTTTCCCTTGTTCTTATTTTGTGTTAGTGGGATTTTCAGGCCCATCATAAATAACTATTGTATATGATATAGGAGTTTTTTTGCATAAACCTAGTTTAGGTTTGTAGATGACAATATAGTCAAGATATATTGGCTCAAAAATACCAAGATAAATGATCGAGCCATAAAATATTTTCCTTTCTTCATGTTGGTCACTTTGGAGGGAAGAAGCTTGCTCGGGAATGCTTAGTGGTCACTAAGCTTGGAGTCATTAAAATATATAATCCTTGATTTTCTTCATCTAGGATGATTCCATGCAACACGTGTACATTTTGTTGGTAAAATAGAGTTGAGTATGAAATTATTGAATCAAAAAGGCAAGATTAAGTGGGAAATGAGTGTGGATGTATTGGTGAGGTGACTAGTAATACAATTATATATATTAGTGGTCACTAGCCACATCCATAGGATTTTGTCACTATAAGGGCTCTTTACATAGGTTAGCGGCTTCTAGGTTCAAACTTATACACCTTTTCTTCATAATACTATTTGTATAGATTAGCAGGTGTGAGGCTACAACCTTTGGAAACTCACCCAACCATATTGTGAAGTCATTCAAATTTAGAATCCTCACTTTTCTAAGACTAGGATGATTCCATCCAATGCACATAAATTTTAATGGTAAAGTGGAGTTGAGTATGAAGAGCTTGACCTAACAAGGAAAGCTTGGGTGGGGATTAATTTTCTTCATTTTATTAAATGGCTATGGTTTGTAACAAGGAAGATGCCAAGACAATAGAAGTTTTTAAAGAAGATTTTTAGGAATTATTTCAAATATTTAATATTGGTCTAGTCAATTGAAGAGTAAAGCTAAGATAGTAGTTAAATATTAATTGTATGGCCAATTTAAGGCTTAGAAAATATATCTATATGTGAATTTTGTTGAATATTCAAATGTACATAATCCATATTAATCTCACTGCATATTTCTTAATTTTAAATTTGAAGAAATAATCACAACTTGGGTGTCAACTTGCAACAAGTTTCTTAATCTCTAGACGATTATGAAGAGTGTTTGATTGTTTGAGTGTAAGACAATGAAGTAACTACCCCTCATGAAAGTTACAGTAAAATAAAATATTAATTTCTATTTTGCAATAAAATCAAATCATATAAAGAGGACTTAATTGGAAAGTAAGATTAAAACCCATGCAAACACACATATGTAAAGATGACTTAACTATATGGACTAATGAATCAAGAGTGATTAAGACCTTGATATGAGCTGATGTTTTTTGATAAGTAAATGATATAAGCTTACAAAAAAGTGATTTATGCACCACATGGGATTTGAACCATTACATCATTATACTATTTACATATATTTAGATTTGAAACAAAAAAATAGATCCCCCACCCGCTCAAGCTTGAGTGTAGGACATGTCAATCAATTCGATCAGGTCCACCATCACAGATCCAACCTCAAACATTTCATAAGAATCTACTAGGGAGCTCAACCTAACCATAGAAAAAGTTGAGAATGCACTTTCGACGCCGAGCCATGTAAAACCTCCCACCAATAGGAAGGCAAAGAGAGTAGAGCAGATAGGGACACAAAATCTAGAAAAGGTAGTCGAAGGACACCAAGTCCCTTTTTCTTATAGAAATTAATCATCGAATCAATGAAGGACTTGAGAATTTACACTCTCCTTCCTAATTCCATGAAGGAATACATGTCCACCCATTCTATGTGATGAGCTAAGTCCATTGAGAACAGGGTCCACAAAGCAAGACATGCTTGCTCAACAACCACCTTCATACCCACCCTATGTTTTGGAAAAATCCATTTTTGACCCATCACCACTAACTTACATTTATCAGGATTAATAATCATAATGTGCTAAAAAAACTTAGCATCTACTTCCAAATTTACCTGTGCACAACCTGAAAGCTACAAATGTTTCTTTCCTAAAATATTTTCATGTTTTCCATAGATTGATCGAAATGAATGGAAAAGATTAAACTTAGTCTATGCTTCTAAATACTAGAGTACAATGCCATCTCACAATATAAAATGGTAAACATAAGTAGGGAAATCATGGGAGACTCCATGCATTGAAAATGCGAGAAGGAAAAAGATGAAAATATAAATCCTTGACCAAAACACACAAGCACATGTGAGAATATACCTTCATCACTAAATGGAAGAATGAGTGACATTAATGATACAATCCAATCCAATATTTTGCACTTGACCATTTCCAATCCGTCATGGAAAATATGATTAATATTAATTAATACCCTCACGGAAAATATGATTAATATTCCACTCTTAAAATCACACAAATAACACTTAAAATAAACATAAATGAAATAATGTCAAATGCAAACGAGATGAAGAAAAGATCAAACACAAAAATGTATGAAACTCGAAGGTAGAGCCGTGGAGGACATTGAAGTACCTTAAATTGTGGATCACCGATATACCTCTCGCCTTCTAGAGACTAGGCCACCTTTCCCATTGTATGAAAAACATTTCATAGCCAACACTAAGAACATAACCATAGTCATAACCACAGTCATAAATCTAAGCATGCTAAGAACATAACCATAGTCATAAATCTAAGCATGCTCATCAACATGGCCATAAGCACATAGATTTCCAAATAGGTGGTGCTCATGAACATGGCCATCATGAAAAATCAGGATTGGTCAAGCCTTTGCTTCATGATGTAGAAAGGGGTGAGCCTTCGGATCATGATCATAGCCTTCATTCATCTACTAAAGATAAAATGCTTGGTTATAGATTAGAAGGAATGACTTAGTGACTCGTTAAGATCCATTACTTATTAGAAGGAATGGATTAGCGGTCACTAAGGTATAATGTTTCCTATTATGAAAATATCAATTAAATAAAAATCATAGTAATATAGCTTAGTGGTCGCTTACGCATTTTATTTTATAAAGACGATGAGAAATATGTGTGTAACGGATATTTCATACTCTTGAAGACGATGAGAAATTATGGATATGTCAAGCCACAAAGAAATAATATATTGTGGAATTTTAACATATTTTGATGGAAGTATTCAACCAAAAAATCACCCAACAATATTGTGGATGATTCCATGCTCCCAAGTAATCCACATAAGTTTTAATGGTAACATGGATTTCCATATGAAAAGCACATGGAATGAGTGTGGTTGTAATGGCAAGGTGGCTAGTTTTCTTCATTTAATTAAATGTTGAGAAACTCAGACCTTCCCCACACCACCCAAAGTTCTTGTTAGTTTTATTGCCAAACCAATGTGTTTTCTATAAATTTATAAAACTTTCCAAAATTTCTAAGTTTCGCTTAACAAGAAATATTATTCTAGTGACTTTTGCATGGATATTATTTCAGTGACCCTTGCATGCATAATGTTCAAATAGAATGCATATTTTTCCTCATTTAAATATTCCATGTCCAAGCCATTGATGTAGGTGAGATTTTTATCCACTGTTCAATTTTTATGGACCCAACAACACTCCCTTCAAGGAATGATTCTCTTAGCCAACACACCCTTGATCCTCTCTCTATGGATTTTTCTTGAATCAATGTAGACATTTAGATACTCCTTTTCATTTCCTTTTCCTAGATCAATATATGTGACATTAAATTGGTGTCACGGGCAGTGTTGCCTATGTTTTACGTGGGGACTATGTTAAGTTCCTTTGGGAAGATTCCATGCTCCCATGCAACGGTTGATGATTGATCATGAATTATAATGGTAAAGTGAGGTTGAATATGAAAATATTGACCTAACGAGGCAAGCTTAGGTGGGGATTGAGTGTGGTTGTAATGGTGAGGAGACTAGTTGTTTATGTTTCATTAAATGTTGAGAAACTCAAACCTTACCCACACCGCCCAATCACCACTCGAACTCCATTCTTATCAATTTGCATCATTTAAATAGTTTTCTATCCTAGCCATTGATGTTGGTGAGTCTATTTTTCTACATATAAAATTCTATGGACCTAACAACATCATTTATAATCTTTTGTCACCCCACCTGTATTGATTACATGTTCATGCCCCAATTGGGTTAATTCTACTTCCTGCCTAGATATGGGGTTTGATGTGATTAGAAATCGTAGATTGTAGGGTCACGAGGCCTAGAGGGTGGTATTAGATTTGGACGTAAACATGCTTAGATAAAGAATCTCTTTTCCTTACTTCATGTTTGTAGACATAGAGGGTGGGATCCTCCTTTGGGGAATTATACTCTTAGTTAGCGCGCCCTTGATCTATATTTTCTATGCCTTTGTTTCCAAATCGGTGGGAATTCGATTCTCATTTTCATTTCCTTTTAAGGGATTAGGATCCATGACATTTAATTGGTGTCAAGGGTGTTGCTGCCCAAGTTTAAGATAGAGAACGTGCACCTAGAGACATTAAGGGTTTTCAAGTGCATTTGGGAAGAGATACATTGTGACTTATAATATGAGGATCCCTTAATCGGAAGTGTTTGGGGTGGAACAATTTCTTAGATCCTATTACTAAGCCAAGAATCCTTGTGTTCTAGTTAGGTAATTCAAGAGAGATATCATGGAAGGTGTTCAGTTCCTCTGGGAAGAGATACATTGTGACTGCCGATCCCTTCATCAAGAACCAAGTCAAGAAGTGTGTTGGTTGGGTGGTTCAAGGAGACACCATTGAGGGTGTTCAGTTCCTTTGGGAAGAGATACATTGTTACTTTCAACGAGGATCCCTTCACAATAATTGTTTTGGGGCGGATAAAGTTCTTGGCTATAACAAATAAATTTGAGATATTTAGAGCTTAGCGGTCACTAGGAAATACCTTAGCAAGCTATCAAATACAAATTGGATTGCTTAAATCCAAATCAATGCTTTTTTATTGATTCACCCCAATTTTTTATTACATGCTCTCGAGTGAAATATAAAGAACAAATGAAATGAAAAAAATCAATTAGGATTATAACTATGGTTTTAGTGCAACATTTATATTCTACTTTCTCTCCTATAAAATTTTCTTTTTCGGGATTTTTAGAGTTTTTGGTTGTAAGAGCAGAGGAGAGACATAACATGATCAGCTATGGTGGCCACCTTACCACAACCTGAAGTGAAAATTTTCAAATGTTGGACATTCAAAGATGTCGGGATAATAATCTCAAATATCATTGGAAACTATCCCGAATGTTTTCGCTTATTTCTTCATGAATGAGCTCTTGTTTTTATTACAATTGTAGTTGGTATTTTTGTATAAATTCATTATTTTTTGAATAGATATTTATTTTCTATTCTTAATATTAGCTAATGATAAAATCAACTGTTCATGGTATAATCTAATGGTTGTTATAAAAACAAGCCTTTTTGTAAATGTAATTCCTTTTTTTCTTTAAGGTTTAAGCTTGATGTTTGGTTTTGCCTTCAATGTTTGTTGTCAAAGTTGCGTTTCAAGTTTTGAATAGTGAACTCATGAGTTAGATTATTACGTGTGTAGTAATTTAAGATCTATCATACCGGTTATTCGGTTTTGTAAGTAGTATTGTATACAAGAAATTGTTTTAGTGATATTTTGACATGCAGATTGTTATTTTCCATGGTGGTTGATGTCACTTTGGTATGAGGGATGAATGATCAATCAAATTTTTTGGGTTTAAAGAAGAATCTTTTTAACTAAAATGTTATTTTCTAGTAAATCTATAGTCAGTAGAAATAGTTTAAATTATTGAATCTATAGTCAGTATCAAAAGATCTACAATCAAGTGCACAATCCTAAAAAAGTGGCCCGATGGATCTTCTAAGATTTAATTTTGGAAACATTTTAAAGAAAATCTTAACCATCATTCATGATAATAAATCATGAAGTGTCTTTTGAAATTTCTTGGAAGGTGGGTAGACTTGAATCTTTGAACTCCTAGGGTTCTAGTCTCTAAGGAAGTAATTGCCATGATACTTCCAATTTAACGCCCATCCCTTTTCTTTAACACTCACAACCTTCGCTTCTCATTTTCCCGGATATGGCCGTAAAGTGGCTAGCGCTAAAACATATTTTATGGGGTTTAAGGAGTGTATATTACTAATTTATTACCCATATTTTTAGAAATTTCTTGTGTCAATGATATACTAACATTTAAAAGAATTACTTGGCTCATAATATGGAATTTTCTACTTGAGTATATTAGATTTATCGACACATGTATAAAAATAAATAAATAACAAACCCAACATCACTACTCCGGGTCGATTAGGAATGAAAAGTAATATAAAATCCAAAGTGAAATATTAATTAAAACCCTAACTTCACCACACCTATATGATTTTTTCATTATTAAACTCTTTGCATAAATTTGAGGCCACTAGGATCTGATTTAATCTAAATTAAATTAAACCTTTGTTTCAGATTAATTATTATAGAAAATTATATTCAAGTGATAAAATAAAATAATGTGTAGGAAATAAGCATTCAACAATGTAAAACGCTAAGAAAATGAAGGGGGAAAGATGACTTATTTGATTCCGTGCAACACAGGAATGATCGGGACTATGTGTCTACTGGAATATGATAGAAACATTGTCACAAAGGCTCGATGAAGATTCTAAAGTACAAAAATATGCAGGAAAAAAGTGCCTCAGTAAGAGAATAGGAGCATCTTAGGCACCAAGGTGACTAGTTTAGGCACTAGTGTCTACTTAGATGCCTGGGTTATGAATTTTTATTGGTCAGAGGGTCTTCGCTCCAATATTCATTTTATTGCTCGACTTCACCGTTAGGATTCTAATCACACACAGAATCGTAAAAATAATTCTACCTACACATGTCCACAAACTACATCAAACATAATAAAAATATGCAGGAATGCAGATTAAGACCGACCTTGGTGGTCACTTAAAGAGAGAACTTACAAATGAGTATTGTATTACATATTAGACTCCATGTAGTTGTGTGTGTGTGTGTGTGTGTGTGTGTGTATGTGCCCTAGGTTTCCCTTATGCAATCTTCACGATGATAGTAGGCTAGATCTAGATTGTTCCAAGTATGCAAAATGTGTGTGATGGAATAAAATGAACTCCTCTCTATGTTGTGTATGAAAATCAATGCAACCCTTGTCCCTTGTATGAATGTGATATATGTATGATCTATATTGCTCTTGTTCCTTTATGTAAGCTTAGGTGGTGATAGATAATGCTTATGATGTTTGGCCCTTGATTTAGAAGAAGTAACTAAGTATATATATGATTCCCTTGTTTGAATTTTGTAATTGAAAACTGAAAGGCCAACCCAAATTATTAAAAGGTTCCCAAGAAGTAAAAGAGACCCAAAAGAGTAAGAAGAAGAAAGAGCAGGACATGGGTTCCCAAGAGAAAGGAGCACCTGGGTGTTTTTGTCCTAAATGGGAATTAGTGTTCGTAACCATATAAGATAAATAAGTCAAGTGCTAGTAGAGTTGTAAGATGTGTAAGACCAGTAAAGTGTAAGAGATAAAGTAATCAAAATGCCAAAGGGAGTTTTCAACCACTAGTTTTCTCGCTTAGGAATCATGTATACATTAGTATGTTTTAGGACCTATAAATGTACCCAAGTGCATAGATTTTGTTTCTACATTTACCCCCACTTTATGTTATTGAGTGAATACTCGATAGAATAAAGTATATAGAATATGTACACCTTGTAAACTAAAGATAAGTGTAGCTGATAGCGTCTTTGAGTGGACAAGTCGCCATATGAAGGATGAAGTGATCATAATGTGAAGCATGGAAACTAGGAAAGGGAGGTAGATCCTAGGGGTGAAGTATATGCATAGTAACATGTTTCTGGATCCTGTGTTTGTAGATGCGAGATGCTTCTTGTAAGGGAGGATCTGTAAAAGAAGAGAAAGAGAGTAGTAAAAGTCTCGTATGTGAAAAATCATAGTAATATATGTATAAGTAGTGTGTAAAACTAGTAGTTAAAGAAAGAGTGCACCTGATGTGTGAGAGAGTAAATGACAAAATTTGACCTATGTATCTTGGAGATGTTGTTGGATGGGGTTGGAAGAGGTAAATTCCCAACCAATAAAGTGTGGAGCTACTGATTTACTGTGTCCTTCTCGCCAAGAGTGAGATTTTTGGGTGATCTCGTGCAAGAGTGAGTTTTTAGGCACTTTGTTTGTCTTAGATTTTTTTGGATGGGGTTGGAAGTGATAAATTCCCAACCAAGAAAGCGTCGAGCCATGGATTTGAGTGTCTTATTACCAGGGAATGATTTTTTGGGTGATCTCAAGTTGTAGACACAAAATCACACACTTTGGGTAATTATCTAGTCCTGATTACATACTACTATTAATATGATTCATAAGTAAGAAAAATACTAATTAACCAATGTCTTTGGCCACCTTTATTTTATTTTTGTCACCACTTTTTGTCTTACACCCTTACTTGATCAGTATTCCTTTTTATACTTCGGATTTTATCATCCTGGACACTAGCACCCAACCAAGATGTGAGCACTAGGTGCCCGTGTCCCCTTTGAGCGCTCCTGACCCCTTTGTACTTTACTCACACTTTTTGGGTCCTTTCTAGCCATTTGAGCATCTTATATTTTTGGTAGTCAAAATTTTTGGGGTTAATTACAAAATTCAAGCAAGGGAATCATATAAATATATGTGATCATAATAAAGGACAAAGAACTAAGAATTAGCTATCACCACCTAAGGTTACATCCATCAAAGCATCTATGAGCTTCATTGCATCCATCTAGCACCATAAAAGGGACACAAGGGCTGGTTATTTTGCATACACTTCATAGGAGGGAATTTCATTCTATTCCATGCACACATCTATTACATTTCTTTACATCTATCTTATTTTATCACTATCAAGTGTGAAACGCACAATAACCACCTAAGGCACAATTACACACACACAAAACTACATTAGGTCTAATATGTAGTGCATCATTCAGTCATAAGTTCACCATTATGATAGCTAAATATAGTATGACCCCTCATTTTGCATCTTTCATTTTTAGGATTTGATGTCTATTTGAGGATTTTGCAAGTTCATATTTCGATGCAAGTTTCCAGTGACCTTGACGATCTTGGTGCAACCTTAGAGTGACCAAAGGAAACTTACAAATAACATATTATGACCACTTAGAGGAGGGATCCTAAGAGTTTCGTAAACCTATGCACTGATTAATAGGCCCAGGGGCACACATGTGCACCCCCGTCCATCTTCAATCCATCATATCTCTCCATATCTACATTTTTTTGGTCTTTGTGTGATACTCCTGCTGCTCTGTTCACATGGTCATCACTTTGGTAAAATTTAGAATTAATTGTGAATCAGCTAAGTACCTTTTTCTCCTCCTTGCAACTAAGGTTTCATAATTTATTGCTTAGTTACTTGGGTGTATTTTCTCGTACGTAATTTCATATTTATTTAATGCTACATAACATTAGATTAGGCATATAATTCAAAATTTAGATTAATCATTTTTGTGAACCCCACTCGTGATCAGTCATTCGGATCCTTCTTTGGCACATCATATTTTCTATCATTCCAAATTGCCAAGTTGTGCTGAAAAATCCCTAGACACCATGTATCTCCCTAGAGATATGCCATCGCATCAAGTGAGTGTTATTCTCAATCATATATTTAACAAACATAGTATTCGTGATCCTCCATCTAATCAGCCCATGTTGGGGTCAATTCAAGCTTTGCATTCTTTATTTCAAGACAAATTTTAGGCTATGGAATCCATGATTACATCTCTTAAATATGAGATCCAAAAACTTAAGGACGCTTCTCAGGCTCATGTTTTTCTCCTTCTACATCTCATCTTCATTCTATGTCTTCTAAACGTGTTCATATTAATGAACATCAAGTATTACCATTATCGGAGCCTCTCACATTTAATCACAATGCTTAGAAAATGATATTCTTATTGAGATCCTTAGTCATCAATTGATTACTTTACCATATACTCATGGTTATCCTTCTTATCATCGTAAAAATATCAAGGTCATTCATATTGCAATTATCATTGAATCAAAGGACATAATAACAATTAATAATATGCTTTACAACAAATAATCAAGCATCTTGAGCATCAAGGCTTTATCTCATTCACTGCACAACATTATGTTGCATGCCCATCTATAAATTCTACATCCAAATGGGCTCCTAAATCTACTCCTTCTATGTCCAATGAGCATCATGCCACCACTTCTAATGTTCCTTCTTCAATTAGTCAAGTGCCACCTATTCAATCCACTCAACCTACTCTTAAGGATGGTCCCACTCCTCCACTCAAGTTATCTATGACATTAGCATGTAAAACAAAGCAATCACATCTCAAGGTTCGTCTTCCATCACTTCCTCCTACTAAGTCATCTACAACATTATCAATTCAAACTACACAACCTCCTCTCAAAATCGGTCTCACTCCTCCCCTTTAAATTATTCTATGGCATTACGAATCCCGGATAAGCAACCACTAGTAGAGAAAGATCAAACTATCGCTAGCCTCTTTCAAATTTTTCCATTCAAGGTCCCTCTACCACCTTCACTTCCACAACCAATAATTTTTGTCAAGGAAACTACTCCTTATATTGATCCCCTTAGCGTAATTGACTAGATCTCAATCACTTACATAATTTGGGGGCATCATAATTATTTCCCCCTCTTTTAACATCAAAAAGTGTATTATATTCACATAATTTCACATCTAGATTTTCACATACGACATATACATCTTAACACACAATCGTATCACCATTTCCCGATGACACGCTCTTGTGCTTTGGTTCACACTTGACTGTTGAGGGCATCTTATATACATGAAATTCACACATTGTGCACTACACATTACATATCACACATCACACATTGCACACTTCACATATGTAACATGCATTGCCTATCCTACACATCTTCAATATCTTCTTCTTACATCTACTATACATCTTACATGATTTGCACTTTCTACCCATTACACATCATCACACTTAACATATTCAACACACATCCATATAGCATTGCTTAATCACACTACATATTACACATTACACATCTCACACATCGTGCATCATACACTTAGGACATATTATCTTGAAACATTTTTACACATTTTGCATGTTATTCATTCTCTACACATCTATTCCTACATGCTGCAATCATTTCCCTATAACTCACTCTAGTTCCACAATCCATACTCGAATGTTGAGGGTTGAAATCTCAAATGGAACTCATCACACTCACACATTCAATCATTCACTCACACACTCTATACTTTGCACTTTCACGATCACATCTTTCTATTACACACAATTAAAACCATTTCTCAATGGCACACTCTCGTTTATGGTTCACTCTTGACCTGGTGAGGGGAAAAAAATAAATAAATCTCATTGCATTCATACACATCCACTCGAAGGGTACACTGCTCCTATCATTCACTCTGCATTCCATTTTGTCTTATCCACACCATATTGCATATCTTGGTTGCATTTACTATTGATTACTTTTGATTACATGTTCACTTTATTACACATGTTAGATAGCTATCTTGTATGTCATTATATTTATCATAAACACATGCGTGTTCACTTGATTTCTAGTTGTGATTGCAGATTCTACATATCTATTACATGCAGGTATTGATGCTTGGTGCGATACTATTACCGGTCCCACAGAGGCTCACCGAGGAGCATCCACTTTCGTACACTACATGTGATATTGTTTCATTTTTTCATAACACATTACTTTATCAGCTTATACATGATTTGACATAGTTTTTATCTTTCTTACATGCTAATGGGTGCTTCATGTGTAACATTTTTATTCATGGCTATTTGCTTCCATGGTTGACTATTACATTGTTTGTCATTTCTTGCTTTTGTATGCTCTTGTTTGGAGGCTTTTCCTTTTGTCTCAAATACACACTTGTCTGCTTTAATTTGGTCTCGATTGTCTTGCAACATCATGATGTCCCATGTTTGTAACTATAATGTCAAAATCATGCACTTTAGACATTATTTAGTCCCAGTCTCATACTACTATTTAGAAGGTTCTTGAGTGAAGAAAGTACTAATCAACCCCCATATTTTTTCCATATTATTTTTAGTCATTCCCGACCTCTTACGCCCATATTACTAGTCGGTTTTCAGCACTTCACATTATTTTATCCTTGGTAAAGGTGCCCAAGCTATTACTTGGGGCATCGTGGTCCCACTAGGGGTGCCCCGATCCTTTTCACACTTTCCCGCCACTTTTTGGTCTCTTTCTAGCCATTTGAGATCTTTATCTTTTTATTGGTTGGCCATTTCGGGATTAATTACAAAATTAGATCAAGAGGAAAAAATATAAAGTTATGAGACCATAATGAGGGACCAAGCAATAGTCACTACTATCATCCTTCTAGAGTTGCATACATCTATTGCATTGGAGATCACTTGCATCCACATAGCTCCTTCAAATGGAAAAGGGCTAGGACATCTGCATCACACAAGCATAGGGGGAAGATTATATTATGTTTCATGCACACATTCTATTACATTTTCTACATCTAGTTATTACTCGCTACTTCACAAAGTGCGACTGACACAAGAGCACCTAGGGAACATTATGCACACACTCACCAAAACTACATTTGGGTTTGAAATATAGTGCAATGCTTAGTTAGTAAGCCCACTATTGTGGAAGATGAGGTCATCGACCCTATTGTATGCATTTTTGTTTTTAGGGATTTGATGTTTGTTTAGGGTTTTCTAGGTCTTTCTATTCATCTTGGCATATCAACGACATCTAAAGAAGTACAAAAAACTTGATGTGATAGACAGTGAGGGTTTTAGACCATCTACTAAACCTGTAAATACCAATTCCAAATATTTTTCATAGACTAGGGCACCCATTTTATAGACCAGAGCACCCGTAGGTGCCCCAGTCCCTCTCCGGCACTCCAAAGTGTAGATAATCAGCCCAAATTCATCCTTTTCGGAATTTTACATAGTCGTTCCTAATTCAAAATTCTCTAGTCACCTTTATAACAAAGTCTCGTGAGCATATTATATTCAACCGAGTTCTTTCCTCTTCTCTCTTACACATTAGGGTTTTTATTTTCATTAGATTAGTTTCTGGGTCATTTACATACTTTTGTACTACATTTATTTACTGCATTTACATGTCATTCTAGATTAGATTAATTATAGGATATATCCACATTTTAGTTAATCATTTTGGTGAACTTGACTCGATCATTCATGTGTTAGGAATGAATAGTGTTCACATTATTATTAGTGTCTGCAATTATATTATCAATGATAATATAATTATATATGTGATGTAATGGTATATAATTACTCACGGTAAATGAGTAATTAGTTATTGTAATAGTTAGTGAGTAGGTTATTACTAAGATGGTTAAACATATTGTTGTTATAAGCAATAATACGTAATTAGGGAATGTTGTTATATTCGTTTCATATTTTATAGGAATGACATTTCCTATATATTTGTAATCAGATTTAAAGAGATAATATACAATGTGAAGAATATTATTGTCTTGTGAATGTGTTCGACTCTCTAATCCTTTATATGTGGCATCAGAGTGAGAATCTCAAAATATTATAATGGAAGTTTTATTATTTTGAGGAGTAAACATATTGGTATTTTTCCCCTGGATATGTGTCATTAAATATGTGTAATAAGTTCTTCTCAAAAATTTTCCCAAGCTAAGAACTTAGCTATGTTCAGTGTATAGATGCATGATTTGCGGTAAAGAGGAGATAAGTAGATCTATATCAAAGATGTACTTTTACATATGAAAGATGCAGATCTAATTGCATGTATATCAATTCACCAATTTTACACTAGATTAGATGCAATCTGTTGATGCATTAAAATAGGAGGACGTATTGCAGTCTGCACAACCATCATATGCATAGAAATATATTGTTGTTTGAATAATTTCCTTGATAGATAAAATTTCATTGGATTTATCTTTTCCCTTTGTGAAGATATAACAGAAATTACAAGAAGCATACAAGGATGTGAGGAAATTTCCATGGAGTAGAGCCATAACTATGCAATGCGATTTGAAGCAGTAAAATTTTAACCAAGCAACGATAATTCATCAAGAAATGGCAATCTCCACCAAGTCTATGTTCACATGGCATTATCAAAACTCTTTAATTGTGAAATCTTTCCACTCAAACGTTGTTTAATCTCCATTTGAAGTCTATGCCTCTCTTGTTTCATCCCATCGAATCTCGGAAGCTTCAATCTCATTTTACATATTTGTTTGATTCACCAAAAACTACAGGTTTGTGAGCATACTTTTATCAACCACATTTCATTTCCTTCCTCACCACGCCATGCAAATTTTTCTTGATATTTTAGAAGTTTTCCACGTTGGAAAATACATGTGCTTGCATTTGGAGCATAATAACTAACAAAATTTCATCAACCCATGCGATGGAGATAAATTCTCTATAACGTATGACATCTATTACAAATCTTTCAAATATTTATCTTATATGGTATGGAGTGATTTGGTCAATATTAGAGTTTAGTTTTCAACTCAATAAGGTTATGTGTCTAGTTTGTAAATGTCTTTTATGATTAAAACATTGTTATTATTTAGTTCTATATTTTCATGTTGTCATTGTTATTTTTATAGTTAATCATTGTTTGAACTCTTTTATAGTCAATTATAGAGTCATTGTAAATTTTCAAATTGTATGAGTCATCGTAAAAGTTTGAAAAATCTTTAAAAGTGACTTATGTTATTAATTTTGTCATTGTCCAAATACACCATTTATTGTAAAAGAGTCAAACTCATATAGGTGATCTTAGGATTTTTTTAGTTATTTATTAATTTTTTCATCATGAGTCAGAGTCAAAATATTGTCAAAATAAAAGAAATTTTCCTTACGGATGCATTTTCGGTGTTACCCGATGTCCTGGACAACCATTGAGCCCCATGATCACATCCACTAAATTAATAACATGATACTGGAGGACGAGAGGCATCGGAGGTTGGAGGTCACTCATCGACCTCTCGTTAGTCACCAATGACGAGGCTGCATAGGTGGTTTGGTGACATGTGTGTAGTGTGGTTTCCATTTTCAAGTGCATTTTCGGTGTTCCTATTTGCAGTGTGATGGTTTGTTGAATAAACCTTTTTATAACTTTTTTGAGGAGTCATGTTTTCATAATACTCACTTTTGGGGAGAAAGAGAATATTTTGAGGTAGACTCAAGGGATGGTTATCTAGCTAGTGTGAAGCTTTTGGATCTTGGAGATCCAGAGTGCAGTGCCCAGGGAGGAAGGGAAAGTACCACAGGAACCCAAAGAGGAAGGGAGCATTCCTGCATAATTCGGCTCGAAACTACACCTTTACAAGGGTAAAAAGATAATCTATGGAGTCTCAGTACTGGTCTATGTAGTGCTTTTAGGATGCGCTTCATCTTCTTTGTATATGTTTCTTCTTCGTTTTCACATTAAGGGGGTGAATATTAGCTATTAATAATGTTCACACTAAGGGGGTGAATGTTAGGAATTAATAGTGTTCACATTATTATTAGTTTCTACACTTATATTATCGATGATGATATAACTATATAGGTTATGTAATGGTATATAATTACTCACGGTAAATGAGAAATTAGTTATTGTAATAGTTAGTGAGTAGGTTATTACTAAGATGGTTAAACATATTGTTGTTACTGACATTAATACGTAAATAGGGAATGTTGTTATATTAGTTTTCTATTTTATAGGAATGACATTTCCCATATATTTGTAGTCGATTTGAAGAGATACTATATAGTGTGAAGAATATTATTGTCTTGTGAATGTGTTTGGCTCTTTGATCCTTTCTATCATGCTCCTAGATTCTTCATTCATACTTTACCATTTTAGGGTTTATTCTCCTTTTAAGCCATGGCTCACTCTCATACTGATTTTACTAAAGAACATCTTAAGGCCATTAATGATCATATTGTTGCACATCCACAAGATCTAGACTTACTTTTACATGTGGCTCGTGAGGAGGCTACTAATTTGGTGGAACTCAATGCTTTTGCGACCATACCCACTTTTGTTGCTACTCAACCACTTGCTTCTACTCTTCCACCTATTTCTACTATTCCCATTTTTGTTACTACTCCTACCAATCATTTTATGCTGCCCTTAGTTTCTCATATACAAAAAGTTTCATTTGTTGGCAATCAAGACTTAACTTCTCTTTATCATGATCTTCAAGCTCAAATTCATAAGTTGCAGCAGGCTACTTCGCATGCATCATTGTCTTTAGATTCTACCTTATTATTACATACTCCATTCACACCTGCCATCTCTACTTATCCACTTCCTCCTAGATTTGTCACCCCTAAGTTTCCCATTTTCAATGGGCATGGTGACCATGCAGAGCATCTTAGAGCGTTTCATGTTGCTTGTCTAGATTTTTCCGATGATCATATTCTTTTAGCTAAAATATTTCCTCGTAGTCTCCATGATTATGCAATGCATTGGTTTTACGACCTACCTATTCACTCAGTAACTTTATTCACACATCTAACTGATGCCTTCCTTACCCATTTCTCCATCAATATAGGCTCTAAGATCTCTTATACTCAGCTAGCATAACTTAAACAGGGATCAAATGAACACCTCGCTAACTATGTTTTGAGATATAAGAACAATCTAGCTAAGATGAAAAATGTACTTGTGGACTCTGAGCTTTAGGACTTGTTCATTCAAATTCTTTTACCACCTCTCCAAGAGAGTGTTATTTTTGAAACCTCTCCTTCGTTTGATCAACTTTTTCATACTCTTAAGCTTTGTGAGACCAAACTCCTATCCATAGGCAAAATTAAGTATCAAGAACATGCTTCATCCTCCACTCATTTTCCAAACAAGATGTCATTCAAACCATCTACCACTAAGCCAACCGATGCTAAAATCACTGTCAACGTAGTCACTCCTACTAAAGAGGTTCAGTCACAACAACCTTGGTGCACGTTTAGTAACTTTCTAATGGCTCCACATCTCATATTGAAATAAATTCTTGAAAGAAATATTATTACTCTTCCCCCACCACTTGAGTTAGACCCATCATGACCCAAAGGTAGGAACTACAATGAGAAATTCCACTATGATTATCATCAATGTGTAGGAAATTCTACAAATAGATTTCTCAAACTCCGTACAATCATCCAAGATCTAATTGATGAAAACAAACTAGAGTTTCCAGAATCTACTAGCTCTACCCCAACCAATGACAAGGGTAAACTCAATATCTTTAACAACAAATCTCAACAACGTGACAAGAAGACATCCAAATCTTTTTCTAATCATACATATCACGCAGTACCTCCTCCTAGATCAGGAGCTCTATATTTCTTAGTAGTGAACACTGACACTTCACCACCAATCATTTATTTTTCTGATGGTGATTATCATGCAAATTTCTCATCTAATCATTTGCATATCAATGAATCTATTGGATTGACCTATATTAACAACCCTAAGGTTGACCCATCATGGATTGTTAGTGCATGCTCTATTTCACTTCTCAAGGCTATCAGGTTATCCTCCATCACAAATTGAGTACCCTTTTAACAAACCCTTTGGTGTTGTTAAACTACATGTTATAGTTGGTCCTCTTACAATGCTTGTGATTTTCCTCATTGGAAACATGGTTAACAATTGTGACATACTTCTCGATCTCAATTGGATTCGTCGCTCTCAATCTATTATTTTTCTCTCAATCTATTATTTCTATGAATCATTTATGACTCAAATTTATTCACAACAATTAGGTTATTTCTATTGATGGTGTCCCTCCATCTACTCCATGGTCATCATCTTCTCACACAATGTCTAGCACACCACCTACTTCATCTAGCGCATCACACTCTATGTTACTCAAAGCATAATCTATGCCTAGTTCACCTACTCACACATTACCTACATGACCTCACCACTCTGTTATTCCTACACATAGGTATAGGCCCATTCCTAGGACAATTATTGCATCTCAACATAGATCACCACCTCAGTTTATCCCACGTAGGTCTTCATCACCTTCGCACTTAGCATCACATAGATCTCCATCACCGACGTATTTTACTACGCCACGAGTTTCATCATATGTTCATCCCTCACATGCACATAGACTTCATTCACCAGTACAACATTTTTCTACTATACCACCACTATTATCCCGCAGTCATATGCTTTCATCATCACATACATCGGATGAAGGACCTTCATCCTTCACTATCATTAGACAGTTCCTTCAAAATCACCCAACTTTGTAAAGATGATCTCATAAAATATGTACACACAATGTACCTCCCTCTTGATACGCCACATTCAAAAGTAAGTGTAATTTTCAATCATATCTCTGAGCCCCCTATTAGTCATAATAACACATCTAATCAATCCATCTTTGAGTCAATTCAAGCTTTACACCTATTTTTTCAAGATAAATTTCAATCTATGGAAACCACGATTACTACCCTCACAAATAAAATTCAAAATCTCAAGGATGCTTCTCATTCCCATGATAGTTCTTATTCTACATCTCATCCTGATCCCATGTATACTACATGTGCTCATACAAGTGAGGTCAAGGTGATTTAACAAAATTAATGTAGATATGTTAAACCCTAGATATGTTATTTCGAGTCACAATAATAAATAAATCACTAAAGTACACAAAGTGACATAAGTAATAAACATGATAAATAAAACCCTAAGTGCAAAAAAAGAGATAGAATACTTAGCTGATTTCACTATAAATCCTAGATTTTGCAAAGGTGGAGACTTGGTAAAATCAGAACACATGAGGTCATAATCTGAACCTATAAAAATGCAAAATTGTAGAGTAAGTTTGGACCAATGTGCCTAGGGCAATACTAGGGAAACTGGGAACTAGGATCCCTATTTGGGCATCATATTTTACACATATGCTTAGAAACTAAACTACGCCAATGTAGTATTATGTGTGTGTGTGTCAAAATCATGCCCTAAGAGGCTATTGTGTGTGTTATACTTGATAATGAGCAAGTAGTTAGATGTAGAAAATGTAGATAGATGTGTGTATGAAATAATGAATTTCCCCTCCTATGCATGTATGCAGAATAACCACCCTTGTCCCTTTAGTGAAGCTAGATAAATGCTTAAATGCTCTTTAGATTCCTTTGGATAAAACCTTAGGTGGTGATAGTACATGATTATATACTTTTCCTTTAATTTGATTCCATAACATTATATTTATATGATTCCTTGATTAAATTTTGTAATTGATCACTAAAATTATGACCCCTACGAGATAAGGATGCCCAACAACTAGAAAGGACCCAAAAAGAGCGAGTAAGATACAAAGAGGTCTAAGGTGCCTGGGAGGGATGAGGTTGCATGGGCGTTGGTGTCCAGAGCTAGAAAACATGAAGTTTCGAAGGTCATACTGGTTAGTAGGGTGTGTAAGGCCAAGAAGGAGACTAGAAAGGAACCTAAAAGGTCAAAGGTAGTGATCAATTAGTACTTTTCTCCCTTAGGAATCATATAAATGCAATGTATGTGATTAGGACCTAGAAATGTACCCAAGTGTATGATTTAGTGTCTATATTTCCCCACTTTATGTTGTTGAGATAAAACTCAGTAATATAAAGTAGATAGAGATATATACTTGATAACCATGTAGATTAATGATGAATAGCATGCCGAGAGATAAGAAAAAGTTTGGAGTGATAAAAAGTGAAGCGTGGAAGCTAAAAAAGAGGAAGTAAAAAGTGATGATGACCCTAAGGGTGAAAGCGTATGTGTATATGTCATGTTGTACCTATTTTTATGTAGTGCTTAAAGTGCAATGGATGGATGTGACTACTACTTCCCATAAGGAAGGACTCCGCAAAAGATAAGAATGAATGAGTAGTCAAATATGTGTATATATAAAAGTTTCAATCTAAATGTATGAAATGCATGTAGGAAGTGTGAAAAATAGAAAAAGGAACATGTGCACCTTATCCGTGATGAGTGAAAGAGATAGAAAGGGTCCTGAAAATGTTGTAGAAGAACGAGTTTTTTCGAGAAATCTCATGTTAAGTGCAAGTTTTTGGGGTGATATCATGCCACGATAGAAGTAGTGTAGAGAGAAAGGTCTAGTATCATTCTCCATCCTTTGGATACTTCCCAAAATTTATACACCATTGCAGATGGTGTGATCATGTCTTGCTCAAGTTTGATCCATTTCAATCTAGTTCAATCTAAAGAAAAAGGAAGATAAACTATAAACTCGATTGTTGGAGGATTGTGCCTATACTTGTGCCAACCACTCGTGAACTACTAACAACCGTGTTGATATGAGAAAAACTATGTATCTACCCCCTGGTCATAGGCACCCATGAAGGGAAAGAAGTGCCTAAA
The DNA here is from genome assembly GCA_018340775.1 of Taxus wallichiana var. yunnanensis. Lineage (NCBI taxonomy): Eukaryota > Viridiplantae > Streptophyta > Pinopsida > Cupressales > Taxaceae > Taxus > Taxus wallichiana. The sequence continues at coordinate 685,503,578 of CM031237.1, forward strand.
CACCCAAGTTTATATTTGGGTGCTAGTTTATGTGCTTTGGAATAAGGACACAATTTTGATTCTCGAGTTACTGCAGAGACTGTAAAGTGTGTTGACTCTGTGTTGAACTATGACTGTAGACTACATAATGGGGTGAATGATTCACCCAATAGATTCCCCCTCGTTTGGGGTACATGCAATGCCACTAGGAGGATGTAGAAAAAAATATGACCCCTTACATCGAATCGATACCAATATGTAGGAGGGAATGTGCTTGGTAGAAACCAAGGCACATGCAAACAATGGCTAGGATACGAGTGTTATTAAAAATAAACATGTATATAGAAAATAGTGTAAACAAGAAGACAATGAAAAGTGGGTTGCAAAAATGGGACATCACTCACAATGTTGCAAGACAATCAGGGCCAAAGCTATCAAAAGCATACAATCAATGATCAAGACAAGACATAGGGAAAATCTTGAAAACAATGACATGTAATAGAAAAAAGAGACAAGAAATAGTGAGAAAATCATCGACAACCATGGTGGAAAATAGTTCTGCAAGACAAATGTATTAAATGAAGCACCCTTTAGCATATTAGAAACATATAAAGTATGTAAAAATCATGTATGATCTGATAGAGTAGTGTGCTCATAGAAATAAGTAGTATAAAATGAAATGATAACACTTGTAGTGTGTACAAATGTGGATGCCCCGAGGAGCTGCTATGGGAATGGTAAAAGGTACAGTTCCAAACATCCATGCTACGTGTAATGATCTGTAAAGGTCTCGTGATCACAACTATAGGGAAAGTGAATGTGTATGTGTGTATAGAAATATAATGATACACCATGTATCTGTCTAACATAGTAAGCAAAGTGTAACATGCGAGTATAAGTAAGCAAGAACAATGTACAACCAAGATATGTAGCATGTTATGAATGAGTGTGATGGAATGATATGCAATGTGAGTGTGATAGGAGCCACATGCCCCCGAGTGGATGTGTATGCATGAGATGAGGCTCATTTCTAAATCCCCCCTCAACACTCAATAATGAACCATAGAAAAAGAGTGTGTCATCAAGAAATGGTTCAAAGTGTGTGCCAAAAAGATTCAATCAATAGAGTGTGGAGCAAGAATTATGGAATCATGTGCTATGATGTGTAAGCTATAAACATTAAATAATACATTAGAAGAGTTGATTGTAGAAAGGTGTGAATGAGATGCTAGAAAGATTGATCCTTGAAATGTATAATGATGTGTATTAGGTGTTAGAAATATTGATGAATATCAAGTGCAAGATGTAGAATGTTGTGATTGAGGTGAGGTTCAATTCATATTTAGACCCTCAACAATCGAGTATGAACCATCCGACTAGAGTGCGTCATCGGGTAATGATGATACGAGTAGTGTATTAAGTTTTATGTTTACGAAGAATAAATATGAGATGTGAAATATGAAGTGCTAGGATATAAATGATAAGTAATTGAGTCACTTTTATTTATTTTTATTGTGCATGGTCCAATGATATAAGACCATGTTTTTATATTAATTTTTCTAATGATACGAGAACACATGTATTTAGAAATTACATCATCATGGTCTCACTACCTCAAAGTGCATCTTACTTCATGCCATATCATTAATCACAACTACTAATGATGATAATAGTGGGCACTTTATAGTAGCACATCCCTTTCTACCATCCTCTTCTAGCCTTATCATTGTCCAAATCTAATCCTCATCATCACTAACTATCTAACCTCTCCATCCTCCAATATCCACATCCAAATCATACCCTCTCGCATCTAAAATCCTCACCCCTTGGTTGGAGTATCTTCTAGAATCCTATTATCAATCCAACTCACCACTTCATCAATTCTCATCCTATCCTATCATCCAAATCCATCCACAAACCAATCCTTAGGGTAAGTGCAACAAGTTGGGGGACCAAAAAGTGAACATCAAATCTTAAATTTTACATCAAAAACAACAAAACATAAAATTTTCTCTTCCATGGACTTTAACCATGCCAAGAAATCAAATACATGTCACAAAAATGGTACCATTGCGTAGGGAGACTCTGTTAGCTTTGTAGAAATATTGATTTTAAAGTGAATAGAATATGATAAATATCATTTTATAATTTTTTACTAATAGTAGGTCTTTAAGACACTTTTTCCCGTGAATGTTCATGTCTATGTTTAAGACTACAAATTTTGTTTCACTTGTCATAATGTGATAAAACCTATACCATCCCAACCGTGGTGAAATTCTATACACGTTCAAAAAAATTATTTGATTTTGATATTTTTTATGAAGTTATGGTAGACAAACAGAAAGTGCTCCATTTTCTTTATGTTTTCAGACCACTTTCATAGAAAAAAATCATAAAAAATATTACTAAAAAAATACAAAATAAAATATATCCCAAGATAGACAACGACATCTAACTTTTCACCAAAGGAAAAAAATATCAAGTTTTGGTCATCCAAATCATGGACAAACGGACTACAATCTTATAGGATTTTAAAAAAACCAAGTCATTGAATTTTGAGTGTTTAATATAGCTAAAATTTTCTTTTAAAAAATAAAATAAAATTAGTGCACGCATTGCTAATAATCCCTACGAGTTCAGATTTTGTTGTTATTTGCAATGTGGCGTCCACTTATGACCCCTTTTTGGCCCCCCAACTTGTTGCACTTACCCCTTATTCTATTATCCAAACATCCTCAATCTTATAACATTTTCAAATCCAACATCCTCCCATCTAAATCCCAAATATTCAATCCTAAACCCTTGATTGGGGCATCCTATAATCCAAAATCCTCAAAACTTAACCCCATGATTGGGGCATCTTATAATTCAAGAAACCTAAATCTTCCCTCTCATCATACATCATTTACTGGGGCATACTTTATTCCAAAACCCAATATCTCCTAAACCACCAATCTCCTACTTCCCTAGTCCTCTAATCCTACTCTTATGAATCCTCAATCTTCTAAAAATTCTACTCTTCTAATCCTCAAATCTCCTCATCCTCTAATCCTCACTCATCCACTAACTTGAGCCTCTCCTCTTCTGGATTGGTTACCCACCTCGTTCCTCCCTACCTAACCCCTCAAGGAGGCATCATATCACCATCATATTTTCTTCTTTAAAAGGTCATTACCACGCAATAAACCTTCAAAGAGGGGAAAGATGTACACATGTGAAATGTTGACAACATAAATAAAATACTTATTAATATATATTCCCCATCAGTAACACATTATCACAATCCCCATCTCAATCATATAATAATTAATCATGAGATTAATTATTATTAATCCCTAATATCATATACATCCTTATCTCAAATATTCTTATTTGCTCACCCAATAATCCCATCTCACCCTTAATATTATTAATTCACCATTATATATTATTATCCCATCACTTATCCCTATTATCAATTTATAAGAATTTGAAATATCACCCACCTACCCACCTCCTCTACACTTAACTTCCCTAATCATAATTAATCTCACATAATTCTATCCTAATCAAATGCTCCACCCCAAGTCCGGAGGCTTCTATTTCTAGTAGCCTCTCCAAAATTCCCTCATTTTTATTCAAAATTTTAATAATTTCCTCTCTCCATTGAATTACAAATTCAATAGAGAATCCTCCTAATTTCTATAATTATCTAATTCTAGAATTCTCCATCCTTCTCACCAATCCTCAATCATTGATCCATATCCTACATGGATCAATCTCCACCCTTCATTCTTCCTCCCATAACCTATAAATTTGGCTCACCACCCTCATAGAAACCATCTTTTAAAATTGCAACCAAGTGTTTCACAAATATTCCTAGAAATATCTCAATCATCATCTTTCAAGGCCATCAAACATCATAACCAATCATCAAGCAATCAAGGGGAGGTGTTATCCAACTAAATCCACAATCTGAAGCAAGAAATATTCATCCATTTGAGCACATCCAAAGCATCAAAGAAGGAGGATTACAACTTGTAGGTAAGTGCAGGTATAACATCCTTTCCCTCTTTTTATCTTGCTCAATTTGAGGTAGATATTAGGTGTGTTAGATTAAGGATTAATCTAGTTTTATTCTTAACTTTTATTTACAAACAATAATCCTTTTTGTCTACAACGAGAATCAATCAATCAGTCTCCCTCATAATCAAATATTTATTTCTTTAGAGCATATTTTATGAATGCGCATGTACCATCATGTTCCCCCTTCCCATGACCAATCTAAAAACTCCACAAATGAATTATTTTGAGATAATAATGATTGCGACCAAGTGAAAAGAAAGGGTGAGAGGATTTGAACTTTGATGTGCAACTATTTGAAAAAATGAAAGGTTGATCCAATTGTACTCCTCGTTGACTAAGATATTGGAAAAATAACTGAAAATAGTGTTGTATGAAGTGGGTGTCATGTTCCTTATCATCATTGATATAGAAGTGGTACTCCTACTTAATCAATTGCGCTTCTCATATGTACTTATAATACAATCAAAATCCAATTATGCAAGCCTATAACATACATGAACCATGATAGTAACCTAATTAGTATGATAATATTATGTCTAGATCTCCTTTCAATGAGAAAAGAGTAATTATCAGCAAAATCAACCACGGCATAATATGAAATCGAGAGGGAATATGTCTTTATTGGTCTTAAATTATGTATCCTACCACTTTGCATAGTGATAATGTTTGATGTAATGGTTGATCATACTTTGAAAACTATTCATGAATATTACAACAGGATTTCCTCTTCTACCAAGTCCAATCTCATTGTGTTCTTTCAAAATATTTTTAAGTATTTGATGTATTTGAACCTATAAAATCTATATACATATTTCAATGTTATATTCATGTGCACTAAACATAAAAATCAAAATAAAATATATCTAAATTTAAAATTATATAAATTTTCTTTGAAATGATCACCTCTTACAAGTCACCATTTGAATGGTGTCCGAGTCTTCATCTATTTTTGAAAATATTTTCAAGTCCCCACACTTGTAACAAACACCTTTGATGTAAGCCATTAGACCATCAACATTATCATCAGATATAGTACAAAGAATCGAATCTATGAATTCACTCACAAATCTAGGGAGGCATTTTCTAGACCATTTGATGCTCCTCTTAACTTTTTATACACCTAAAAAAATGGATTGTGATTACATAAATTAAATCACATGTCAAATAACAAAAAAATCATTTGTAATATACCTAGAAATGAAATCACACTTCAATATATAAATATATAGTATTTTGTACCTAATAGCGATAATCAAAATTTACATGATAACGAAAACATGTTTCAAGAACTTTATCTACCTATACATACGAAGGCTTCAAAATATCAAACATTCGTTTCCCAATCTTAATGTGGATGTTCTTTTTAAAATCTAACACACATCTCATGTTGAGTTTTTTCTAGCCAATGTTTTGGATGTTCTATATACTCATTATGACACATCTTACATGTTAAAACATCCCTAACATTTGACAATCACGAGTTCTCTCACTCCAAAAATAAACAATTACCTTCACAATACTTTTCTTAATTTATTAGAACAAATACTTATATACATTAGTGCCCAATTTTATTCCATAGTAGAATCATCCAATGTATTCCTCCTCTTTGTATACACACTCATAGTATTTCTAGAAATACCCAAGGCCTAAGTAATAATGATAATATGGTGATTATTTTTGTATCTTCACTTACAACTAAAGTTAATATCACTCTGTAAGAAACACTCTTATCAACAAACCTAGTTTTTGTTCCCGCTAAACTAATTCCTTTGGAAACATTCATAACAAACTCTTGTTGCAAATTGTTTTGACTTTTCATGTCCGAAATTGATATCTAAAGTTGTAATGTTTCCTTCATATCAACATGATTCAAGAATGAAACCGAAAAATGTACTCAAATTAACGAATTCACTATATAATATATCAAAAAATTACTTGTTTTCTTTCTTGACAATGGAACCTGGTGGGCACATTCTTTTAATTTATTGAAATCCATCTTCACCAAGTGTTTCAAATTTTTCTTAGGAAGTAATTTCATAACTTCTATTATCAAATAAACATATTATTTAGGAGAGGAGGGCCTTCCATATCTGCATCACCTGTGTTCATTACACCAAAAGTTACCAAAAATAAATAAATTACATGATTACACCATTCATGAATGTTTCTCTATTCTAGTACTCAAAACAAGTATCTAATACCAAGATTTTATATTCATACAAAAGTTAAGTATACCATCCATATAAGAACAAAATACACCATATGCAAATATCATGCCTACATACATCACATTACAATATTTAATTTACAACAATACATGTTCAAAACATAAGAAACTAGATGAGGAAAATTATTAATTGCACGAACCCTTATTATTACACTAAATGTTCACAAATTTCCCAAGTATATACAAAATTCCCCTCTAAACCATCATGAGAGTAAGTAGAAAATCATTTGATTTCATCTTTTTGTTATCCCCGTTTTGAGTTCACGACAAAATGATCGGATAACCCCTACAAAATTTTCGAAGTAATTTTGCATTATGGCCTCTTTTAAAGAAAATCGGGTTTTACCAACAGCTCGACATATCTGAGTTTAAACTTGCTTTGTGTCGCGTGACCTCAGAAATCCGAAACCCGCCTTGTATTGAAAAAATCCTTTGAAATCGGGTTTTCGGAACCCCAAAGCATCGAAACGTACATAAGTTAAAAACATGTTTTATGACATCTGACTTCCGAAATCCGAAACCCGCCTTGTATTGAGAAGACCCTTTGTATTCGGGTTTTCGGAACCCCAAAGCATCGGAACATCCATGATCCAAAACATGTTTTATGCGCCATGTTCTCCGATTCCCGAAGTCCGCTCAATCCTTTGTATTCGGGTTTTCGGGGCTATGTAGCACCTAAGCACTTCATGTTTTGTGCTCTATGTTTTCCGAAACCCGAAACCCGGAATGCACTAAATCTCTTCGTGTCGGGTTTTCGGACCCCTCCAACATGCTGACATGGCATTCATGCCGAATGGTTGGTGAGTTGGCACGTGCCGAGCTGAAGTGTATTTATTACTAATTTTCTTATAAATACGCGGATTTCCACGTCATTCTTACCATTCATATTTTTAATTCGTGGATTTTTCGCATGCTCTTCCGCTTTCAAAACCCGCAAACTCGCATTGCCCGTTTGGATCATTTGTTTTCGATCTTACCTGTCTCGAATCGAAGGTATTTTTCTTCCCTTCTTTATTCTTGATTTTTATGAATCGATTGCGCGTATTTTCTTTCCAATTTCTTGCCAGTTGTTGAAGGTTTTCTTCCCTTCTTCTTTCTGTGTTGTTTTGGAAAGGGTTTTGGGTTTTTAGGGTTTATTTTCTTTTTGAGACTATCAATCGATGATCTTTGTTTCTTCCACAATTCTAATTATATGCATGATGTATGGAATATGAATAACAAAAAAGAAAGGAAGTTGTATATGTGGAAATACAGGAAAGACTTTGTTTTTGCTTCTCGGTTTTTGAAAACTGTTTTCTGATTCAAAGGCCCGGAGTATAAAGGAAGCTTGAAGTATCGGGGTTTCTCAACATTCCGACCTCAACAGTAAGTGTCGGGAATCTCCGAAGTTCCGTCATCAAAAGTGGGCGCCGGGTTTCCTCCCGTGTCCGCCATTAACAGTGAGTGCCGGGTTTCCGCCTGTTTCCGTCATCAAAAGCAAGTGTCGGGCTTTGCCAAAGTTCCGACAGATCAAACTTGTCGGGTTCTCAGGGTTTTCCGACATCCTCTTCAGCGTGTCGGGTTCTTCTTTTCTTCCAGCGCATTCAGTCAATCGGGATTTCCAGTTTGAACAACATCACCTGAGTTCCGAGTCTTTCTCCTCCACATTCTTCATGTCGGACCACTGGTCCATCTCGGGAGAAGGCCGAGAAGTCTAAAGCAGATGAAGTACAAATTTAAGAAACCGTAATCCCCATCATATATTGATTGTAATTATGATATCGTGGGATACCGAACTTGGCAACATAGATATGGACGACTTTTGGAATAGGGTGAAGAGTTCTTCTCAAACCCCATGGATGATGGCTTTAGCTAACAAAGTGGGCTTGCCCTCGCAGCAGCTTTCCCATGTCGCCCCAATGTCCAGAGTTTGTTTTGGCTTGTGCGTCCATTCTACGACTCTCCCTTCTCGTTCAGTAAGGAATCAGGCTGGTGAGGTAGTTATCAAACTAGATGGAGCTTATTTTGATGATCTCCGAAACTACCTAATTTCGAGGAGTATGGGGACCTAGACATCAAGTCGGCTCAAGGCACAGGGACAAGAATTAGGAAAATTGCATTAAGGATGTCAATAAGAAGTTCTTGGTCAAGGAAAACCAAGAATATCTAGATTTCCAAGAACTATTCCTAGATGTGATTTCATACAAGAAATCAATGACATTATCACCCTGCTGAGCCGGGTTTTTGGCTTGCTGGAATCAAATTTATTTCATGGATGGATGTATCAGTTTATGGTCACCATCAAGAAGAACCAGCAAGGGATTGACTGGGGAACCCTTATCAGTAATGAGATTGACTCTCAGATGACGACGGTCTTATCGACCGGAAAGTTTTATATGTTCTCATATGTGGCCTATGCAGCAGCTGGGATGAGGAGCTATCCCGGACTGGATACTAAAGGAAGCAGAACGACAAACCCAGTCTATAAGTATTATCCTCAAATAACAAAGAAGGGGTCCAAGGATCATTTTAGGAGGGTGAATGACGCCTTTTTCTACGAGAACATCTGCCGGCTGAATCCAGGGCTAAGAAAGACAAGGGTATCAGACGAAGCTTGGACTGAGGTATCTAAATGGGGATGTATCTTCTTACAGTTCAAGAAGTTTACCTACCTTCGAACGGTCATGTACTCGGGAGAGCCTTTCCGTCTGCCTCGCTATCCAGGGGATAGATTGATACTAATAGAATTGGTCAGACAGCTATTGGATTTTCACAAATTTCAACAGAGCAAGCATAAGGCAGCAGTATCCTTCCCAATTTCTATTGGGAGATATACTTGCTCAACAGTGGCAAAGGCTAAAAATGTTGAATGTGAACTCCAGGAGAAATTAAAGAAGCATATGAAGTCTCGGGATGGTTTTGACATCCGAGGAGTACTTAGAACCTATGGAGCCCAACATCTGCACAGGCCTGACATTGAGGATATCTGGGTGGATCTGCGTGAACTTGAAGTTGCGTTCGCGCAGAAAAAGATAATAGTAGGTTAACTATTAATGAGATTCAGACGCTAGAGCTTTCTGATTTGCCAGATGGCACAACTGACAATGAAAGTGTGTTGGATATGTCCTATGATGGGCTTAATGAAGATCGATACGTTTTCCCGCCTATTGATTGGTCGGCCAGCGAAAAAGCCTCTATCACAGATAGGTCGGCTCTCATTCTTGCTCGCACCAAAAAGTGGCTCTCTTCTTGGGGCATGAATTTTAAAGATGACAAGTTTCCAAAGTTGGCAAAAACAGAGGGTGGGGCCCTCCCCAAAAGAAAAGGACAAAGAATCTTCTGGGGGTCTATAAAAATCAGGATCCCCAAGAAGAGGAAAGAAAGACAAATCTCTTCAATTGTCTCTTCAGCTCAAACGGTGGTTGTGCCAGAATCACCAACACCACCAGAAATAGGGGAGATTAATTTAGAAGAAGGAGGAAGCCAGCTCTTGACTTCACCATTTGTTGATTGCTCAACTGGAGAGACCTTATCTCTTGCATTCAAGGCTTTGGAAACTAAATCTGTGCCTCCCCCTCAACAACCATTTCAGCCTCCTCATTCCCCATCCACTTCTTCAAGCATGGCCAATATTTTCTCCGGGCTCTCACCCCTCTCTGCTGGAACCCAAGTGATCACCAACACTCCCCCACAACTTGTGCCTCTATTCATTGCACCTACTACCACGTTGGCTATTGTTCCCCCTCCAATAGTAGAATCTTCTCCCCTTGAGAGTAGAATACCAGTTACTACAACATTGGCAATTTCCTCTGATACTCCACAATGGTTACTCGAGCAAACTCCGAGGAAGAGGAAAGTGATTGTACCCCTACCAGCCTTTGATTTCAGCTCACTCAAGGCTTCTATTGCGAGATCACCAAGAAACCCAAAACAGCTTCAAGGGTTTTGGTGGATGCTTCAGAGATAAGTTCGCAGAGATCGCCACTCCTCACCGACAAAACTAGAGATGATGTAATAGTCATTGATTACTGGTAACCAGTGGTGGCTCTAGGAAAGTGACAAAGAAAAGGGCGCGCAGAAGATGCAAAGGATTCCATAGACGTCCTGTGCCAAAAGTTGAAAGAAACAAAGGACAGCAGAAATGAGCTTAAGGAAAAAGTGGAGCAGTTGACAGAGGTTTTGATTAAACTCTCAACACCCCTGGAATCCATACCATCTACTTCTCAGATCTGCTGGATTCGATTTCTCATCGGTGCCTACGATTGAGAAGATTACTAAAAAAGGAAGGGTGGTTGATGAATGGATCCAAAAGTTGCTCCAACAAGGGAAGGAAGTAATTCAAGACGTGGTGAAAGTTCATCACTTTGGCGAGATTCAGAAGGAAGGAGAGAAGATGGATGAGGAATTCATCAAGAAATTGGATGTACTTGATTTGACTTGTGAAGCTCTCCAAGTGCTAAAGCAAATACCAGCACATCTCTTGGTAGAAGAAGGCGTTCTTCCACATACAGATAAACACTTTCAGCTGATCAAGGCCATCAAGTTCAGAGTAAAGATTCTCAACGAAGCCTGCAGCAAGTTGAGAGAATCAAGGGATAAATTGATCGATGGGAAAAGTGATCTGGAAGAAGAATTGCTAAAGATTTGTCCAAAGGTGTCAGTTGGGAATGCAGGTATCCTATCACCAGATGATCTCTTCAAACAAGTTCAGGAATCTATTCAGCATGAACCTGTACACGGATTTGACCTTGAAGTCATTGGTCAGTTTGTAAGGATTGAGCACACTTTAGAGGCCTTAAGAAAGCTCAGCAAAGGATTGAAGAAACTTCCCGGCACTGCCAGTGATGTTCATGAAACCTGCGAAATGTGGAATGATCACTCCACTGCGCCTGATGAGAATGAAATGCAAGGCATTATTCGGAAGTTCCAGGAGTTTCGTAACAAACAGTCTCAGCTGGAGGAGGAGAAAGAAGAAGAAGCAAAAGATGATGATTCGGATTAATTCCCAACGTCCCATGTCATTTCTATTTTTAGATTGACATGTCTTTGTTATTTCCGTTTTATCATATTTTTAATTCATGTTTTGACTTGATCTCCTGCGTGAGAGTCATGCAAAATTGAACTCCAGTTAACATGCTACTTTTTAGGATCTGTCCTGTTTTATCTCTAGTTCCTTTTGTTATAAATAAGGGATGCCTGTGCATTCAAAAGGGTCGAGAATTTTTGAAGCATTAAGAGGCTATTGGAAAGGAGAAAAACTTTGTGTTTTCTTTCAATCATTTTGAAGAATAGAAGTTGATATTGTTTTACAGACTTTGTGTTGTGAAATATATCTTATTTAAGACAGTGTTCTTATGTTCATGATCTTAAAGCTATTCTTTGCATAGAATCTCAGTGTTTCTAATTATCTCGGACACTATATCTGTGATCTAAAACTCGTATGATTATTTCGTGCTCTGTGTTTACTCGAAAGAAAATACGTTTCTCCCATTTCTTTTCTACCGTGCTTCTTTCACTGTAACAGTTTCTAACCTATTTCACTTACGAAAGCAATATCCTTGAATCGTGTGAATGTGGATTTCGGGATTTCATCCCAACCCCCAATGGTTAGATTAGTGTGAATATTGTATATATTATTTACTGTGTTTTAGATTAGCAATAAACAGCAAATTTCACTGTCTTTGAGGAGGGATTTAATCCCATGTATCGTGGTTGAACCTCATATTTTGGTTTGACAAAATATCCAACCAACAGCTTTTCTATCTAAAGAGGGAAAAAGGGGGAACATGTTCAATAAACACATTGTTTAAATACAAGATTTAGAAGTAAAAGTAACCCTAGAAATTTTATTATGTTATATTTTATACTAATCATAATCATCATCATTAGATTCATTTCCATTATCACTATAGTCATCATTAAGAACATACTTATTTGTATCTTCAAGACTAGGTACTATAGCTTGTTCATAAGTAAAGGAAGACTCAATATGAGGAGAGGAACTAGGCACCCTTAGCTTGGATTTGAGGGTTTTTCCATATTTTTAATATTGAAATCTAACCCAATTCTATTCAATGACTAGATAATCAAGAGTAAAATTAAGAATAAGATCATATTCTAGTAAATGAGGAGGGACAAAATGTTGATTAGAATCCATTTTCTCGTGGGTAGTAATAGGAATTATTTAGATTAGATAATAATATTGGAAAAGCCGCTTGGATATGTAGAAAAATGATCCTTACTAATGACATGATGAAGGGAATAGATTTGGTTGAAGGGATATTATCCCTTGTTATCTTGGGAGGAATGAAACTTAGACCTTAATCTACCCATGAAAATATAAATGAAAATAATCCTATGGAATCTATGGGAAGAAATAATCATTTAATACTAGGAGTTTTAAATATTTAAGTCATATAGGGTGTTTCACACATGTATAATACCTAGGGTTTCACAAAAGACAAAATTTAATACTCGTACTTCCCTGATAGCTTTCTAACTTTCATAACATGCTTATTAAATATTAACTTCCGTACTCATTTAAAACATCAATTATTGTATTTAATCTTTTGGCAATATATTTTACACATATCTTAATTAGATAAACCTACTTTTGATATTATAACAACAAACAATCTGACATAAAGGTGAAAGGGGAAATTACAAGGAGGTAGGAAAACACTTGGAATAAGTGTAATGGTGATCTAAAGGGGATACAAAGGTATTATAAGTAATTATGAGGGTGATAAAACTTATGATATAAAGTGGTGGTAAAAATTTAGCAAGAGGATAATAAGGAAGGTGAGAAATTAGGCAGTAGAAAGCCTGTAAGGGGGTAGGAAAAGGGAAGAGATACATACTAGGGAAACCTAGGGAGGTGTCAGATGCAAAAATTCTCTCACAAACTACTACTAAACATCCCACCCCACTACTAATGATGCCCCTTGAGACACACACTTAGGGAGATCAATACACCGACAACCTACAAAGAGAAATCAATATTATGAGAAAAATAATTTGTGGATACATATTATTTCATAATTACATTTTCTTTACAATATTTCAAGTAAAATTTCAAAGTGTATTCCCCTTGATATGACCTAAGATTTATTCTATGTTTACTTTTATACACATTTTTATCAATCATAGTTCTATTTTCTAATATTTTCAATGAAATGTTTTTCTTTATTGTGAAATAAACCTAGGTATGCGTAGTTCTATATAATTATCAATTATTGAATAAAATAGTAATCTCTCACAAATGATCTAGTTTTTTTTGGATCAAACATATTAGTTTGCACTAATTAAAAAATTATTTTCCTTTTAGACCTTGTTGGAAAATCATCCTATGTTATTTCCGTTATCCAAAATAACTCCCCTAGTTATTTGGACAACTTATATTTCCATTATGACTTTGAGATTCTACATTTCAGGTTGCACGGACTTGACTATTCCTTGGCACATTTCCTTGGTTCATGTTCTACGCACGCCCTTTCACACTCTGCATTTTCATTGCGCCTTCCATCTTCCATTATTTTACTCTATCAATCCCATATTTCCTCGTGCCCACTCTCGACGCATTCACATTCCTCCCAGTAGTTCATGCACCTTCGCGCACCTTAGACTTGCTTCCCAAATTAGCTAAGTCCTTGACATTCTTGCACACCCCCTTCCTTGTTGCTACACATTATCTTGTAATGATTTCACCTCTTCCATAAATTCCTCCCACATGTATTCCTTTCATTCCTCCCATGCAAATCACTTTTGCGTGCCTCCTTTTGCTTTCTTCTTCGTGATTCTTTCCTTTGCACACTATCATGCCTTCATCTATACCAGTTCCTATGCCACATGGACTGCCAAACATTGAGTGAACCACATTGAATCTACCAAAGTGCACAAACAGGGCGTCAAATCCTTACAACCAACCAATGCGTTAAACATGGCGAAAACGGAAAATCAAATGAGCAGTTGGTTGATTCCTTCAATCAATCAGGCGTGCCATGTGGCTTGCATGTCTAGTTTACACTACAAACTTTCGGATCGTCATAAATTTTTCTACAAGGCTCTGACATGCACACACTTAGGCTTGTTTGAAATATGTTAATGTGGGCTACACTATAGATCATTCAAACTTGAATTTCAACAGATTTGGTAGGTGAGAAGTTGAAAACATCCCTTACACCAAAAATGTATGATTTGATTCCTCCAATGACTATATTTGATTCATATCTCACATCCTTCCTTCTCCTACACACAAAAAGACATAAGGAAGCACATTTGACATATTTGTAGGAAATTTGTAGGAATTCATTGTTGGTTATTGGTGGTTGAGTTTTCAAATTAGATTTTCCTCTTCTCCTCTTCTCCCATCCATTCATCTATAAATGTAAGAGCATTGCTCATTGTAAATGGTTGGACTCTTTTAATTTGTACAGTATTGCCTTGCATTTTGAGTTGTAGGCCTTTAGATTTGGTCTATGCATGTGGATATCGGCCTCATATACCATTGTAATAGATTGTGCATTTCTGAAGTAATAGAAGCATTGTTTTGTGGCTACATTCTACCTTAACTTGTTTTTATTCTTTTTTCTTTCCTTTCCTTCACGTTGTGTGTATGTTGTGTTTTCTCAAGTCCCTTATGTCTCCTTTTCTTATTGTGCTTCATGAAAGAAAACGTGTAAATGCATTGTAGACTATGATACACTTGTCTATCCTTTCTGTGTGTGTTTCTCTTCCCTTTCGCTCAAAGATGATTGTGTTCATCCTCTTTTTTTGGTGTTATTTCCTTCCTTAGATTAGTTTTCCATTTTCATGTTATCCTTCTCTCCCTAGTCCCTTGGCATCTTTAGCTTAAGTTTTACTTTCAGCATTAGGAGTAGCAATAGAAATAGGAATAGGTAGAGGAACCGACCTTCTCCGAGGTCGGTCTTAAGTGCGCAGGTCCCACAACTTGGAGACAGGTCCCAAGTTTGAGCTCCAACGGTTTCCCAATGCATAACCATTTCATTCAACATAATCATTCTTAAAAATAAGAAGACATTTCATAAATCTTATGTGGACACACATTTTGATTTAAGTTCTTGACAACTTTAAACAATTACATCAATCTTGTATAGTCCTCCCACTACATTTTTACTTTGTTTTGTAGTGATCTTACATATCTTCACCTAGCTTTACAAATTCAAATTTAAAACATTCATCAAAACCATTGACACTAAGATAAAATTTATATTAGTCCTTAGTACATACAACATGTTTTTAATTTTTTTCATATCAGGTTTGTAGTGATCTTACATATCCTTCATCCGAATTCAAAATTTTATTTTTAAAACCTTAGTAAAAATTGTTGACACTAAGATCAAATTTATATTAGTCCCTAGTACATACATCATGTCTTTAATTTTTTTCATATGCCCATTTGAAAATTTTACACATATATCATTATATTATTTTATTTCATAAGATCTATTATTACCTAGATAGATTTAAGTACCATATATATATTATCATGAAAGGTTCTAAACCAATTTTTATTACAAGTCATGTGAATGGATGCTCCTAAATAAACAAACCATGCTTTTAAATTTAGGGATTAATTTTAAATAATATTATTTAAATTAATCAATTCATAGTTTACCTCTTCTTCTCTATCAACAAAGTTACCTTCTTGTCTCTTATATTTGGACTCCTTAAAATTATTTTTTCCACGCTCATTAGCATAGTGCCTAAACTAACCAAAATCATTACAATTTCCATTCTTCTTCACACCGATATTTTTCTTTGATGATGCCCCTTCATGACACTTCTTGACATATGGTTTTTCTCCTTTTTTTGCATTGATATATAAATCGTTTAAAATAATTTTGGGTCTTAACCCGCTTATTAAATTATATGAGTTGTGTGGGTGAGTGGTTGAGAAATAACTCATAATTTAGTGTTGAACTAGGAGATCTAGGTTTTCCATCCTATTTTTCTATAAACCCTACAATTCCATCCTATTTTTCTATAAACCCTAGAATATCCTTAAAACTATTTAATATTTGAGTTATACCATGTAAATTGATCTTATTTTTAGATCTAGGTTTTCTATAATTTTATATTATAGGTCCTTAAGTCTTTCCTAAAGTTTTGAATTTTAATTTTTACAACATCTTCTTAAACCATTTTTTTATAGGTAAGGACCATACATGTACATGCACATATTATTTTAACTTACAATTTTTATCCTAGATTTTGTTACAATTTAACTAGATTAAAATACTTAGAGTATTTAACATAGATATCAAAATTAAATTTTGATTTTGAGGGTTTCAAGTACATACCAATGTTTAATTGTTCAACAATCTATTTCGTTGCTTTCTCTTCTTCTTTTTTATTTCTCTTATGAACTGATCTTCCAACATGTTGCCCTTGTAAATCTGCCTCGCTATATTTTTGCTTGTTATTCCACTTATTTTTCATGATTCCTCCACTTTGTCAATTATCACTTGCCCAAAATTTGCTACCTAAAGCTAAGAATAATTTTAAAACCACACCATATACACAAGACCTTGTTATATATAATTCTTAATAGATTAGTTGTATTTAATTATTGTCTTTTCCAATTTTAAAACTACTTTTCTAATTGTAAAATTAAAAAACATTATTTTTAATAGATTAAAAATAACGTATAATATTAATTAAATACACTAAAATCTAAAAACAAAATATAATCATAAATGATATTAAAAACTATGGTTTAAAAATAAAATATAGTTGGTGGTGTTTGGGTGACGGAGAGGGGCGTTGGATGGGCACTAAGGATTTTCATATGAATACCCTTACATGGAGCCCATGTGGCATCTATGTGGCATGTTTTGACCCTTAATCCATTTGGAGGATAATTATAGGCCTAAAAGTGCCACATAGATGCCACGTATTTAGGTTTAATTGATTAATTAAATTGAGAAAAATCTATACCTAAATACAACTTTTTATTAGCTATTTAAAATTTTAATTTTAATTTAAAAAAATAACTTCTACTATTTTTTTAAATTATTGGCAATGTATGGTATATTAAGAAAATCAAGACTACGCATTCAACATAATATGAAAAATAGTAAAATATATCCATTTTTTTAAAGAATACTTTTGCTATTTTTTGAAGTCTTCTTCATACTTACGAAAATATCATTTTCAATATAATATAAAAATTATTGTCATAAATATTTGTATGTCCCTAAACCTTAAATATCTTCACTACAATATATATATACATATATACATATATATATATATATATATATATATATATATATGTATATATGTATATATATCAGTAGTGAAGATATATGTATATATGTATCTATATATATATATATATATATGTGTGTGTGTGTGTGTGTGTGTATACATATACATATACATATACATATTGATGCAACCTAGAATTCACCAAAAAAGCCCAGTGCACTCGCACATCACTCACTAGGACCGAGTGCTCACCAAGCGTGCAAAGGTACCATGCCCCTCTTTAGGGTTATTGTTGTAGGATGTTAGCATGATGAAGAATTAAAGCATTCGATTCATGACTAATATATCATTCTACAATGCATGTTCAGATCTAGATCTTAAAGACTCATGAATCACATGATAAACATAGAGAGATCATTCATGCAATAATACACTATAACCATGATTAACAATTTGATTCAGTCAATAATATCCATTATATTAAATGAAATAATACACACAAGATTCTTACAATAATGGCACCATATGCTCATGCGCGTATAGATCTGATAGTATAATCTCATAGTAATCTAGTCCTTACATACTATTCTCACACACACCTATACCATGCAATTCATTACATATTTATAAGGGTGGGGACTTGCCCTTCACCGCTTATCTAGTCCCAAAATAGGTCGCATGCTATTATTAGCCACACACCGTTACAATAATAGCCACACATGTAAGTGTGCTAACAACAAACATCTCCTATTTAACTATCAGTAGTAAATCTATTCTCAACATGTACTCATGAAAAGTGATTCGTAGTTGATCCTCCAAAAATAGCCAATGCGTGTCGTGTAATTTTCAACAAGGTTTGTGTGTTTTGCACACCATATTCCAAAAATAGATCATCATTGTGAAAATGGCTAAGTCTCGATTCTATCTCTGTCCTCGCATGTGATTCCTTACCGATCCTCCCCGCGCTTTTGAACACGATCTACTCTTCCACACGAACCTTCGTATGTTTTTATCTAAGTTTCATATTTTGTCTAACCAACATTTAAGACACACTAATTGCATTGTCGCCCTGACAATGGTTGTCTCCAAAATGAATCAAAGAATGTGAATAGAGAGATAGATAGAATTGTATGAATAAAATAATGACTTTACCCTGTAGCATCATTTGCTTCAACCTAAAGAATCATATTTGGATATTCTTCTTTTATTTTTGCCTCTAAAGTATACCAATCATTGAGCGCGGTCTCTTCCTTTTCTGGGATATCCACTGCAATTGACTCTAGCTCATCTTTTGCAATCTCTCCTTTCTCATTCTGCAAGACCAACACAATGTTGGGAAGTCATTCTTCCTTCTAATAAGTCCATATTTTGTGCGATGATTTTACCAAACTCATCTAGCCTTTCCTTGTGTGGCTCTTGTGTTGTTATAAGGGCCTCATGCTTCTGCTTGACAAGTGCTAATCGTTTTACGCGGCCCAAGGTCTCATATTTCATGTCTTTTAGGACTTTATTGTCCTCTATAATGGTCTTAGTTTTTATAATGGATTTTGGGCTTGTACAAATATTCAACGCTTGATCTGCTTTCTTCAATTCCTCCTACAAGCTCTGAAGCAACCCCTCATATGATGCAATCTTTCTCATCACCGAAGCCTTTTCTTGCTCTACTTCTTGCTTAGGATTCTTTGGTTCTGGCATACGTAGAGGTTCATCTTCAAGCACCAAGTCCACCAAGGTTTGTACATAATGCATTGCTGAAGGAAACGTTTTGGGTACCTTAGGCTCTAAGTGTGGCTTTTCTTTCATGATATTGTCCCCAACTTCCTCTACCATGCTAATGAAAATAGTGTTCTTCTTCTATGCCAAGTCTTTCTCTTGATTTAGGTGTGCTATTTCTACATCCTTGGCCTTGATCTCTTCCCTTAGTGCCCTAATTGTTATAGCCTTATCCACATTTCATTGTGTCACCTCTATCGAAACTTTCACCAAAGTATTTATCACTTGTTCATCCGACATAACAAAGAGGCTTTACTTGTTGTGTCTCGACCTAAGGTATCTTCTTCAACCTCCTTAATACACATGAATCTTCACATACATCAAATTCTGGTTCGTCCATGTGTGTGTGCATAGACCATGACAACTACTTTCTTTTACACATGGTCATCATATCTTCATCAATCAGCTCCCACCCATACAACTCCTTTGGTGTCACTATGCTTTGAAAATGGGCATGGACAATTTTACCTGTGTCCTCAGCATAGCCCATGAATGATGCAACATATTCTCTACTTTTTCTCTTCGATATTTTCCCATTAGGAACTTGGGCTTCAAGATTTGTAGCTTGTTTTTCCGTGCCTTGAGTAATCCCAACCGATTGCTCATCTCGCCTCCTTCTCTCCTTCCTTTATTTCTTTGTCCTTTGGTTCTTCCACGTTCTCTAGAGGTGTAGGAGAGTCAGGCGTGCTCTCCTCGACTCTTTTCCTCCTCATTCAACTTTAACTTCCTTCTCTTCTTAGTTTTCTCCTTCTATGGAGAGATTCAAGGTGATCTCTGTACTGATTGTGGAGTAGCACCTTGGGTTCTTGTTCTCCTGAATACCCTTTTGAAGCAACGCTCTCCTTGACTGCCGCCTCCAAGTCCTCATTATCTCCCTCTTGTGACAGAGGTGGATTAGTCACGTGCTCAACTTCTACCCTATCTTTAGGCTACCTCCTACCTCTATGCTCCAAACCACCACTATCTTCATGCTCCTCCTCATCATCTACTTCTATCATCTCTGTGGGCTTAGGTGATGGAACATTTTCCATTGTATGCTTACCTTTTGGTGGCCCTAGAGTGTGAAATCATTCTCCACATTTTTTTGTCTCTAGTTTGGGCTTGAGTTGTAGGTACAAAAGCACTGCTCCAACACCCAAGCTTACAGGATTCATAATTATAATATCTAAGATCAACCTCTCAATGTAGGTAGTTCGTCCTAGATATACATATGTCTTTCTCAGTTTATGGTAGTCACAATCTACCTTGTCGGCATTCAAGCTGAGGTGGAACGCATATGAAAAATGGTGAACTGATGCCTAGAAATATCATGCTGTGAAGGCATATGGTAACTTACACCATGTGCTCCAAGCCCCATCTTTCATGGTGAACCGTGTGATGTAAAAGTGTTGGTATACCATGAATTGCATTGCCTTCCCCACTACCAAAGGTAACTCCTTGTTCCAACGCCGCACGGAGCCTATCATACCATTTCTCCACCCTCTGTTTGAATGGTCCACTCATTGATCCCTCACACAAGTACTTGCCAAATCTTTCCTCCAGTGACTTGTTCTCCATAGGGTATTCAAAAATTTCTCCTTTGGCCCATTCGCACCCCCGATTTCCATAAACACCAAAGACAATAAAAGACCCAAAACTGATTTTCTCCCATGTGCATGATTCTTCAATGATAATTTCTCGATGTAACTAGAGATGGTGTAAATAACTCCATGTGAAATCTTCTTTGCAATTTATATCCACATTGTGTTTACCTACGACCACCTTTCTTGGTCATTCAACTTTGTTACTGAGATGTCCAAATGCCCCACACTACTAGGTACTTCTTTAATTTTTCGATGTCCATGTCATGCAGACCCTTGGTATACCCCAACTCCTTCCTTATCTCTAGGATTATGGCCTTATCAGTTAAATCACTATTTATATCTACCCTTGTGACTTTCAACCCTGTTCTTTGTTGAGATCAACGCGACTATGATTTTAACCCTCTCGTTCGATGAAGTAGAAGAAGTCCTCATGGAATATTCTCATCAACCATAAATACAATGGTTCATACTTTCCAAAGTATGGCAGATCATACAATTGGTATACTCCAATTTGTTTTAGTAACTTCTTACTAATGACATCGTACATTGGCATATATTCTATTGTGTGCTTGTTCATTTTTTTTTGCTTTCAACAACGCATCGATATCCTTCTTATTATCTCGATGTACGATGGTTGTAATAACTGATTTTACATTGATGATTGTGGGAATCCCATTCTTGTCTCATGATCACACCCTCTGAGATCTTTGCATTTCTAAGAAATTACTCTCGGAAGAAATTTCTTCTTCCACTTCGACCTTCTTCTTCCCTTTTACTCCTCACTCATGGGGTGCTTTCTTTAGTGCTTATCAAAAATTCTCTCTTTTCTACCCTCTGTAATCGAGCAAGTTGAAACCCTAGTTCAAATATCTATTCCCTAGTGGAAATCACGTGCCCTAGCTCATTTGTAATGCATCTGCTTCACTCAAACCCTTCACCTATGGGAACACAAGCTTCTCTTGTGCATAAATCTTCTCTCCACGTCTAGTTTCACACTCTTTGCACCTCAACACGATTTCTCGGCTCATTTGCACTTAGCTATTTTAAAATTATCTCAATTGCAATGGTAAAAATGAACTCACATCCCATCCTTATATAGATTTTCAAAAATTTAGTGCATTTATTACTCCTCCACCTACCAACAATCCTCTCATTAATCGACCATTTTTTTCTTTCTACGCGGTACATCTTTACACCCAAGCTATAACCTTCTAGCGTGCCTTCCTACCTTCTAGCTATAGAATTCTCTTCAAGACACCTCCATGCGCCGGAGTACCTTGCATGACCGTGCCTTCCCTTGGTAGTTCCCATGGCCTTTGCTTACCTCATGTTATACTTGTTTCTTCATTCACCTCCACATATGGTCCTCATTTCCGAAGTAATATTTTTTCCAATTCTCTAACTTTAATAGCACACGTAGTAGTTAGTTCCTTTCATGTGTACTTATTTTCATTACCATGATCCTAGATATCAATAACCACCCCACACTAAGGGTATGTGCAGTCCTCTATGCATAAAAATTCTCCAAATAGTAATTAGCTTCTAGCATGTAAACACACTTATTACAAAAAAACACCAACTAAATTGAAAAAGCATAGCAAAGAAGAAGGAAATACATTAAGGAAATGTAGAATTCGAAACCTAATCTAAATGGCAACACTGCCTTATTACAAAAACCAAGAAGACTTATTTATAGTAGGGCTTCAGCCTACTCCCGTTCAAGTATCCGGGTAATCGTATTCCATCAAGCACCTCTAATTGACAAGCACTGGTTTTGAGTATGTGAGTGACAACATATGGCCCCAACCAATGTACCTTGAGTTTTCTAGATGGCACAAAAATTTAGAATCATAAAGGAGCACCATCTGCCCAATTGTGAACTTTTAATCCTTGATGTGCATGTCATGCCATGCTTTCTGCCTAGCCTTTTCTTGTTTTTAACTCCAATGTGCTATTGGTTGTCATTCATCTAGTTTGATTAACTTTTCAATTAGTTCTTCTAATGCTTGTTCATCATCTAGACCTCCAGTGCACTCAATATGCAAAGATGGTAACATAAATTCCATAGGAAGAACTGTTTCTGCACCAAACACTAACTGAAATGGTGTGGATTTGTTCAACCTTTTATATGTTATTAGATATGCCCAAAGTATTGCAGATACTTTATCATCCAAATCCTTTCTTCCAACATCACATATTTTTGTCAATGTCTGGCTTAAAATTTTGTTGAAAGCCTCAACAGTCCCATTTTCCTGAGGATGATATGGTGTAGTCTTATGGTGTGCAATCATGAATTCATCCAACAAAATTCTGATTGTCTCATTCAGAAAGTGGGTGCCCCTATCACTGGTCAAACTCAAAGGACATCCATACCTTGTAATAATATGTTCCCATAGAAACCTAGCTGTTATAGCCGATGTACAATCCTTTGTAGGCGCTCCTTCTACCCACCTTGTTAGATAATTTGTGTAAGTTATGATATAACACTATCCAAAGATCGCAAGCGGATGGTGAAATAGGACCCACAAAATCAATAGCCCATTTCTCAAATGATTTTGTACTATTAATAGGTCTTAGAGGAATTTCATCTCATTGACCTGGTTTGCCAAGACGTTGACAATGATCACATGCCTTACAAAATTCCTTACAATCTTTATATAGGGTCTCCCACCATAATCCAGTAGAGTAAGATCTTGTACGTAGTGGCATCACCTACATAGTGGCCACCTACAATACCACCATGAGCTTCCCCATGATATATGTGCGCTCATGCTCCAAAGACGCAATGACATAATACTTCATCCCAACCTAACTTGTATAGGTCACCGCTAATTAACATATAGGGTGTCATGCATATAGAAAGTTGTTTCTTCTCCAAGGATTTCATTCCTTTTGGTGCCATGTATATTCGTAGAAAGACAACAATGTCCTCTAATTCTGATGGTGTGCGTTATAATGTATATAACTATGCGTTGGACATGGTATCTTTAATGGCTTGTGCTTCTTCTCCGATCGTATTATAAATAAATGTTCTAGTCCAGAATTACTTTTCCCTAGTTTTACCACAAATGTGAAATCAAATTATTGAAATAAGAGTACCCATCTGCATATGCGCCCTTGTAAAATGAGATTTTTTACCAAATACTTCAATGCCATGTGATCTCGTATAAAAGAAACATGGTGTAGCTAGCTAGCAGTACTACCTAAATTTATGTAGCACATAGATCATTGACAAAGCTTCGTGCTCTGTAGTTGTGTAATTCTGTTCTGCAGGAGTCAACTTTCTACTAGCAAAACAAATAGGATGATCTATAATACCTTCTCCCGAATGAGCCAACATTGTGCCAATGGCCGTGCTAGAGGCGTCCACATGTACATGAAATGGTTGGTCCCATGAAGGAAAATGTAGAATAGGCACGGTAGTAAGTTTCTCCTTCAATATCTCAAATGTGTGTTGTTGTGGTTCTCCCAGTAGAATGTACCTTTTCCTTTTAGTAACTCCTCCAAAGGTGTGGCAACCTTGGCATATCCTTTAATAAACTTCTTGTAATATCTGTATAACCCAAAAATCAAGCGCCTCACTCACTCTGACTGGTAGGCTCTTTTAGGCCTATAATGACTGCAACCTTAGTTGGATCAACCAACCAACATTCCTTGCAGATTATGTGTCCTAACAAAGTATTCCAAATGGTGTAGAAAATATGCACTTCTTGATTTTCAAAGAGATAATCAATTGTCTACATCTTTCAAACATTAAGCATAGATTGTCACAATGATCTTTGACATTCCATAAATCGTCCAATCATCTAAATAAACCTCGTAAGAAGTTGTGAATAAAATTTTTAAACACCTAAACAACTATCAAATAAAAATAGAACAGTGAATTTTTCATACCAAAAGGCATCATAGTATAGGTGAAGCTACCCCATTCAAGTAATAAAAGTAATCTTTTCTTGATCCTCCCGGGTGATCCTAACTTTGATGATACCTGTGAGAACCCATCTATAAACGAATAGATTTTGCACCCTCCAATGCCTTCTAGTATTTCCTCAGTGAATGGCGTAGGAAAGGGATCAATAACACATATAGCATTCAGCTCCCTGTAGTCCACATAGATCCTAATTTGTCCATCCTTCTTGATATTGATCACCATTGACTAACCCATTCTGACTCGTCCAGGGGCTTGATGATTCCAAATTTCAACATTTTGTCAATATCTTCTTTAACCTTTTCACGCAAGTTGGGGTTCATCCTGTAGGGTCTCTTTCTAATTGGGCGCACACCCTCTTTAAGATTTATCCTCATCTCCCCTAATGATTCATGCATGCCTTTAAGCTCATGGTACCCCTGAGGAAATAAATCATGATAATCCAATAACTCTATGATTTTTTCCACTTTAGAGTCTGACCAATAGTCCCTAATTATGGCCTCCTTAGGCTCAACATCTAATCCAATATTCACTTTCTTTATCTTCATAGGTTCATGATAGGTGCATGTGGTCTTATCTATACTGTCCAACACCTCACACCTACTTGTTGAATGGTTTACATCCAGATTTTCTACTTCTTTGTCATCTACTAAGTAGAGTCTCACCAATAGTCTCTAATTATGTCCTCTTTAGGCTTAAGCATCTGATCCAATATTCACTTTCTTTTTCTTCATAGGTTCATGATAGGCACGCGTGGTCTTATCTGCACTATCCAACACCTCACACCTACCTGTTGAATGGTTTACATCCAAATTTTCTACTTCTTCGTCATCCACTAAGTAGATCATTTTTCCTTTTTATTTCTCAAGGAAAGCACACTAAAGTAGTGTGGCATCGGCCTCTGTTTCTTCAACAAGACATGCTCATGAGTTTCCTTCATCCAATAACTCCTGAATGATTTCTTCATCCTTGGCACTATCCCCCATAGTTAAGCACTTTATGACCTTTAATGCTTCTTCAGTTGGAGGCTTGGGAAATATGCACGTGCACCCTACCAACTCATAAGTGCTATGATCCCAATTATCACAAGCAACACTTGTAGTATCACTAATAGACTATGCATCCTCCCACTAAAGGATTCCTTCTTTACATGGCTTAAACATCTCTGGATCCCGGATGGCATGTACATAAATCCTATTTAGGTCTTCTTCACTCAAGGGCTCAACATAGGGCGCAGATTTGCCATCTATTAGAGGGATAATAACTTTTCCTCCTTTTTTTCAAAGATGATATAACCCTTGTTGAACCAAAGATCAACATTATTTGCATAACACCAAGGATGCCCCAATAGAGTTGGGAAGCTATTTGACTCTTCCAACGCTAAAACCTCAAAATCTCCAGTGAACTTGGCTCCTTGTATGGTAATGGATGCATCTTTTAAAACTCTGATGGGAGTGGCCTTAGTTCGATTAGCCATGAACAATAAATTATAATATGGATGCAATGGGGGTCTCCTCATTTGTACCCATGCATATAAGGTAATAACATTGACTTCCGCACCTTTATCAATCAATATATTACTCAATAGCCACCCATCCACAACATTTAGATTTATTTCCTTGTCATAATCTAGGCTATGAGGGGGAAGATTTACATGCAAGATATGCCATCCAGTCTTAGTACTTACGTGTGGAGTGTTTCATTTTAACCAATTCCCCAACAGTGGAATGATATTCTCCTGGTGCAACAATTTGCACACTTATCTCAAGTCATCTATATTAGTTTGGACCATCTTTGATGCTTTCTTTTCTCCATCTTCTCGTGATTGCTCCTTTAAATATTGTATTTCACCCTGAAGATTCTTGAGTACCTCCATGGTTTCTTGGTAAACCTCCTTCTGATGGGCAAGATCTAGGTATCATGCATGTATAACCTCCTCCTTAGTGATGGTAGGCCTCTACTACAATGCTTCTTTGCACACGCCGCTTTAGCGCGGGTCATGATCTTTACCTGCAATGCCTCGATTCTACTTCCAACTTGGGCATCCACTAATTTTCCACAACGTGTTGTATCCTAACCATCCTTGTGCCTTTTTTTCCTATTTATGTTACTTGCTAAGATGCTCATACAAGTCTGGGCACTCCTCATAACTATGATTCTTTCCACAGAAAGAACATGTAATATTATGAGGACATTCACACCTGTAGTGGTTAGGAGATCCACATGTGTAACACATTCCATGAGGGAACTCGCTTCTTCCACCACCATGGCCTCATCCTCCAAATCCACCACGGTATTCTCGGCCTTTGCCATGACCGCCTTCAAAATGCCCTTCTTTCTGCTCATAGCATGCTTGATTATAATCCCGATCCTGATGCTCGTTCTTGCCTTTAGAGTTATTTGAAACTCATGTCTATCATACGCCAATATCTATAGTGTCCTGGATCTGACCAATCAGCCAAGATCTTCTATGTCATGAGTCACAAACCTATAAATTTTACAAACAGCTTGAAACGTTCTTCCTTATCGTGCGTTGTAGTAATGGGCAACGGATAACATCATGGTTTAGATGGCATATCTCACAATCTAACAACAATGAATACATTGATCTGTAGGGACAACTATCCTTTGTGTGACCTTCCACTTCACAATATGTGCACCAAATCCATGTGCGTGTCTCATGTGCTGAATTTTCCGATAGTTTCTCCAACTGCTTTGCCATAGTTGTGATCTGTGCTTCTAAAAATGGGCTCACCCCACTTTCTATACTTCCAACTGACCTTAGTAGCACGTAAAAACATCTTCAAGTGCTTTGCATGGATCAGTGTATGTTTTATGTGATAGTGCCCTCCTAAAAGGTGTAATTAGACCTCCAACAAACCATTTTGCATGTTGGCTTGCATGAATATCACAGGGTAGCTTGGATAATAGTGTTTGGAACCGAGCATCATACTCTCTGACACTTTTAGTAGTTCCTTGCTTAATATACTTGAGTGCACTTATACTCTTTTACTTGAACTCAGGGATGTGAAACTCTTTAAGGAAAGCATCTTTTAAAGCTACATAGTCTACACAAGTCTGATCAGGGTCAAACTTTCTATACCAGCTATGTGCACGCCCTTGTAACGTAGTAACAAATTGACTTGCCCTATGCTTAGAAGTCATGATTCCTTTTGTGTGCCACAATATTTCACACATGTGTACATGTTCAACAACATATTTTATGCCCCTATACTCTGGGAGACAAAGAGACATCTCCATGTAAATATTCTGGGGTTGGTGCGAACCTTGCCCACCTGATCCAGAACCTCTTGTGTTTCCTCTACCTCCAGAACCACCAGATCCACCGAGCTAGAGCCACCTATACCTCCTGATCCCAAACCTGTAGCTGGGGTCGGACCAGAATATGTACTTCCTTGTGTCCCAACCGTAGTATTGAACTACACCCCAACAGTCTGCGAAGTGTTACTACTCCTAGAAGATAGTCCAAAAATTGTGTGCCTGAATTCTATGCGGATGATACACCCGAAAAGGTACTCCCATATAACAACAAAGCCATTTGTGTTACCATCACTGTGCTTCTTATAAGACTCACTCTTGCTCTCCCACTGCTTGAATTAGCTTGCTAACTATTTGTTGTACTAGATGTTAAAAACCAAACACAAGGGCAAGATTTCCGTGTGGATTCGGATGCACGCCCACGGCCCATGTCATCTTTCTGTGGATCACTTCTTCGTGAGGATGATCAGGGTTCCTTGTCATGCTTTCCCAAATGGGGAGTTCCTGATGCTCGGGTTCCATGTCTTCTGCATGAACTTCAACTCCTTCATGAACTATCTTTCTCCACAACGCCATTTTCTCTGTAACCTCCCGCTACTTCTCTACCTCCCTCTCGCGCACCTCATTATACTTAAGTCTCATTTCCTCTCTCTACCTCTCTACCACTAGGTCTGCCATCTTTCACCAAGCCTGCTCCTACCCCTACGTGTGGTGGGGTTTAGTTAGCCATTGGTTTACTCTCCAAGTTTAGGGTTACCATCGAATTTTGATTGCACGGAGGAATGCCTTACGGTAAGCTCCCATGAGATATCACAAAAATTGGAATTCAGCTACCTCTGGCACGAATAAGTTTAAACCGAGTACTCCAAGATTTAGTTGTTCAAAACACCACGATCCCACATATCCACATCGTGAGTCCAAATCGATTAGCATCATAAAGGGTCTAAAATTCTTCTTGCGTCCGCACAAGTGTGCAATACCTCCAATTCCATTTAGATGCATAAGAAACCAATCACTTGTACGCTTCTACTAGTAAGATAATGAAGAATCTCTCATATAAACAAATCATACAGATTCTGCTCTCCACCCACGTGCATGTGTAAAACTCAAAACCAAAGTGTTGAGTCTCTGTGTGTTTTCTTCTTCTAGGTCGTGTATCCACTCCTCAACACTTGTCGTGGGTCAACCGTACGTCTTCATTGTGAACCATCCTAAAAAATTGAAAAAGAGGTCCCACAACAAAACCAATGATGTAGCCTAGAATACACCAAGAAAATTCTAGGCATGCTAACACATCACTCAGCCTAGACTGAGCACTCACCCAAAGTGCGTAAAGGTACTATGCCCCTCTTTAGGGTTGCTATTGCAGGATGTTAGCATGATGAAGACTTAAAGCATTCAGATCCATGACTAATATATCATTCTATAGTGCATGTTCAGATCTAGATCTTAAAGACTCATGAATCACATGATAAACATAGCGAGATCATTCATGCAGTAATAAACTATAACCATGATTAACACTTTGATTCAGTCAATAACCTCCATTATATTAAATGCAGTAATACACAAAAGCTTCTTACAATAATGGCATCATATGCTCATGCACGTATAGATCTGATAGTATAATCTCACAGTAATCCAGTCCTTACATACTATTCTCACACACACTTATACCACGTAGTTCATTACATATTTATAAGGGTGGGGAATTGCCCTTCACCGCTTATCCAGTCCCAAAATAGGTCACATGCTATTATTAGCCACGTGCCATTACAATAATAACCACACATGCAAGTGCGTTAACAACATACTTATCCGAGTTAATTGTCGGTAGTAAATCTATTCTCAAAGCATGTACTCATGCAAAACACTTCGTAACCAATCCTCCAAAATAGCCAAAGTGCGTGTCGCGCAAGTTTCCAAACCAGGGCCAGTGTGTTTCGCATGCCATCTTCCAAAAATATCTCATCATCGTGAAAATGGCTAAGTCCCAATTTTGTCTCTGTCCTCGCATGTGATTCCTTACCTATCCTCCCGCACTTTTGAACGCACTCTACTCTTCCGCGCGAACCTTACGTATGTTTCTCGTTAAGTGCCATATTTTTTTGACTAACACATATATATACATATACATATATACTTATATACTTACACACACACACACACACACATATATGTATATATGTGTGTGTATGTATATATATATATATATACACACACATATACATACATACATATAGCAAAATAATATGAAAAAACATATATACGATACACACACACACACACACACACACACACACACACACACACACACACACACACATATACATATACATATCTACATACATACATATACATACATACATACATAGATACACACGCGCACACATATCAAAAAAATATGAAAAAGTCATAGGTAGTCTATATTGAGTCTACATCATATATCTAAAATTTTATGGTGATAAAATAAGCTTTGATAAAAACGACGTTGACCTTTTGTCGCTCTACTATAAAATAAGAAGCATCCTTTCAAAAAACTAAGAAAAAGATAAAAATAAAATTTTAAATAAAAAAATGCATGTATTGTATGCTCAAAACACTACATTTTGTTAGTTCATGTCATTTCATGAATGTGTACATTTTTCTCGTATTTTCCTCTGTAATTTCAATAAAGCTAAAAATTCATGTTTAAAGGTACAAAAAGGTTTTAAAATGGGACACTTATATGCTTTGACATGTACGCGTTTCTAATGTTGACTCAAATTTACGGGTTAGGTATAACAATATACCTAACAGAGATTGTAGTATCAAATGCCATGTTTTTGTATTAATATAATTATAATACTCTTATTTTATTATTATGTTATAACACATTTAATTTATTATTATTATTTAAATTTTATTATTTAATTTTCTTAGCAATAATGTGTAATTGAAACACTTTTTAACTTATCATAATTTCAAATTTGTTTAATCTATAATGTTACAATCAAGATTACCATCATGATTACATAACTATAATTATATAATTAATAATATTAAATAATTAAAATGTGTAATTTTTATTTAACTATCATTATAATGATTAACATTGAACTAGTGTTGTAGTTATAGTTGTACTCGAAATGGCCAATGAAATTGCAATTAATGCCAAAAATAAAGAAGTAAATAAAGATGGAATTTAAGCCACAATTAAAGTCACAATTAATTTGAAGTTGTAAAGGTTTAAGATGTAGTTTAAGTGAAATTCATAGTCACAATTATATTCATCATTAATGTTTACCTTTAGTCAAAATTTATGTTAGAGTTGAAGGAAAAGTCTCGAGTAATAACTATAGTCAAAATTCACATCTTCCTTTAGTCATGTTCACATCCAATTTATAGTTTCCTTTAAGTCATAGTTTAAGCCACATTTTACATCTTGTTTATAGTCGAAGTTATGTCATCATTTAAGCCAAATTTTATAGAAAATTTTAACATCACAATTTGATTCAAACGTATATTCACAATTATAGTTGACATTTAATTCAAGTTTTAATTGAAGTCTATGCCATTTATTAAGTCAAAGTTATAGTCACAATTGTAGTCCAAATTGTTGTATAAATGTCTCCTTGATGTTGTTTAGGATTGATGTTAACATTAGATGTTGGCCTTCTTTCTATATCAACATTAGGTTGAGATCAATTGACATGATAAAAATGTAATATAATGTCACATTTTTAGTCTTCCTTAAGATTTGCTCGTGACTTAAACCGATTCATCTTCGGCCTTGTGATTTAGGATTCTAAAATATCTTGTTTTGCAACATAAAGATAACTTAAAGGAAACTGAAATTATGACTTATTTATGTGAAAATGTTGTAGTGCAAGTATTTACTTTTATTGAGAATGGTATTTTTATACATATGTTTTTATCATTATAACTTTGTATTGTTTTTTCTTTCAACATTTTTGTATGTTACCAATCATGATTTCTTCTAAGGATTATTATTTTCCACATTAATTTGAAATTTACACAATTAATTAGTTAGTTTGTTGTGGTGGTGGTGGTGGTGGTGGTGTGTGTGTGTGTGTGTGTGTGTGTGTGTGTGTGTGTGTGAGAGAGAGAGAGAGAGAGAGAGAGAGAGAGAGAGAGAGAGAGAGAGAGAGAGAGAGAGCATGGATTTGAAAAATCCCTATGAGATCCATTCTCTTAGAGGTTCATTAATAATATTCTAGCATTTATTATTTGTTATCTTAATTAATATTTTAATTACTAACAATCTAGATGTGGCTAAGATATTCATTTTTATTCATGATTTTAGTTTTAAATGGTTCACATAATCTTTAGATGATTGATTTCCATATTCAAATCTATACTAAACTTTGAAATGAAGAGTATTATCTTGAACTTAATTTAGATTTGATATATGGACCTTTAACATGATGGAGTACCTACCAATGAATCTAAAGGATCATAATGATAATGAATTAATTCCTTTTTTTCATTTAATTTCATGTGTGTTAGACAAATACTTCATATAATTTCTTGATTATGTGTATTAGTTTCTTGAGTATTAAATATTGATATTAATCAATCATCTATAACACTTCGAATTGTAACAATTTACTAGATGATTCTAATTATATGTGAATGCCACCTCATATGGATCTAGTAGAGTGTATTAATGGTTTTCAAGAAGAGTAATTTAATCATGGTCAAACGGAGCAATATACTCATGTTCAAGATGAGTATGTTTTTGCCTGGATTTTATTTCCCAAATATTGAGTTTGATTACACAAAGCATCATAGTTTAGAATTGGTTTAGATTATTCGATTTACATTATAAAAATTATTGTAAAGATCTTTAAATTTTATGTGTTTTGGCCCAAAAATGTTTGATGTATAAGAAATTATCATAGATGTCTATCTATTACAAAGACTTCATTATATTCAATATTTAACATTGATGCTAATCAATCACATATAACACTTCCAATCGCAACAATTTTCCAAAGGATACTAATGATACAAGTGCCATCTCATATGGTTCTAGTGAGGCAAGTTAATCATTTTGAAGTGGAACAATGTAATCATGTAATCTTTTTGTTCCTTTCATTTCCTAAATCTTGAGTTCAATTACACAAAGAAGATCATAGTTTAAAGTTTGTTTAGTTTATTTGACTTCAAATCAAACATAAAATTCTTTATGTTTTAGCCCAAAATGGTTGATGTATGAGCAATTCTCATTGATTTCTATCATCTCGCATAGACTCCATTATATTGAATATTCAATATTGATGTTAATCAACCATCTATAACACTTCCAATCGCAACAATTTTCTATAACATACTACCGATACAAATTTAATTGTTTTTAAGAGTTGCTTTTTTTTTTAGCAACAACTATTTCGAATAATTTACAATCTATACCATGTTTACTTCAATGAGATTTTTCATTTCATGGCTTGGTTCATATATTTTGGATTTTAAAGTTTATATTTACAAGTATAGATATCTAACATTATTCATATCGTATTTCACTTGTTAGCTTGATATATTTCAAAGGTATCATTTACACTCGCATGATTTGGTTTTTAAAATTTATATTTATTATTATTATTATGGAATGTCTCTATTGAAATGTGTTAAGAGGTCTATCAATTTTGAAATATCTAAATATTAGTTGATGTTATCTTAATTCTCTATTGAGTGTCTTTACAATAATTAGTGCAACTACTAGTTTATTTGATCAAGCAACTTTAGTTTAGTGGGATGTTGTAGACACCTAATTTTTGTTCGAGACACATTAATTGTAATGTTATTAGTTTATTTATATATTTATAAATAAACGATCCAAATTAGGCTCATATTAATGTATACTCCCAATATTGTAAATTATTTCGACCCTAATTCATATATCTTGTAAACCTTACAAATTTTTAGGTCACAAAATTTCTTAAATTATATGGTAGCATATTATAAATTTAATTAACTACTAACTTGCAACAAAAAAATTAATATTAATTTTTTTAACGAGAATAAACTAGTACTCACACTTATTCTTTAATGTAATTAAGTAATTTTAATTATTAGAAAGATATTCGTAAACATCATTATGGAATAAATTTTAAGCGGTGCTATGACAACATAGTCAATAAATATAATCCCACATTTGTGGAACCAAAAACACCCCAAAAAAACTCACAATTTAATAAGTGATAATTTAATAAGTAAAGTAAGGTTGAATGTTGTAAAGTAATTATGCCAAATTAGAAATCGAAACTAAAGTTTTCTAATTTTGTTACCATATATATTGAAGATAAATTTGAATGTTGTAAAGTAATTAGTCGACAAATTTGAAGGTGGGTAGCACAGTATGAGAAGTAAAATTGTATTTAATTTTGGGGATTATGTGGAATAGGTGTTATTGGAAAACTAAAATTTGAATGTGTGGAAGGACTTCGTTAATTTCAGTATTTATATATGTGGGAGAAATTTGAATATTTGCATATGTGAGGATTTATAGAGGAGGATTTGCATTTTTGTTTATAAGAATGGTATAAAAGAAAGTTAATTTTATTAATAGAGGATTTGCGTTTAAGAGTAGATTTTGTGTAATGGTATAAATGAAAGTTAATTTTATTAATATGAATGGTTCTTTTTAATGAATTTTATTTTTTATTTCATAAAAATTAATTTATTTTTGAGAAGATTGTTAATGGGAGGCGGTCCCTTTTTTAGGGTACGAAAAAATGATATCTTGAATTTATTTTTATTTCATTAAATTTTATTTAAAATAAAGTATAGTTTAAATTTGTTATAAATTGTGAAAGAATTAATGAAGTTAAGAAAATAAATTATTATTTAAAGAAATAAGAATTTAGCATAAAGTGTAAGTTACAATATTTTTTCTATATCAACTTTCGTTTATTGAGTTTGTCTTCTCTGATAACAATTTTACCACCTTTTGTTAGAAGATGGTCTTTTTAAACTTTAAGTTGGGATTGAAATTCATCTAAATATCTATTTTAATTATCGATACAAAGGTTTATTATTTTTCATAAATAATTAGTGGACAACAACTATCATTGATAAGTTGTTAGCATAAGAATTGAGATAATACATTTATTTCAATTGGTTGCGTGTGAATATTAACACTATAAAAATGTTTTAATTTTAATAATAAAAAATTGAAAAAGAAGAGTGATTATATAATGGAAAAAAATATTTAAAAATTAAAATAATAATTACAAAAATTAAACTTAACCCTAACCTGCAACGCCCCTTGTTTTGGGTGCCGCAGCGTTGCCTGCACCGCCATACTCATGACAACGACGTTGGATTTGGTGTGACAGATCAGCTGTTGATTGACGATGGGAATCATGGGATACTCGTTGAGGTGCCCATGAGCCCATGATTGCTTTGACGTAATTTTGCAGGCGCGTGAGTTCGTATTTGGGTGACTCGGCCTCACCCGACGCACTAATGGTGGTGTTTTTCCGGGAAATGGTGGTGGTGGGCGTAGTGCCCAAGCCCATATGGTTCTAAATGCAACAAATCAGTAAATATGATACCATCTCCTATGGATCTGGCATAGCGATTTAGGCTACGACAATTGCCTCTCCTTTCCACACCAAAAAGGACAACGCAAAAGACTCGACTTTCGAGAGGTGGTTATGCAGGTGTGGACGATCGCAACCATGGGAGATAGGGTTTTGTTTTGGCCGCAACTAAAGGAGGCAGTGTCTTTAAAACCCTCACGTAAGACTCGATGTCAAGATGGAGGAGGATTTGTTACAAAAGGTTCTCGGAGGAGGTGAATCTCTCTCATCTTGGCCTCATTTGTAGATTTCAAAAGTTCCGCCTAAGCTATTGTTAGGTTGTGGAGCATGTTTTCATGTGAGAAAGTGTTGAAGACTGTATACTAAGAGTACTATACACTTTCCACACTTATCTCATCGGGGTTCAGGGCCGGGTCGGGCCTCGAGCGGGTCCAAGCGAGGCGGTCCCGAAAATTTTTTTTTGGCCTTAAAACGTGCTTGATATACCGGGAAATGTGATTTTCTCATATGGGTGGGATTTTTGACCCATAGGTTTATGGGACGGTTTTGGCCCATAGTTTTGATACCCATGGTTTTGTAAAACTGCTTAAGCAGTTGTCTACTTATATGATTTTATGCATATGGTAGGTATAATGTAACATTACAGATGTGTTTTGAATTCGGTGTGAATTTCAGTAGATTTTGTTGAGCATAGCTCCAAACAAATCTGAGTATTGTATTGAGAGAGCGGTGGCTTATAATAAAATTTGAGTAAGTGATTCTTGGTGGACGTAGCCCAAATTGGGTGAACCACGTTAAATATTGTCTCTTTGTGTTGTGTTATTTTATTCTGCACTTTTATTTTAGATATGTAATATTTTTTACATATTAGTTTCTATCTGTATTACGATTATCGTGAGGGATTATTCCGCATATTGTATCCCTTATTTCCTAACAAACTATCTTAGCTCCATGACCGGATTCCTCAAAGATGGAGGCAAAATATTAAGG
Organism: Taxus wallichiana var. yunnanensis; assembly: GCA_018340775.1. Taxonomy (NCBI): domain Eukaryota; kingdom Viridiplantae; phylum Streptophyta; class Pinopsida; order Cupressales; family Taxaceae; genus Taxus; species Taxus wallichiana. The sequence continues at coordinate 685,540,160 of CM031237.1, forward strand.
ATAAGATTGAGCTTTATCTCAATGCAAAAACTTATTTCATTGTTGTCTTTGAAACCTTTAAAGAAATAAATTTAATTCATGATTAATATTGGGTTTGGGGTGAACATGGGCTCATGTCCAAGCCCTGGTATCCATATTTTGATCCTCTAAAAGACTCCTTTGATACCTACCATGTTTGGGTTTGCTTACCAGGACTCCCATTACAACTCGGAGAAAATCATGCCTTATTACTATAGGAGATACTTTAGGATCTTTTGAAAAATCAGATGATAAAACCTATGAGAAAATTCATACAACTTATGCTAGAATCTTGGTAGATCTTGACACCTCTCAAGACCTTCCAATAGAAGTAGTCTACAAATTGTGGTGATAGAACTGGGTATAGAGGATTGACTATGAGGGTTTAGCCTTCAGATGCCAACGATGCTTTCAAATGGGGCATCTTTCGGATGATTGTGAGTACTCTAGATGCAAGTGAAGAAAAATGGCATGGTGGAAGGACTCCCTTCCCAAACATACCAAGTTTCGTTCAAATCTAGTTGAGGAATCATCGGGCCCTTCAAGGGTGGATACTCCGCCTTCCAATGAATAACCACAAAAGCTTCTCGACTCTATAGAGTTAGTACAGGATCTCGCCAACCAAAAGGTCACTGTTGAATCTACAATGGATTGTGCCCCGTTGTCCCTCATCCAGGGCCACATTCCTATCAGGACTCTTGAATTTGTTCTTCCGGTCTTTGTGGAAGAAGGTAACAAGGATTAGAGGGTGGTGGAAAGGAGAATGAAAGGATGTGCCAAGCTAAAATCCACCACCAGATCATACAAGAAATGATCCTTGTCTTGTTTTTATTTTTATTATTTATCTCGGTTGAGTCAAATCGTTCTTATGTTGTGTTTCTATTGCGCTTTAGGTTGTCAAATGGCTATGGACTTGCTTTGTTGTTGTTTGTTTTAGTTGGCCGCTTAGGGTCGCTTCTTTTATTGGTATTCCATTGCTTATCCCGGTTCTTAGACGCTTTCTTTCCACTCTCATTGTTGTATCTAGGTTTTGACCCCTTTTTTGTTCCTAGGGTATGGTCCCCATCAAAAACCATTTACCAATAATAAAAAAATAATTACAAAATATAAAATACAATGAAAAGTAATAAGACAATTTTATTTTTCATTATTTATTATTATAGGTATGAATTTTATTTTTAATGATATTTCAATTTAGAAAAATAATATTTAGAAATAAAAAATATTAAAATATAGAAAGATATTATAATTATAAATATTATATTATTAATGGTTGAATATTTAATTATAAATATATATTATTAGTAAAAGATACAATATTACAAATCAACTACATCATGTATATGATATATAATACATCTAGTCCCTATATTCAAGTAGGATTCAAATAGACGTAATTTGTGGATATGATAATTAGATGTTATAATTTGAATACAACTAGCGGTTGCTCTGGAGGATCAAGTCTATGCAGGAGGGTTTTAGGTGGAGGTTGTGTTTTAGTTTTTTTGTGTGTTTTAGAGAGATCGAGAGAGATGCTAAACAAGTAACCATATAAAAATTATGTGAGCACTATAATAATTTCCTAACATTCCCCCCTTTAGTGTGAACATAGGGAAAATCTACCTTATACTTGCACATGCTCATGATCTAGTGATTTTCACAGGATAATCACAAACCTCAAGGATGGTTTTACAAATGGTTGACCAAAAACTGAGAATGGTGGTTTTGCAATTGGTTTACCACAAACCATAAAGTGATAGTTTTGTGAATGGTTTACCAACAACCAAGAATGGGGGTTTTGCAATTGGTTTACCACAAACCACAAATGAAGGTTTTCGAGTGGTTTAGCTACAACCACATCATGATGTGCCAAGTATTATTATCAGCTCGCATCAATATCTCATAAAGCATGGAATAATATAGAAAAATATGTTCACACAATACAAATCAAAAATGGAAATGGAACAAAGTGGATCATGTTCCCCCTCAATGTGAAATTTCCACTTATTGAAAATAGGAACACTGCACAACGTAACACACCACAAAAATGCCACCACAAACTTATATGCGTCCTTGTCATCGATTTAATGACAAGAGGTCATCAATGACCTCTAAACTCCATTTTCTGCCATCCTCCAATATCCTACCGCTAGTTCACTTGGATGTGATCATGGGGCTCAATGAATCTCGGGACGTGGGCTACACCAAAAATGTGTCAGCTAAAAGTGAGGAATTTTTTTTTTTTTTTACAATTTTTGACTCTAACTCTTGACACAACATACACTTTGATAATTGAAAATGCACTTGACCCACTTCTTATGACACTAAACATAAATGACTAAACTCGAAGACTCTTTGTTATTATATAACATGATCTAATATAGATCGAATCATACTTTAATACATTGATGGTAAATACATATTTTGACTCGAATGCCACAATAAAAACTTAAAATTTGACAATGTGTAACTTGGATAATGTCCACTATTTAAACACTTTTGACACTATTTTTTTTTTTTTGACAATAACAACCAACTTACAAACATAAAGAAATAAAAGAGACTTCGACTAGACTCTATATTGGAAAATCAACCCTCTACACTAACACGATAGAAACAACTTATTTTTAATTGAAAAACAAGACGTGTGCTAATAATGACTACCGACTTATATCCTAAAATAACCTAATAAAAAAACTTCAAATTTAAAAAATTTATGAAAATACTTCAATTACATTACCAATCACCATAAGTTCTCACAATACACTTGAGTTGGCCTAATGTACACTGAGTTGGCCTAATGGTGAAGAACATGTGCTCTTGAAATAGAGGTCACAAGTTCAAATCCCGAAGGGGGTTGGGTATGTACGCCTCATTTGTAAGCAAAGTTAGTTACCTCCCGCATGTGAGTACGAGGTAGTCCCATATGCTATAAGCCACTTATATACCCAAAAATAGGTCACCCAACGTCGTGACCGTAAAACCTATTATTATTATTATTATTATTATTATTATTTTATACACATTATTTCACCTTTTTGCATCCTACGTGTTCTCACACATCTGAAGGATGATTTTAGTTTGGCGAGGAATAACGCAGATGTAAATGTAGGTGTGTGGAGGGAGCCACTGAGCCATGATAATGTGTAGGTCCTGTAATGGACTGAGTCGATAGGGGGCCTATGCGAAGGAAATTGTAACGTGTTGTAGATTAACCAAGCTCTCAAAGAATGTGCAAATGCTTCAATGACACCAATTATGATGCTAGAGCCGATCTGCCCCCTAAAAAAATTAAACTTCCAACACAAGCATTCAAGATTCTCCAGAACCACAATGATATGACGACACTCAGGTGAGCTAGGCGCTAGTATTTATCAACACATGGGTAGAGTCGATGAAACATGTAGGTTGATGCAGTTGAGAATGTAACACAAAAGTCGTGAATTGAGATGCACGAATAGAGGATCGTATGATCCACCACATATGTAGATGGAGTTAGCAAAACATAGTGTTATACTAACAAAATCACAAAAAAATAGTCCCGCAACTATTCTAATACCTAAACAATAATCTGCTCATCGGTTGGGGTAATTGCAATGTATGAACAAATCCCCTCATGGACTCTCACACCAATCTCATCGTAGGAAAGGGACTAAGATCACTCTGATGCCAAATGAAAATAACACACCAAAATTTGCAGCGAGATTAGAGAGATGCTAAACAAATAACCATATAACAATCATGTGAGCACTATAATAATTTCCTAACAAAAAAATTCTACATCGGGAGGGTTTTAGGTGGAGGTTGTGTTTTAGTTGTGCTGGGAAAGTGGAAATAATCAATGTTACTATGACAAGTGATTTATTTTCTTTTAATTTACATCAGATCCATAAAGCTAACAATTTATTAGATGGATAAAATTCCTGAAATGAATCTTGCAAATGAAGTCTGTGTGTGATATTCTTATGAACCATATAGAGCACCATCCATGCATGTGCACCCTCCATACATGTGATGGTGTTGTATTTATATTTGTCTTGTAGACAATAAGAGTCAGAGCTATAAAACTCACTAATGCTCATCCTCTTTATCACATATCATCATTTGTGAAATGATTTCACTAAATAAATTTAATGGAATGTTGTTCTAAACATCATTAGATGTATTCTTAATTTTATATCGGATTTTCCAAACATATAATGCTAATTTTTTTAGTGTCATAAAAAGTCCTTGTATTTGGACATTTATATATGTATGTTTGGTAATACTGTAAAAATTCAAAAAAATGATATGTAAATTCATACAACCCAGAGGATGTTGTGGGGAGGCGCCTACCTCATCCCAATCACAAGGAGAGTAAACTCAATTTCCATAAAAGCTTGCACTGATTCCTATCTCTTTGGTTTGCCAATGACTGAGAGAATTCAAATATAAGGAATGCAGGGTCTTGGGGAAACTTTCTTTAGAATGGAATTAACACTAAAAAGGTAAAGAAAAATAGTTCATATTGGTGGTATCAAGATATCATTATAAGACAATAATATCCGCAATGGAAATACAAAGGAATAAGATAAGAAAGCATCACTGGAGCTCTAATATTCCATTGGAAATTTGGTACTCACATTATTTTTCCCGCCATCATCATCGTGTTGTCTTATTCTTTCTTTCTATTACTTCACAAGAACTCAGTGTCCATCCTATGCTCTCGTAGTCATTTTCATCAGGAGGATATGTTTCAAAATGAGCAGAAAATCACCTATTTCGGTTGTCCTACATTTTGGCCATGTTCTCATAAGTAAGGGCTTAAGAAAGTGAATTACTTGGATATCATGTATTAGAAATTTTTTTTTACCTGATAGGAAAAAATATTATTAATATCCCAACATATTGATCACCACCTCCAAACCATTTTTTTTTACAAAATTGACCGAATTTAGAAATACATAATTACCTAACACATAATGGGTGCAATGAACGTTTACGTATTCCATGCATTCATTTTGTTCCCCTATTCTTACATGAAATATTTCATTAACTTGATAGCCCAATCCAAGAGGGTTTTATTTGTTGGGGGAAAAACTTAACCAATATGATGCATTGTTCCTCCATATTACATTGTAATACCTGATCATATGTGATTAAGTCCAACACACTTGAAGGAAGTTGTTGGGCCCCTGAAATATCAACTAAGTCCAAAAAGGGCGCATAGGCGCTCACGGTTGAACAAAGTGCACAAGATAAGGCACATAGGGAAAAGTTCAAGTAGGGTTTTGATAGAACCTAGGATGCACGCCCACGGAGCAGAATCTGAGACTTAGCCATTTTCGACCTATCGGGCATGACGCAAGAAAAACATGACTCGAGTGGATAAGGTGTCGGCTTGGTGACAGGGTGGTTTGGAAGGAATATGCCCTATGATAGAAGCTTCTAGAAGGACATCATGGCAAGGAGTGGTGAGCTCAGGCCTAGAGGAACATGCGCCCATGGAGGACCACTCTCAGACACTTGGTGATAGATTTGAGGCCACAGATGAATGAGTTGGTAGTTCAGGAAGGCTATATATACAAGTGCCTGCATAAGTAAAGGGAGATGAAAATGGATAGAGGCGGAGCTCTGCAGAAATATTGCAAGGACTTTGTTAGCTTGGGTAAATAAGTGTAGGAAAGGATGTATCAAGGGTTGGGGAGTTATAAATTTTATTTTAAGGGCCTAGTTATATGAATCCAGTTATAATGCATGATCATGCGGTCTTCCTTTCTGTGACATTCTGTAATGGGCCTAATGAATGTAATGAGGTTACCATTTTATGTGAATATGAACATTAATGGTTCTGATGCATACATCCTTCTTCATAGCTCTTTTTCTTTTATGTTTATGAACTAACTATGAATGCTTGTACAACTCCCTTTCTGTTTTGGTGTAAGTTCTATAATTTGTTAAGATCTTTTCTATTTGGAATGACTGTAAGGATCTAGAAGCCATTCTGAGATGTATGGTGCTTATATGTCTTATTCCCTCTCAAATCTCTTAAACTCAGATCAGAGATTATGTTTCCCACTAAACTCACATAAAAGAGAGACTTGGTGCCCACGCGTGCCTTAGGTGAGCACTTAGCACCCATTTGGGTGATAGGGCGGCACACATGGGGTTCCTTTCCTTTGTGATGGGTGTAAAAATCACTACATCTTGGTTCCGATGCCGGACCTCTTTTTGAAGTTGTAGTGGGAAATGACATACACCATGATCTCGTAATGAGTAATGGCATAACGTTTAACTTTGGAAAGTGTTTAATCATGGTTCAAAAGCATGGAGGATGAAGTTTCTCAGAGATTCAACACTGGACTCGAGTTTAATGTATGTAGATGGGTAGAAGAGAACCTCTACCATGATTTATATGAAACTTTTTCTATTGCTTCCTAGTAAAATTGTATGAATGGCTCTCAAAGATATGCGTATAGATCAAGATGGTATTATAGATCATGCACGTGGACCCAAGAAGAATACCAGAGGCTACAGGATGTAGATCTGATGTGGACTCGTATTGTGGATCATTGGTGGAAAGGTGTGTTGGCTAGCTACACTCTGGAGTACGTTATTTCTACATATTCTTGTCCGGAAGTTGCTGAGTTTGAATTTTTGTAGGAGCCCAGAGGATCATTTCTATGTGTTATCCCTTTGGCAATAAAGATATTTATTGTTACCTTAAGTTTAGAGGCATTTCCAATGGCCGGCTAAACCATTCTCGAGTGTTGGGCGAGGAAGCTAGGGTGGAGGAAGATGGCAAATATTATGACGGAGAAAGAAAGGGAGGAGAGACGACTCAAGTATAGTGAAGCATGTGAAAGGGAGATTGCTAGAAAATGTGAGGTTACAAGTGTGATGGATCTATGGAGAAGATGTTGCGGGAAGGAGTAAAGGTTCACGTAGAGGATGTGGATCCTGAGTAGTCTGTGCTACCCCATCTTGGAAAGCATGTAAGAGAAACCCCTTCAGCTTTTTATGAGAGTTCGTCGTGCAGAGAGAGAAGATTCATTGGCACGTATCTGAAACCACCTAGTGACCAAACCCCAGTGCTTGGTTTTCTAGACCAAGAAAGGAGTACGGTTGACCCAGTTGGTATTAGTGGGAGTGATAGATCTGCAGCTAGGAGATACAATTTTTCATTTCCCACTTCTATGGCTATGCATATTCCAGTATTCGAGGAATTTTTGGACAAGGATCAAGTACACAAGCCTTCGGTCTCACATCTAGGAGTGGAGTGGGGTACACTAGTGGTAGTGGGGCATTATCACAGATGTTGGTGTGCGCCTTCGGTGGAACCTTGGGGACACTTGGAAAAATTACTATAGGACTCGTGGACTTGGTGGACCTAGTGGGTCGGAGGAATAGGACCTGGTGGTTCTGGTGGATCTAGTGGGTCAGGAGGAATAGGACCTGGTGGTTCGGTGGCTCGGAGGCACGGGACGTCGTGGATCTAGTGGATCCGGTGGCAAAGGAAACATCGAAGGGAACCAAGGCTCTGGCTCAGGAGGACAAGGGCCCCAGCCACCCCCTCAAGTATTCTTTGAAATGTATTTACATTTACTAGATTACAAAGGTATTGAAGATGCTACAGAACATGTTCACAAGTGTGAATTGTTATGGCACGCAAAGGGGATCACAACCCTGGAGCGGAAGGCCAACTAGTTTACAATGACGTTGTAGGAGCACGTGCATAATCGGTATAGTAAATATGACCCTCATTAAACGGTGGTGGATTATACTACTTTAAACAATGCCTTCTTGGCATAATTCCACATTCTTGAGTTTGAATGCAGAAAAGCATCAAAGACTCAAAGGATATTCAACAAAAGATGACAGAGAGTGTGCGGGAATATGATGCGTGCTTTAAAAATCTCTTGTCTAAATTATCATATGATATTCACCCTTCACAACATGCTCAGTGGTTTATTAGAGGGTTGATCACTCCTTTTAGGAGAGCTTTATCTCATAAAACTTTCCCAAACCCGTGCGAGGCATTAGAAGTTTGCGCTCTGCGCATCGAGGTTGTTGGAAGTGTTGATACTGGTACTAGCCCATTTTTGGAGGCACATATTCTGCTATGGTTAAGTAGGCTGGAAAAGTTATCTATGAACTCAAACCATGAGACTCGCAGTGGTATATAGTGTGCATTATGAAGTAGAGGGCATGTCAAGGATAGTTTCCCAGGAGGACAAGACACGTCGTAACTATAGACTATGAAATTTGTCATGGGAACATGATGCAAGTAGATGTCCCTTGTTATAGCATGCAATTCGAAAGAATGTGTCTTGCTACTGTAAGATCTACACCTCTACAACCCATGATACTAAGGATTGTAGGCTTATTGACCGCATCCATGAGGCCATTGATCATGGGGTGCACTGACCAACATCACTAGTATTTCTAAAGCCGATGATCACCATTATGAGGAGCGTGCGAGATAGAGGAACACACGGATGGGGATTTCATGGTCATGGTAATCACGGAGGAGGAATAAGTGAGTTCTCACGTGGAACATGTTTTAATTTTGGGTCTACGAGCATTAAAAATGAGAGTTCCTGCACTATTGCGGTGCTCATGGTGCAGGAAAACATAAGTATGAGGAGTGCCTTGAGTTATTTGAGCACATGAATCAACAACAACAGAAAGACAAGGGCACTGCAATGGTAAGCATTAAGAAGACAGACACACAATGGATGCCACAGGTGACATGTGATGTAGGTTTGGAATCTATCATGGTAACAACAAGAGTAGAGGCCACACATGTAAAGGAAATACCAAGGTAGAGGACCCTGGTTTTAAGAGAAGAAGTGGTACATGGAAAGTACCTAGATCCTGCTCATTAGAAGGAGGTATATCAAGATACCATGGATGTCATTTAGAGTTTACAAGGAGAAATTTAGTGTCTAAAGGAGAAGTCCAGGAGGGAGGACCAAAGAAGGAAGGTCGAGGTGCCAAGAGATGACCTAGATGAGGTCAAGGAAGTGTGTAAAATGCTAAGGCAAGATAATATTATTCCCTTTCTAGGAGCACGGTTGAGAGAGAAGGTACCATGTGTTGGAGAAGAGTGGGAGAGGTAGGTCTTTCATGCAAACCTTCCCCCTTATAGCCTAGACTATGATAGGGAGATCACGTTAAATGCAGTAGTGGATGGATGACTGCTGAGTAATATCCTCATTGACACAGGCGCAAAGGTCAATGTTTTGACCTTGGATGCATGGCATCGAGATGGGAAGACTTGCATTAAAACCATATTAGAATGTGTTGTATATGGAAAAAAAAATGAAGGCAATGCCCATCGGTGTCTTAAAAGATGCAAACTATCACCATTCAGGAGCTATGTTTACTTGGGGACTTCGAAGTCTTGGTGCTCGCTAAGGAAAAAAATTTCCTAGCACTTCTTGGGCACCCATGGTGTTATAAGAAAAATTTGGATCTTTGGTTCAACAAGGGGTACATCAGTTTTGAAAATGAAGAGGACAATTCATCATACCCATGGATGATGGGAAGTCAACACCCTATACTAAACCTTTGGGAGAGGAGGTCCTGGATAGAATATATGTGTGCTCAATTAGGGATCCAGAGATAATCCATCCTACTGACGGAGTTATTCAGTTTGAGGATGCTCAGTCAGTAAGTGACACCACTAGTATAGCATGTGATAATTGAGTGCATGGAACCTACAAATTGATCAGATAACATTTAAGAGGATCGGTGACAAAGGTGACAAAGGCGCACACAGTCCGACGCCTAGGAGGAAAAGAGCTACCTAAGTACTTAGGAGGAGCCTCCCCTGAGGTATTTTTACAGAAAATGGAAGCTCGGTGGAAGGAGGAAAATGAACAAAGGGGGATGTTAAGTTACATCCTACTAGGAACCGCCGCACGCGGTGGGCAACACATCGGGATAATCTCTTGAAATGACGCAAAGTGAGAATTGCCTTCGTTGTTCATTTCTCTAGAAGCAATGCACCCACCACCATCAAGGACTACCATGGTAAGGATCCCGCCTCTTTCCACATCCAAGCCTGTGAAAGAACCTGGAGGGAAGGCATGGAAGCTTTACCACCATCCCTTTGGGTGCACAAACTATATTCTACACTACAAGGTTGCACGCATGTATGGTACATACATTATGAGACATGCCGCTAGACATGGAATTGGCAAGAGCTAGTAGCTAACCTAGTTCAAACATTTGAGTATTAAAGTACCAAGCCATCAGTTGATAAGGCATTGCAGGTTGTCAAGTGCCTTACCATGGGGATAGTGTCATGACAGAAAGGTAAGATGTTGGATTTTCTTGGTGAGCCAGGTTTGGAGGTGCGCTTTGAAGAGAAGGAAACAAATGAGGTTCAAATTGAGCACACGTGTGTGAAAAAGGAGAAAGGAAAGCTTGTATATGTGATTGATGGGGAGGAAGTAGAAATCTTGGATGTTAACCATTCCATAGGGATGCGTGAGGTAGTGGACAATGTTGATACTCACGTGCACGCCTACCATGAACCTTTAAAAACTAAAAAGGTTAACATTGGCTCAGAGAAGAACCTAAGGAAGCTATCATTGGAGATTACTGGTCGGAGAAGGAAGTCTCTAAGATCATTGATCTTTTGCGCGAATTTGAGGATTTATTTTTGCACGGTACCATGAGCTCAAAGGCATCCACCATTCCTTGGGGGAGATGAGGATAAAACTGAGGGATGGTGCGCATCTGGTTAGGAAGAGACCCTATTGGATGAATCCCAATTTATGCGTGAAGAAAAAGGAAGAGTTGGACAAAATGATAGCATCTGGGATCATTAAAGTTGTTAAAGAATCGGAGTGGATAAGTCCAATGGTAATCAACATCAAGAAGAATGGGTGGATAAGGATTTACGTGGATTATAGGGAGTTGAACGTAGTTTGTGTCATCAATCCATTTCCAACCCCCTTCACTGAAGAAATTTTGGAGGGAGTCACTGGGCGCGAAATCTATTCCTTTACAGATGGATTTTTGGGTTACCACCAAGTCCGGATTGCAAAGGAAGACCAGGAGAAGACAACTTTCACCACTAATGGGGAAGTTTTGCATACATGGTCATGCCCTTTGGGTTGAAGAATACGCCTATTGTTTTCTCACGCATAGTGGTACAGTATTCCAGGACTTCATCCATAAATTTCTCCAGGTTTATTTGGATGATTGGATGGTGTATGGGCTAGTAAAAGACCACTGTGATAATTTGAGGTTGATGTTTGAGAGGTGTCGGCAGTTGAGGATATCCCTCAACATTAAGAAGTGTGTCTTTGATACCCCCTTTGGAAAGTTACTATGGCATATCATATGTAAGGAGGGCCTGCTAGTAGATCCTGCCAAGGTTGCAATTATTATGGGATTGGGGGAGCCTACTAGCCAAAGCGTAGTGCATGGGTTTCTTGGACACACGGGCCACTATCGAAGTTCATCAAGGGGTATTCCAAGATCGCCTTGCCTTGAATAATTGCTCAAACATAAAAGTGCCTTCCATTAGGGAAAGGTGTAGCGAGAGGAATTTGACACATTAAAGGATAGGCTTATCACCGCACCTATATTACATTTTCCCTCTTAGGATAAGCCCTTTGATGTTTATGCAGATGCCTCTGGAACAACCATTGGGGTAGTACTTGCATAGCTTGGTGAGGGAATTGTTGATCACCCCCTATGCTTTGCAAGTAGGAAGTTGACACAAGTAGAGAAAAATTATACTATGACTGAGTGCGAAGCATTGTCAATTATCTACGTGCTTCACAAGTTCAGGCTGTATCTACTGGAAAATCCCTTTAACTTCTACATTGACCACATGGCATTAAAGTATTTGGTGAACAAGCCATTCTACAAGGGTGCATATGCTGGTGGGTACTATTATTTCAAGATTTTGAGTTCATGGTAGTTGTGAAGCTTGGAAAGAGCAATAGTGGACCTGATCATTTGTCAAGAATTACTTCAAGGGAGGACGTGCAGAGCATTGAAGAGACTATGCTAGATGTGCAACGCTTTTGGGTTACAACGCGCCCTCGGATTTAGAGGAGGAAATGCAGTATTTCTTCTAAAGGAAGGTTTTGAACTATTAGCATATGGATTTGCATGCATGCAAATCACATTCAACAGTGTGGGAACAAAGTCCCTCCTCAATGAAGGTGAGGCTTCCTTTATTGAAAACCAAAACTATATTTACATATGTACATTCAAAATTGTATGTGGGGGTGTTTTTGGAACATCAATGGAAAGAAAAGTGAATGAGGGAAATGGAATGGAATGAAGGAAAGAAGTATAATGGAATGAACTAAAATAACATGCAAGAGTTAGGTAAAAACAGAGCCTAATGTTGCATGAAGAAGAAAGGTGAATAACCAACACAAATAAAATGGAGTTTGAGTTAGCCAAACAAGAATGTGTAAAAGGGAACACACATGAGCAAGTAGATAATCAGATCTTGATCACTGTGAACTAGAACAATAGATTAATAACATTAACAATAAGATCAAAGATAATATTTGCATCCAAGATTCAAACACCTAACATCTAATGAACATAATAACATCAAATGTTACAAGAGACAATGAATGAGACACAAAGTTCGTATTTCATTAACTCCAAAATGTTTTCACAAAAGAACACAAAGTTTCTTCTTGAAACAAAGCTTGCACACAAAATTATTTCTTCTCCTCTCTCAAAGTCACCTTTACAAATGAGCCCCTCACTTCCTTTATAACCCAAAATTTGGTTACAAAGTAGTTAGGGTTTTACATGATCATTAAATAAGGCACCTAAGTGACCTTTGAATTTTTCTAACCAACTTTATTAAAGACAACCAAAAATAGAAATTACTTAAATTATCCATAGTTTCCCGAAAGAAAATAACAACACCTTTTAAATATACAATAATAATTAGTGCTTTATCCATTGAAACGGGGTCTGCCTATCTCAAGCGTATGAGAAATGGACTCTCCCACTTCGTTAGATACCGAGAAAATTATCCCCCTGAACCACCAGTGAAATTAGGATCTACCGCTTTTGCCAGTTGAAAGGATCTAAACCTTCCCAAAGTTTCAAACATTTTTTCTTCTTCTGGAGGTTCATTTGGTCGAAGAATAGCCTCACAAAATACCTGCAATTCAAGAATCCTACTTGGCATATCATTTAAATTAATAATCTTTGATTGAGCATTCTCAAATAAGTTCTTTAATTTGATGCACCGCTCCATTGAAACTGATGAGAAATTGTTGGCGGGAGTGTACATGTCCTTAAACAATTGTGAAAATTTCTCTTCCACCTGCTCCGATGAACACATTTGATTATTCTCATTTACGAGGTTTTAAGGAATCTCAGCTATGAATTCTTGAATCAAGGAGAGTGAAGTGAAGACTTCATTGCACATGCTCTCATAATGGATCATAAAATCCTCAAGAAGTGTCTTCCTTGATTTGAGATGCAGACACCAAAGAAATCGTGTCCCTCAATGTTCAAATTTGAGAATTCCTTCAATGGCTAAAATTGAGGATTCCATACTTGTCATCTCAACTGGGCAATATCTCATCCAAATTTGATATATTAGCAACAAAATTTTCTTTGAAAGAAATAATTGGATCAAGATACACAGACATCTTCATGAAGCTTAACCACGGTCTTGATCGTCCCTTGGCCTAAAATGAGAATCTCTGAAAGCCAAGTTTTAGTGACATGGCCTAATGTGTTTATTTATTTTGATAAATTGAGAGTTTCTTCATCAAACCGCATTAGGTACTGGAAAAGTGGATGATATGGGATTTATCAAATGTTGAACATACTCCACCAATTGATTATTTTTGGCCTTGAGCTAAGAGTTTTGAGACTTATATTTCTCAAGTCTCTTTAGTACGATATCAATTGAATCTTGAGCCATCACCATGTCAATTTCTAATGTGGACCTCCCAAGTCCAAGTCTGGAAACTTCATAATCAGCAAGTGTCATGGCATCACACTCCTTATCAACTTGTGGGATGGTGAGATCTGCAAATCTATTTCCATCATTATCCACCATTATTCAAGAAAGCACCTTCAGCTTCTTTGGAATGACATCATTTGAAAGTTTGAAAAGGGCATCAAATTCAATGTCAAATTCCTTAACAACCCTCTTCCTTGTCTTAACCTTGGAATCAACCTAGGAAGGAGTATCATGCACTATTTCCGCATACAAAATCATAGAGCTCAAAGCAATATTCTCATTGTTCTCGACATCATGAGATCCTACTTGAATCCTATTTACGACCTCGATTTGAGGAGAAGAAACCTCAACATCCACCTCCCGATTATTCGGAGATTTTGTAAGATCCCTTCATGAACTACATGCTCCGAAGTGTTTGATATTTGAATTACTCGCACTGAGTGGGCGCTTGTTCAAAGAACAATTGAAGATCATTTACCACAAGCTTCTTAGCACTATTAACAATGTGGGTAGAATAATCTCTACTCGAGGTAGAAAATCCCGATACATGCTCTCTTCCTTCTCTCGGGTTAGGATCTTTATTTTTTTCCTCATGAAACATTACTTAGCGAAATGGATTTTGGCAACCACTCCTTTCTTGCTTGTTGTGTATGATTGGATGGTATAGAGGTTGATCAAGAAGAGGCTTTGGTTGAATGAAGGCCTCCTCATGTTGGAATTTTTGTGATCCTAAAGCATGATCTTGAATTGATTGTAACTTGGCAAGTTCTTTGTCGTACCAAGATATGCTTCTTTCAAGAATCGGTTGATTCTTGCTATCAAGAGAAAATTCATCTCTTTTGGTCCAGTCAATTCGAGGCAATGGGGTAAAAGCAACTACATCATATGAGGGATCAATGACATCTTCATCATCATTTATGAATGAATCAGGAGGGTTCTTGATGCGAAAGGCCTTGATCTGAGCAAGTGTTAGGCGAGAAAACTCTCGTCTTCTTACTTCATGTTCGTCCAACAAGAAGCCCAGAAATCTTCCATGGTAGGGTTATGTTGATACTTTTCTCCTAGAATCTTCTACATATATCCATTGATATCAAACTAGGCTCTCTTCACATATGGATGGATTGTAATGAGAGTGAACTCTTTTTCCATGAGTTGTGCACTAAAAATATTTGGACATTGGTATTCCCCGATTTGGATTGGGAAATGAATTCCTGAACGATGCTTGTCACTAAGAAGACAATGAACTTGGAATAGTTGTCGTGCAAGTTCCATTAATGCCCATCTATCACTGATGTACTTAGGAAGCTTCCATGGAGTACTAGCAAAGCCACTCACGCGAATGTAGGAAAAGGATGAAAATTGAATAAACCATGTTCCCCATTGGGAAATGACACTCATGGCTTCTTTAGAAAATATTTCCTCTGTATTCCGATTTAGGTTCCAAATCACGCGGAAGGTGAATGCATCGTTGAATCTTCTAAAATGGTGAGAGCTATTTTTGAAACTGAGTTGTGGGTAATAATGAAAAACACTATTTGACAGCCCCATGACTCCTCTCGTTTCAAGTCCTGAAAATAGCTTTCTTCTTGCTACTGCATAAGTCAGATACAATGTCATGTAAAAGCATCCAGTCATCTTAACTTCTATCAATTGTTTGTGAAGGGTGTTACTAATGATGGTGGCCCAATCCACAAACTCTTTCTTGGCAAGGATGATACAGATAAAATGATACATCCATGGGTGGAAAATCCTAGCATAGGGTAGACCAAAAACTCAACTTAGAGAGTAATCATGTCCTTGATTTCTTCCACAAACTCAATGTGGTACAGCTTCTTTAGGAAGCTGTCACATTCGAGGCCTCTTGGTTACTAACCAGTTGTTATTAACCATCTTTCTCCACCTAAGGGATTATTCATCCCAAAATTTGTGTGCTAACCAAGCTGGCGAGTGATATCTGCATTCTCGGGAAATTCGGTATGCCGAGTGATTCCTCAACATGATCCCGTGTGTGATTAAGAGGTAAGGCTCGCGGTTATCTTTAAAAAGTCCTAATCTTTCAGGATCATAATGTTCCGCGCAGATGACCAACTTCCGACATTGCAGGGGAGACAGAAATGTTGCTGCTTGGGGTAGACCACTATGGTAAAGCCTATCCGAGAATATGGTTTTTCCTTTAGTTTTCACCCATTCACAGAATTGTTGCACATTGATGTGACCCAGATTTGTATTAGTGATATTGTCATATGTTGACTTAATGGAACTAGGAGGGATGATTCCTTGGAATTCATACTTAGCGGATTTGTTTGATTTCTCCACTGGCTTCCTCGATCTTCCTGCAGATTTGTTAGATTTTTCGCCATTATGAATTTCATAGAAAAATGACTCAAGCACGCAAAACAATGCAAACGGGTCGTCTCAGTCTTTGAAACCCCGTCAGTGCAAGAACAATATGATTCATTTTAATATTATTATTATTATTTAAAAATAATAACTAGTCTTGTTTACAAAATCACATACCGAAACTAGGTTTGAATTCCGACTTGGGCGACCACTTTTTTATTTATTTATTTTAAATAAATGAAATCACTCGAGTTCAATATCGATTTTTATTTAATTTTCCGGAGAAAATTCTCCCTGGTATGTGTAAAAATGGCCTAATTTAAATAACCGTGTACTTTGAGATTCACTTCTTCCTTGCGATCTTCTGATCGATGCGTGAATACACTTGCTTAATCCTTCTGTGAATATGTGAAGACTTCTGAAATGCCTTTTTCTGTTTAAAACTTTATCCCCTCCTCTCCCATGTGGCCTAGTTCCTTTTCTTTCTCCCACGTGGTCTTTCTTTCCTTGGTTGTGGGGACTATTATTGCTGCTGTTTTTAGACTGTTCTCTTGAAAAATGGCATGGAATCTCCTTGTCTTGTAACTGACTGTTCCTTGGCTTTATGTTGTCCCAATGCGTGGGAGTCAAAAATGTTTTCCTTTAGACAGTTATTACTTATTCTCCTTGTCTTCTTTTTTATTTTTCTTGTCTGCTCCTCCTTGTCTTCTACTGCATTTTGGACTCTGTGGGGGCTGTATTGCCTTGACCAATGCGTGGCCTCTACCTCCTCTTCACCAGATAGTTGGGCATGGATTTTATAATGCTAAAACATGCGCTGAATCTAGCTATTTCCTTGGGCTGAGCGTGGAATTTTCCTTGGACTGTTCTTTTCTTATTTTTAAACTGTGTTGAAATTTACCTTTTGCTGCGTGGGAGATCCTTCTTTGCTCATGCGTGGGAAATTTTGAGTTGTCTTGGTTGTGGAGTGAGATCTTGTTATTTTTAATCTTATTCTAATCAATGCGTGGGAGATTGTATTTTGTCTGTCCTCCTGCTCCTCCGTGGGATCCTCCTTATGCATGCAATGTGGAAAGCTTGTTTTATTTTATTTTTTAGAGTGTCCTCTCCTTTAAAACCTCTCGTAGATCTTTATCTTCTTGCTTTGTCTCATTCCTCCCCACATGGTATCTTTAACTTGGCATGAATTCTTTTCTTGGGCCTGCGTAGGGATTAATTCTTTGGAATGTGTTGGCCTTTGTTTGGGACCGTACCTACTACTTCTCCTTCACAATGGCATTCGCAGTATTGTGGAATGTGATACAAATATTATGATGTTCCTTAGAAGAAGTGAGAAGAAATTTTAGAAAGCCTCATACGAATCTTTCCAATGAGTCCAACAGAGGAATTTATGAAGGCTAAACCGACTTCCCCTCTTCCCGGGTAGTGGAATTAATTGCCAGGGGAAATGGGGAAAGCAATGGCCAATTGCCAACGGGAATGGAAAAGTGGGATGGCAATCTCTGTTCAATTTCCCCATGTGGGAAATTGGGAGATTTCTTACCCGTTTGCTAATTCATTGATTTGGAAATTGGTCGAGAAAATCCCACAAGTGGGAAAATAAAACATTTTTTCTAGGAAAGGGAAATCCAAACCCGAAGCCAATTTAGCATTCCCGACAATTGGAAGCGGAAGCTTATTTTTGCCCTAAGAATAAAAAAACTTGTCAAACAAATTTTAATTAATATTTATTTAATTAAAAACTCCAAAATTATTAAAAATTAACTTTATCAAACAAAGAGTAATTAATTAATTAAATATTAATTAATTAATTTTAATGCAGTTTAATGCCTAGCGGGAGGAGTTCTCACTTGAAAAGGATGAAATGAAGACCAAACGATCACAAAAAAGAGACACTCGTGATGACAATGAAAACCACGTAAAAGTAACACTTTTGAAAAATCACGAAATTTCCATTTTTTATTTTATTTATTTATTTATTTTGTCTTTGTCAATTGGCTAATAACAAAGTACTAAGGGATGAAGACATTAGAGAAAAAGCAACTAGCCATACGTGTCACACCCTACATGTTGATTAGTGGGGACTTATACAAATTAGGGCATGATGAATTTTTGTGCAGGTGTGTACTAGAGCATGAGCGCCTCGCCATCATAGAGGAATCACATAGAGGAAGTGTATGTGGACATTATGCAAGCGACGCCACCACACGTAAAATATTAATGGCAGGATTATGGTGGGAAAATCTGTATAAGGACTACCAAGAGTATTGTAAAGCATGTGACCATTATCAGTGCATTGGAAAGCCAGGACAAGAGAGATGAAATTCCTTTGCGCCCTATCCCTAGCATTGAACCTTTTGAGAAATGGGCAATAGAATTTGTAGGCCCTATTGCACTAGCAGACGTAGGATTGGATCACGCTACGTAATCACTTACACGGACTATTTGACAAGGTGGGCAGAGGCATCCCCAACTAAAGACTACATAACAGCTACAACAGCAAGACTTTTGTGGGAGAACATTATCACAAGGTATGGATGCCTTTTAAGTTTAACTAGCGATAGGGGTACACATTTCTTGAATGATACCATGAGGATTCTGTTAGTAAAGTTCATGGTGGCTCATCACAAGACTACACCTTATCACCCACAAGAAAATGGAACTACGAAGCATTTAACAAAATATTGAGTCATACCCTAACAAAAATTTGTGATGTTAGAAGATAAGATTGGGATGACAAGGTATCATCCATATTATGGGCTTATATAAAAACTTATAAAAGCTTTAACAAAGCCACACCGTTTCAATTGGTGTTTGGCATAGAAGTTGTTCGCCAGTTGAGTTCATGTTACCTTCTCTATGAATAGCACGCATAGGAGGGCTGGCTGATGAGCAAGCACTGGAAGAGAGAATTGATGAATTAATGAAGTTGGATGAAAGACGATCACTCACCAGGTGGAGCCAAACAACAAAAAAAGAAAAGCAAAAAGCATGGCATGATCACCACATTAGGTACAAGAATATTGAGTTTGGGTAAATGGTCTTACTATATGATTCTAAGTTTTTGTGCCACCTTGAAAAGTTAAAGGTTTATTGGTTAGGTCCCTATATAATCTCGTACATCCTTAATTCGGGCACATGCCAGTTACAAGCACTAGATGGAACGAAATTTCTTGGACACTTCAATGGGAGTAGGTTGAAGCCCTACTATAAATAAGGCCTCTTTGTGTTTGTAAATAAGGCGCTTTTGCTAGATAGTTTAGAATTTCCTTTATGCATTTTCCTTTCTTGTGTTTCCCTTTCACGTTGTTGTTTTGTTTTGTGCCTTGCCGGTAACCTTGTTACTTTTTGAGGTTTTTGAATGCACAGAGGACCGCACATCGTTTAAGTGTGGGGTGGAGTGATGTGAAGGAAAGTGTGGGTAAAGTGCCAAGGAGGATTCTGTTGAAAATCCTAGTTGAATGGCCCTGTTAAAAGAGGTGCATGAAAGGAAAGGTAGAAAAGAATGGTTAGTGTCAAGATAAGGCTACTTTTAGATCCCATGTACAGAGGAGGAAGAAGCGCATAAACAACATGAGGTAGGCGAGAGAAAAAATCATGATAGAAGAAGTGCCTTCGGCGTTGGTTACATGCGCGTAAGAGTCTCCTGTTAGGATGGATTGGTTGCGTGGCGATGTTTCGCTCGGAATGTTTCGGCTTCTGGGAATAGAGTTGCTTCTATCCTTTCATTCCTTTTAGAAACAGATAAGGTTAGGGCTAGGAGGAATACCTGTGGAATGTCGAGATGGTGTGCGCGTACCGTAGAGGAAGATCAGGTTGACTATGAAGAACTCCTTTTTGTCTTGGAAGGACTACCTGCAAATAAGAACACAAGACCACAAGATTTTGATTAAACAATAAATGAGGGAACTGCCTTGGGCCCAGGAAATATAAAACTTCCTTTCGAAGGTGGTCAGTTCCCCTGCCGATATGAATCAACACAAAAGACTGTAAAATATCAATTAAATTATTTTGTTGAAACGGGTAGGGAAAGGCTGGTTTCTGGTTGTAGTCAGGATAACCGATACCGGTTACTGGTAACCGATGTCGGTAGGGTTTAGGATCTGTAGGTTGGTTGTTTTGTGGGGTGGTTGTGCTGTAGGGTAGCTATGTTGTTTGTAAGGCTGGTTTTATGGGTGATATTAGGAAATGAGGTGATGAGAGGTAAAAGAATGATAGTTAGATGCAATGGCACGCTGGGTAGTGGATTCAGGAATGGATTTATGAGGACTGTGATTCAAAAGCATAAGAAATGTTATAACAGAGGACATGCAAGATGTGACTTACTGGTTTTTGACGAAGATGCAAGTTGATCTCCTTTGCTGCAAACTCTTCTGGTTTCTCCACTCGTCTCTGCTCGGTCAAGTGAAGATCTGGACTCTCTTGATCACTCCCAAATGATCTCTCTTGATTCAAAATCCTTCCACCTTTGATTTTGGTTCGGGAGCCCATTTACAGGGAACCGATGGCGGTTACGTAACCGACGGCCGAGTAGTAAACCGGCATTGTGAGGAAAAAAGTAGGCTATTTTTAGTAAAATAGCCCACCTTCCCTGCTTTTCTCCCGAGAGATCAGTTGCGGGCTTGGTCAAGTGACTAGAAGGTCGGTTTTGGGTGCGAGAAAGGGGTCCTTAGTCATGGGTGTAGATGTGGACCAAGTTATAGGTCTTAATTAGGTTAGTTTAGGGTTAGGGCTAGGTCATGATGAGGTGGCAAAATGAGGTGGCAGGTAAGGTGATGTGGATTTATCAATTACAAGGTAATTAACAAATAATTGTGTAAGGTTTAGGTGATGAGGTTAGATTGCAAGATGAGATGCGGGTCACAAAGGGGTCGTAAGACACAAATTTGGTGTCTACAGCAGAAGGTTGGAAGATTATGTCTGTGTAGGGTTGGGTGATTAGGGCACAAAATTCAGGATTTGTTTGAAAAATCCACATTAAATGTTAAAAGTATGGTGGTAGGTGAAGTAGCATTTAATGCTTAAAAATGGGAAAAACTATAAATAAAGGTTTGGACATTTCATTTTTTCACTTTGCATATATGAAGAGGAGATTTTGCGAACTAGGGTTTCTAGAGTTGATCCATGCGAAGAAAAATTACAAGAATTTGAGCGTGAGTGACCAGTTTGGATTTAAAAACCGGAAAGGAAGTGATTCACAGAGTGGGAAGAGTTTTGGAGAAGCGTTGTCTAGTGAAAAGAGGTTCCAGTTAGGGTTTGACATCTAGGGCATGGGTTGGAAAAGAGTTTCTTCACCAATTTGAGATCTAAACTTGGAAAGGGGTAGTAAAACAAAGCAAGTGAAAAAATTTAAAGTGTTAACATAAACAATGGCACCCAAGAAACTAGTTGGCACACCTAAGAAGGGAAAGGGCAAGGGCAAGAGCAAGCAACAAGACACTGTCGCAGGTAAAAATGAAGAGTGGTACGCAGAAATGTAGTACCCAGACAGAGTATTGCTTGGGCACGAGTGGGAGTCCCATTTAAGAAATATGTCAGTAAATGATTATAATCATTGTTCAAGCACAATCAAGAAGGAAATGGCGCTGGAGTTAGTGCGCCCGATGAATAAAAGGACACCAAAGGGTTTGCCCATCTATAATGATGATGTAAAAGTGAAGATGAAGAAGTCGATTATTGCAACTCTTTGAGTTGCCCTACTTCGGGAAGCCTGAGCACCTATATCAATGGTTGATGTCACGCATGCATGAAGATTACTTTCACTTCGCAGGTGCAAGATGTGCATTATCCCTCAGCTTGTTTCACATTTCACAGGCCTCATCTGTGAAGGAGAGAGTTTGGAGGATGACCTAAGCGACAAGGAGGCAATTAAGGAAACTTATTACGAATATATTGTTTGTAACATTATTAATATTGTATTGTGTGTGAGTATTTAATATTATTATTTAAATGAGATGTCAAACTCATTTAATAATAATATAGTGTGAGTGAATGTGAAGTTGTAATAAACAACTCATGGGTAGTTTGATAGAGTTGAATGAGAGAATAAAGGGATAAGGAGATAAACTAGAGATATTTGTGGGATTTATAGTTGGAGAAAACTCCTTGTTAGTAGGAGCTATAATGCTCTATATATGTAATCACTTCTCTATGTAATACATCCTGGATGAATAAAATTTGAGTGTTGTATTATTTCCGGTGTTATTTGATTAGATTTGTGTGCATGCAAACTGAACCAAATTTATATTTGGTATCAGAGCAGTTCGTGTGATGGAGAAATAATTATTATTGAAGGGGCTAGCCGTGGGTATCTTTCTATTTTGGCATTGCCATTTCCTTTCATACTTCTGGTCCACCATTTTCTTTTGTGGGTCTGAAAATTTGATCTACAGGCTGAACAAGTGAATTTGAGCTCCAAATAATAAGACATGCCCAGATCTATGATGTTATCTCTCTGACATTGAGGAATTCATCATCTCGGTTACAATCTTATTTGATCTTGGATTTAATCACAGAAGAAAGTGAGTTCCCTAAAAAAGTGTGAGTTGCAACTCTTCTGTTCCTTTTTTTGTCATTTTTGGAAGCAACAAAAAAACGTAAGTATAAAAAAATTCCATTTTTGGAAAGGGGTCCAGAAAGATTTTGAGATTTAAACTTGTAAGTTCCGTAACTTTCAGCTGGTAATTCGGATCTAGGTGTCATTTTAAAAAAATGATTATTTTTTGAGCTCTATACATTGATCCAATTCTTTTTATTGTTGGATTTTTAAAAAAAAATTTCCATTTTTGGAAAATATTTTTAAAAACTACTTTCAACATTTAAAATAAAGTTTATTGTAAGGGTGCATTATCAGTTGAACCCGAAACCCAAGAGAATTGTACTATGAGCCTAAAAGATATATTTTCTAACTAAGTAGCAAACAGATGATGGAGGTCGGAGGCAACGGAGGAAGGAGGTGAGATGCAACCTCTCATCATGCACCATCGGTGAGGACACGTACTAATTTGGTGGCCGAGTATTTTCAATTGTGTGGTAGATAATAAAAATAGATGATAAATTATTTTTAATGTAATGTGTGACAAATTCCTATATGTAACCTTTTGATGAAAAATATAGTGGGGAAGTAAAAAAACACATGCAGACATGGATCTTGAAACGGTTCGTGGAGATCCAGAAAACCACATGAGGTGAACAATAGAGTGGAGAATTGTTCATGTCCAGGTTGGTGGTAAACTTTGTTGTAAAACCATAGAAGGTTGAGCGTTGCTCCCTTCATTTATATCAAGGTCATGAGCTACAGGCATGCCACAGGGGTTGGCATTCTGCTGAGATGTGTAAACATTTTTCTACCTTGTTCACATTAGGGGAGTGTATATTAGGAATTAATAATGTTAACAATAGGGGAGTGAATGTTACGAATATATTGTTTGTAACATTATTAATATTGTATTGTGTGTGAGTATTTAATATTATTATTTAAATGAGATGTCAAACTCATTTAATAATAATATAGTGTGAGTGAATGTGAAGTTGTAATAAACAACTCACGGGTAGTTTGATAGATTTGAGTGAGAGAATAAAGGGATAAGGAGATAAACTAGAGAGATTTGTGGGATTTATAGTTGGAGAAAACTCCTTGTTATTAGGAGCTATAATTCTCTATATATGTAATCACTTCTCTATGTAATACATCCCGGATGAATAAAATTTGAGTGATGTATTATTTCTAGTGTTATTTGATTAGATTTGTGTGCATGCAAACCAACCAAATTTATAAAACCATCGCTACTTATGCATACAAAAAGGGGTTGAGGTACTTTGATATCATGGACATCAAGGACTCGATGATGAAGATGGTTGTGCACCTTATGACAAAGTTAAATGGCCAAGAGAGATGGACCCAGGTAAACAAGGCCTATTTGAATGTTTGCAGGAGGATTTCGGAGGGCACCATCTACAACTTATCTACATTCATCATGGATGATATTTTCAGTAGCATGAAGGAAGGTGATAGAATCCTTTTTGGTAATGTCTTGTTAACCATTGTATTCTCAGAGATTGGGGTGCCGAATGCAATGGACAAATTTGTGTGGGAGTACCCTACTGAAGACCCTTCTTCCCGCAAAGAGGTTTGAGAAGTACACCTATGATAGTATGACGGCCATGTATAAGGTGCGCTGGAGAAGTGGTACATGCACCTGAGGAATGCATTCGGGGTGGAATGGAGGATCCTTGAACAACTGCCAGTGACCACCGAGGGAGAAGCCGAGTTTTTGTGTACCAACATTTCTACCTTGGCAGATTTAAACTGATGGATGAGACATGGAGCCCATGGTGCAAGCTCCCTTTTGCATTCACAACTCAACACTTCCAAGTGGGAGTGAACAGGTTCAAAGAATCTAAGAAGTTGAAGTTGGACCTTGGTAATCTAGACTAGGATCACAGAGAAATGTGCAAAGGGTTTTTCTACCCCAACAAGCGCGTGTACGTGGAGAGGTACATGTTGTATGAGGTCCAAATGATGAGATTTGTGAATTTTCCCATTGTAGGAGGGACCACGGTGCAAGTATACCTCCACATAAGAACCAAATTGGAGAAGGGCATATATCTAGAGAATGAGATATCCATACTTGAGGACCCAACTGGAAGGAAGAGACACGTGCCTAGGCAGAAGGAAAAAGAACCAAAGGAGAAAGTACCAAGTGTAGTGAATACACAGGCAATAGGTACCCCTGGGACAAGTGCCAAAACAAGTATGTATTCGTGCAAGAAAAAGTCCATAGTCAAAGAGAAGACTCCAGAGCCAGAGGAGTCGTTAGACAAGGAGTCATCGAAAGAAGAAGAGACAGAGTCACCTGCATTGGAATCCCTGGTTAGAAAGAAGCAGAAGATGATGAAGGAGTTAGATTCTAAGTACACTGAGAGTTTAGGGGCCTACCAGTGAAAGGGATGATGATGAGGAAGATAAGCCTGAGGTAAACCAAGAACAACCTGTGGTCAGTGTACATGACTCAAAGGGAGAAGGAGAGAAGAATGAGTACATCTTCGTGTGGAGAGAGGGCAACCAGGAGGGGGAAGGCACCCGGGACAAGGAAGGGAGCAAAGAGGTAAATAAGGAGGTGGAAAGAGAGGCTGAGAAGGTCATTGAGACCTTGGTAGAAGAGGGATTGGAATGCAGCGTTGAGCTGGTAATGAATGAGGATAAGGAAGAGAGCAGGGAAAAGGACCACGACAACATTGGAGGCCCCACTTTAACTGTAAATATCCCTAAGGGCATGCGCACGGGAGGAAAGCGCGTGGAGGAGGAGAGGCCATGGTTGGGTTATGTTGATGACCCCAACAAAGTGTTGCGTGCATGGTTCCAAAGCACGGTTCCAATAGAGGGGCTCCTAAAGAATGTCATCTTTTGATAAGGAGGCTACATACCCACGGACAAGGAAGATGCTCTCATGGGCATTTGAGTCCCATCTTGATGAGCCAAAATTTGAAGTAAGCCATGGGGAAATAATAACATTGTCAAAATCAAAAGGAGACAACCCATTGGTGAATGCTCAAAGAACTCTCAGATGAACACATGTGCAACGTGCTTAACAAGGTCTCCATTGAGGTCGAAGCTAGACTCTTTGGGCGGAATGATAGAATCAAAGATTTGGAGGATGAACTAGAGAAGAAAGAGGAATATCTAGCTATGGGGACAAAGGAGCTGAGTCAAGAAAATTTGATCAGCCCAGTTGTAGCACGAGTTAAGGGATGAGAAGGCAAGAGTACGCGAAGTGTACAAAATGGTGGAGTCCATTATAGATGTAATAGTGTTGAAGGATTCGAACCTAGTGCCTCCCGCATGGAAGTATGCATCTACCCTGGAATGCCTAGAGGACTTAAGAAGAATCCTCACCATGGAGAGGCAGCCACTAGGCTTGGAATCTGAAGAAGAAGTGGCCGCGCATTTAGAAAAGGATGATAAATTGAAGGTCGTGGCGCTCATAGCTGAATACAAAAAGGTCTTTGCTGATGTAAAGATTATTTCTCGGACTGTTGAGGCCGCGTACGACAACTGCGCGGATAGAGACAAAGTAGCAAGCATGTTGGTCACCAATGATGAATCGAGTTTAAGGAGTTCCAGGAGAATAATAAGGGGAATAGAGCGGAGTGAGAAAAGATCCTAGCCGAGGTAGAAAATAAATTAGAAGCTATTGAGGCCTTACGGGGCTCAATTAAAAACCGGCTAAAGGAACTATACCCACATATTACATGAAGGATGGATGCACTAGAGGATATAGGCAAGGAGTTAGAGAAAATTGTTGACACCATGAGCGCCCAAGGGGACGGTCTGGGTTTTGATCAGGTGAGCGCCTTAGTAGGTGATCTTAGCTAAAGAGCACAGAATGAGGTCGATGCTTGGAATAATATGGAGGCCGACTTGCAGAAGAAATTTCCTCTCTTATTGCTTTAATTAGCATCATTCCCCATTCTTCCTTATTTTCCCATTATTTTCCCCCTTTATTATGCATTTCTTTATTCTTTAAGGAATTTTCCAAGGGTGGAGAATAGGTAAAGTGTGGGGTGATGTTGGGCCCTTGAAATATCAACTAAGTCCAAAAAGGGTGCATAGGCACGCACGGTTGAACAAAGCACACAAGATAAGGCACACAGGGAAGGGTTCAAGTAGGGTTTTGGTAGAACCTAGGATGTGCGCCTATGGAGAAAAATATGAGACTTAGCCATTTTTGACCTATCGGGCAGGACGCAAGAAAAACATGACCCGAGTGGATAAGGTGCCAGCCTGACGACAGGGTGGCCTGGAAGGAATATGCCCTATGATAGAAGCTTCTAGAAGGACATCATGGAAAGGAGTGGTGAGCTCAGTTCTGGAGGAACATGTGCCCATGGAGGACCACTCTAAGACACTTGATGATAGATCTCGAGGCCGTAGATGAATGTGTTGGAATTTCAGAGAAGGCTATATATACAAGTGCTTGCGAAGCAAAGGGAGATGAAAATGGATAGAGGGCGGAGCTTTGCAAAAATACTAGAAGGACTCATTAGCTTGGGTAAATAAGTGTAGGAAAGGATATATCAATGGTTGGGGAGTTATAAATTTTCTTTTAAGGGCCTAGTTATATGAATCCAGTTATAATGCATGACTACGGTCTGCCTTTTTGTGACATTCTAGAATGGGCCTAATGAATGTAATGAGGTTACCAGTTTATGTGAATATGAACATTAATGGTTCTGATGCATACATCCTTCTTCATAGCTCTTTTTCATTTATGTTTATGAACTAAGTATGAATGCTTGTACAACTTCCTTTCTATTTTGATATAAGTTCTATAATCTATTAAGCTCTTTTCTGTCTGGAATGACTGCAAGGATCTAGAAGCCGTTCTAAGCTCTATGGTGCTTGTATGTCTTATTTCCTCTCAAATCTCTTAAACTCAGATCATAGATGATGTTTCCCACTAAACTCACATAAAAGAGAGACTCGCACCCATGCGTGCCTCGGGTGAGTGCCCAGTGCCCGTTGGGTGATAGGCCGGATTGCATGGGGTTCCTTTCCTTTGTGATGGGTGTAAAAATGACTACATAAGTTTACTAAACCATGAGTGGATTTAACATTTAATGCCACCATTAGTGGAGGACAAACCCTCAAACCTTATTATTGAGGTTGCATTGTTCCTCTATATTACACTGTAATACCTAATCAGATGTGATTGAGTCCAGTAAGCGAGATGAATGAAGTTCACCAAACCATGAGTGGATTAAACATTTAACACAACCATTAGTGGAGGAAAACCCTCAAATATTATTATTGAGGTCGCAAATTACAACATAGTCATTACATTTTCTTGCAAACATTGGCCTAACAGAGGATGAAGTTATGAAATTTGATGAACACTTATATGAGAGTCAGAAGGCACATAATAAATACCATCACCAATGAGTTGGACATGACCATTTGCATCACTCCTCCTATCTAGGGGAATTTGTCCATGATCAATCTTTCTGATATAATATCCTCACTTGCTACATCAATAACTTTTCGAAGGGTATCTCATCTTGGAATTTTTCTATGGAGAACCCATGGGGTGTAATTCCCTATAGTTGACAATCGTAAATTTAGTTGGTAGTGTTAATTTATGAAATCTTGCACTTCTTCTTCCGTGTAAAATGATTGTTAAGTTCCGTCTTCATGTTAAACATAAGTCATGATATCAAAACCCATGAGTTTAAAATTTGAATAGTGTAGCAGGTAAATGGAAAAGCAATATTTCCATGGGGGGTCTACAACATCAAATTGCTATTCTAATTGGGATTGAATTTGAAAACAACATTTACCATCTTACTACCATAAGAGAGAAATTTAAAATGAATTGTGATCCCCAATCCTCAAATCGAAAGCCACATTGGTATTAACATGGGTTGTAAAGGATTAGAAGGCCCGCATATTTTCCTATGATCGAGCAACATTTTTTCCTTCCATAATACCCTAATAAAAAAATTTGAATCCTAGGTTTTGATGTTCAAATAAGGACATATCTATTACACCTTGAGTAAACAAAAACTTACAAATCTAAGGATCATTGTTTTGCATATAAAATTAAAGCATAAGCCTAAAAAAATGGACTGCAACAATCATTATTCATTCTAGTGTTTACATGAGGGTTAGTTGTAAAGCAATGCATTCCAATCCACCATTTTGAGGTACCTTGGAGAATCCCCTAATATCTCATTATCTCACAAGTAGGGCCATATTCCATTTGCCCCAAGCGAAAGCTTATCCCCAAATATGTGAATTATATTTCCACATCTAAAAAGATCTCAGAATTGTAGACAAAGAAAGATCTCAAAAATATACTTATACCATATGTTATCGGGCTCTTCTATGAAGCGAAGCTACAATATCATCTAACAAACAAAAATTTACAAATCGTACAAGGCTTTGGTAACCTATGAGTTTATGGGAGAAGAAAACTCTCTTATTATCAACTAATATTTCTATAATCCTTTGAGCAATGATGTCATTAGGACCAATGTCAAATATAGTGGTTGAGCCAAGCCTTCCAAGCCCCCATTTGTAATTAATAAGAAGTGACATGTTTCTGTTGGGACTACTACAAATCCTCATTAAATAATGAAACAATCAACAAAAACCCAAATATGCGAGTAAGACGGCGATAGAACAATATTCACTAAATACGAGGGTAGGTTTAACATAATATTCAAATCATTAAATGGTTTGTGTTTAGAGAAATTTAGAGGTCCTTTATTAATTCCAAAGGTTAAATATAATATTAAAGCAAGTAAAATTCATATTTAAAATGTAAAGTTTTGAAAAAGTTAAGAGATAAGGTGAGATTTTTATAAGTAGATTTTCTATATTAATTAAATAAATAAGATGGTAAACAAATAACCAACCTATACAATAATATTTATTATTATTTAATAATAAATTAAGAGATAAAATAATAAAATTGTTAATCAATATAATATATAAAAAATTTAAAATAATTTTTTTCCAAAACAACAATATTTCAATTAAATTCATTTAGTATATAAACATAATTGGCCTAATTTTTAAAATTTTATACACATTGTTGCAGTTGTAAAAATGGGATGTGTATATATAAATCAAAGATAGTCATTGTGGTGACAACAAAGGTGTGACTTTTTTTTCCCGTTGTGCAACTTTTTGAAATTCTATTATGACTAGCTCTTGCATTGATGGTGGATCCGTATGGGCCGGATCCTAACCCCCTCCCGACTCACTTGATGTCTCAATTGACTCCTAGAAAGATGTTGCTACTAGCTCATCGAAATCTATGGGCCTTGGAAACCTCCACCCTCAAAGCATTGATGGGACTTTGTCCTTACAAATCCCTTCCTCGATCATTACGCAACTACGTAAGCCTCTAGAGGAATGTTATTGATAGGAAAACTTGTGGGTCCTAGACTTCCCTGGAAGAGATTTGCAAGTGGGTATGTATTAAATGGGATCCCTATGGCCCTATTGATATTGCTTCCCTTTCCAATGGTTTCATGTTGTTTACTTTCTCTCATAAAGAATATTTTTCCCATGCTCTGCTGGGTAGACCTTGGTTTTTGGAAGGAGAGGCTTCTATATCGACGTTGGACTCCTAAATTCAACACTAAAACTGAAACAATGTCCCAAGCTCCGATTTGGGTTTGTCTTCCCAACCTCCTCTTAGAGTCTTGGCACTCTATTGTCATTGAAGGCATCACCTACTCCATTGGTTCTCTAATAGTTGCATATCAAGATACCAAGGTAGGCTCCAGATTCATTCATGTCAGATTATGTGTCAATGCTGACATAAGTTCACCTTTGTCATCCTCCATTGATCTCCAATCTAACTAGGGAACTTGGGTTCAACCCATTGAATATGAATATATCCCTCCAAAGCATTCTCCAACTACAAAAGCATTGGACATTAGGCACAGGCTTTCCCAGCCAAGCCAACCCAATCTTCCAAAGAAAGGGCTCGGTCTCCACTTGTTGAAAAAGGGTAAGTTTATTCCCAAAACTACAAATTTTATTAGTACTTATAACCCTTTTGAAGTTATTTTGGAGGTGAGTGTTCTCCCTTTTGCTTTTGCTTTTGCTCCACCTCCCCTCCCTCCTCATCCCCTTCGGTGGCTCCGTCTGTCTCGCTCCACCCCCTCCTGCTCCCTCCTCCCGGTTGGCGGTTCCCTCCTTTCCGTATGGTGTCTCCTTCACTTCGCTCTACTTCTTCCTCCCCTTCTAGCGCAATTCCTTCTCTACCCTCTTCTTCTTTTCTTTCTCCCTTTGCTCGATGTCGTCCTCTTCTTCCTCTTTGGACATTCCTCTTACCTTCCCCCTTTTTGGATCCTACCCTTCCGCCTCCTCTCCTCCTTCCTCCCCTTCTCTTAGTGATATTTGGAGCATGTTCTTTGTTGTGTCTATCATGTTTTATTTGCTTTGTGGTTTGTTCCCCTCTTTAGGAGAACACCATCTTCTCTCCTTTTGCTTCACTTGTTGATAGCAGTCCTGCAAAGAATACTTAAAACATCACTATGTAAAAATTGATTTGGGCTCTAAGAAAACCGAGAGGGAGACACACGGATCAAGCAAAGCTTCAAGCATAAGCATTTCTCAATATAGCACAAGGAACACAAGGACTGCTTGCCATCCCAAGTGGAGATAAGCCAAAATCAAATAAATGAATATTTTCTCTGGGAATGTTTGGGAATTGAACACTCCCCAGAAAAAAGAATCCTCAAGGATTTTAGACTCAAACATTTTCCTGATATCTTGATGCTACAAGAAACAAAATTGAAAGAGGAGAATATGCTTAATAAGACCTAGCCCAATGCTTTTATTGCTTCACATGAGTCTCATTGGTAATGCTGGAGATTTTTACATTTTCTCGAACTTGAAGATTCTCTTTGGGGAATGTATCATTAAAACCCCCAATTTTTTGGGAATGCTCTTCCAAGAGATTAGATTTAACTTGGGTTGGATTGTTGTTAATATCTATGCTCCTAACATTGAAACTCGAGAGAAATTTTTGGAAAGATTTGTTAAATTTTTGATATACCTATAAGCACCTTTCATGGCTTATAGCTAGAGATTTTAATAGTCCTCTATATCTATTTGAGAAACAAGGTGGAACTAGTGTCAGTACTAATAGCTATGAATCCCTTGCTGACTTTATCAAAATGGGGAATTTTTTGATATTGATCTGCATTAAGCTAACTATACTTGTTCTAACAGATTTACGGGAAATCAATCACATTCAAATTAAATTAGATAGATAACTTATTTCTATGGATTGGATGGCTCACTATAATGACTTCTACCTGCATGCTCTACCTAAGATATCCTCTAACCATTTCCCTTTTCTCCTCATTGCCTCACAAGCTCAATGTTCAAACATCCCCTTTTTGTTTTGAGTTGACTTGGCTACTGAAAATCATCGGCTAGAGAATCTTATCAATGTCTAGTGACATGATTGATATTCGTGGCTCGACTATGTACATGTTTGCTAAGAAGCTTAGCTTTGTCAATAATTTAAGCTTAAAATTTGGAAAACTCAGGTTTTGGAGATATCTCTGTAGAAGAAAGGATTTGCTAACTCTAAAGCTTGCTTCTATATCAGAGGAGATTGACTCAAAAGGAAGATCCCCTCAACTTCATGATCAAGAACTCTCCTTCTTAGTGACTACCACAACACTCTTGTTGAAGAAGAAATCTATTAACATCATAGGTATAGAGCAATCACAGTTACAAAGGAGATAGAAATACGAAATTATTCCATATGACTACTACGAAACACAAGAGAAAGGATAAAATAAAAGAGTTATTCATGGTGGATAACACCTACATAAATAAAGATGATGAAATTGTGGCAAAATTAATCAATTACTATGCTAATATTTTGCATGAGGGCCATCCCCCGTAGGAAGAGGATTCTTAGGAAATGCTCGACATATACCCAATTTAATTAATGAAGATATGAACACCAAACTCACATAGCCCTTCTCCATTGATGAAATCTGAAAAGTTGTCTTCGATATGAAAAGTGATAAATTGCACTGGTCTTGATGGATTCCTTATGGCTTTTTTTCAATATTTTTGGCACATTGTTAAAGGAATGGAATAATACCTTATTTTTCCTTGATGAAGCCTAGAATTTACCAGATAACACCCTAGTCGCATTGACACATCACTCAACCTAGAGTGATCGCTCACCCGAAGCGTGCAAAGGTACCAAGTCCCTCTTTAGGGTTGTTGTAGCAGGATGTTAGCGTGATGAAGGAAGAAACATATATGTCCATAACTAATCCACCATTCTACCATGCATGCTACATTAATATCTATGGAAGAACAAGCTTAAATAGTAATCATGATTGAATCAATAACATGCACTACTAGATTACACACAAGAATGACACTTAGATTCAAATAATATCTTTCATCTATTAATAAACACATAAGCTCCTTACAATAATGTCAATTTACACCAATGCATGCATGGATATGATACAGTAATCCAATCATATGTGCATACCTCTATACGTTCATACATCCATCTCTCCCTATGTGTATATTTATCTTTGTGTCTCTCCGTGTCTCTGCGATTCGCATCATATATATAGGGTGGGGACTTTCCCTTCATCACTTCTCTATTCCAAAAATAGGTCGCATGCTATTAATAGCCACATTCCATTTACATGCATAGCCACACATGCAAGAGTGATATATATAGACCTCTTATAGTTAACTGAAGTGACAATCCTATTCCTATCTCATCTCCATGCAAAACGTGATCCGATCCTATAAAGATAGACAATGCATGGCGCGCACCTCTCTGCATCATTGGTGTGTTCCGCACGCCATCTTCTAAAAATAGGTTTTCATGCTCGAAATCGGTAAGTCCCATAATCAGAACTTGCCCTCTACATGCAAGCTCTTCCCGTCCCTCTCGCGCCTTGATCCTAACCTTCTCTCCCATGTGGACTTCTTGTGTGAGCTCTAACAAGTATTATCTGATCAACATTACCCCACACTAATCTCATTGTTGTCTTCACAATGGGTATCTCCAAAAATTGAAGTAAAGAATAGAAGAATGGAAAGAATAAGAATGAAATAATGTAGATAAATAAAGAAGTTTTATGAGGCTATGAGGTAGCCTCCTCTGTATCAATTTGAAGTATCAACTTTGGATACTCCTTCTTTATTTCAGCCTCCAAGGCTTGCCATTCAGTGAGTGCTTGTTCTACTTTTTCTGTAATTTCCACAATAATGGACTCCAATTCATCCCTCACAATCTCTCCTTTTTCATTCCTCATAACCAACACAATGTTGGACATTGATGTCATTCTTCCTTCTAAAAGATCCATCTTCTGTGCAATGAGCTTCCCAAGCTCTTCCAATCTGAGTCTTATGCAGCTCTTGTCTTTGCTACCGTGGCCTCGCGCTTCTGCTTAACTATTGATAATATTTCTATGTGGCCCAATGTCTCGTCCTTCATTGCTTTCTTGACCTCATTATTTTCTTCCATGGTTTTTATATTGATAAGTGCATCTAGAGCTATGCATATAATCAAAGTCTAGTCTTCTTTCTTCAATAATTCTTGTAGCACTTGCAGCAACCCTTCATATGATGCAATCTTTCACATTATCGACACTTTCTCTCATTCTCGCTTCTTACTTTTTACTTCCTTGGCACTATCATGCGCAGAGGTTCATCTTCAAGCACCAGGTCCACCAACTTTCCTACATAATGTATCACTGAGGGAAATGTTTGTGGTACCTTGGTCTCCAAGTGTGGCTTTGCTCTGATGACATTATCCCCAATCTCCTCTGCGATGTTGATAAATACTTCATTCTTCTTCTACACAAATTCCCTCTTTTGTGTTATACATGCTATGTCAACATCCTTTGTCTTTATCTCCTCACGCAATGCTCTAATTGTGGTAGCTTTGTCCATGTTACTTCTAGTAACTTCAGCAAAAACCTTCACCAATGCGTTCTTCTTCCTTCTCATCGACATGACAGTAGGATTTACCATCATATGTTTAGATTGTGGTGCCTTCTTCATCCGTCTCGAAACGCATGACTCTTTTCATACATCAAAGTCAGGCTCATCCATATGGGTGTACATTGACCATGATAGTTGCTTTCGATTGCATACATTCACCATATCCTCATCCATTAGCTCCCATCTAAATAAATGCTTTTGTGCTATCGTGCTCTAGAAGCGGGCACAAACAATTTTACCTATGTCCTCTGTAAAAGGAATGATAACCGGATCGTACGATCCAGAACATAGATGCTAATCA
Source organism: Taxus wallichiana var. yunnanensis (assembly GCA_018340775.1). NCBI lineage: Eukaryota > Viridiplantae > Streptophyta > Pinopsida > Cupressales > Taxaceae > Taxus > Taxus wallichiana. The sequence goes on from CM031237.1 coordinate 685,575,296, forward strand.
AACACCACGATCAATAAGATGAAAGCAATTCGCCAAAATAACTTTACACAAAACCTTTGCAAACAAATGAGCAGCAATATCATATATTATTATGGAACTCAATGAAATACAATGAGAATGGGCCTTGCTTATATAGGCAAGGAATAACAATCTAAGAACCACTCAAGGTCATAGATCAAGCCATAAATCATGGAAAGAACTAGTCATCAAAGAACTAGTCAAGTCCATAGATTTATGAGAGAACTAGACATCAAGGATCTAGTCAATACCATATATCTAGGAAAGAACTAGTCAATACCATAGATCAAGGAAAGAACTATACCTAACAACTAGATAATATCTCCTAATATCTAAATAAATAAAAATAAATATCCACACACATAAGTGGGTGAGGATAAATACAATAAAGGTAAATAATGTACCTAGGTGAACATGAGCTAAGGTAAATACCTACTCTAACGCCCCCCCTCAAGTGAAGCTAGGGGTCAAAATAGAAGTGGCGTGTCCAAAGTATGAGTCCTAACTAGGCTCGATGCGGTACTCATGCACAATATATCCATGAAGAAATCTCGAACCAAAAGAAGGAAATAATCCTACTAGAAGGAAAGAGAAAGAAGAAGAAGGAAGATGTTCTCACGAACACCCCCAAGAATAACTTTTGAAACCCCAAGCATTCCACGTAACTCAAGGTAGCGAGGTGATGCAAAAGGCTTCGTAAAGATGTTTGTAACCTCTGCTGAGTTGGAAGGTACTCCAAGAAAAGAAATCCATCCTGAATGTGCCGCCAAATGAAGTGGATGTGTATCTGGATATGCTTGGTTCGTTGGTGCTCAACTGGGTTGCGAGAAATGTGAATTACACTTTGGTTGTCACACCAAAGTATAGTCGGTGAATCCTATGGGAATCCAAACTCTGTCAATAACGGCGAAGACAAATCATCTACTTGAATCACCGTAATGGCTACCCTGTACTTTGCCTCAATATGAAAGTGTAATAGCCTGTTACTTTTTGTATGCCCAAGCAACTAGAGAAGAACCAAGATAGAAAAGATAGCTAGAAGTGGAATGCCTATCATCAATAGAACCTACCCAATCTAAATCTGTATACCCAACCAACTGAGTAGAGCCCCTAGTGTAGTGTAGGCCAAAGTGGGAAGTGCCATGCAAATAACACAAAATCCTTTTAGTAGCTTGTCAGTGACTACTATAAGGAGAATGTGTAAACCGAGATACAAGCCCTACTGTAAATAAAATATCAGGGCGAGTATGGGTCAAGTACATGAGACTCCCAACCAACTGCCTATATAATGTAGGATCACAAAGTGGTGTGGTACATGTGGATGTAAGAGTAACTCCAGACTGAAAAGGAGATGGACTTGGCTTGCAATCAGCCATATCAAAGCACCTAAGAAGATCATGGGTGTACTTTTGCTAACTCAAATGAATCCCTGAATCTGTCTAAGAAATCTACAAACCAAGGAAATAATGCAATAGCCCAATATTTGTCATGTCAAACTATGTAGAAAGAGCCCTCTGAATACTCTGAATGTGGGAATAAGAGTTGTCAGTTAGTAACAGATCATCAACATACAAGACAAGTATCACAATATCCTCACCAACATGCTTGGAGAGATAAATTCTATGATCAAAGTGGCAATGAACAAAACCAGTAGATAGAAGAAAACAATCCATCTTCTCATACCAAGCCCGAGGGGCTTGTTTGAGACCGTAGAGAGACCTTCGGAGCTAACAAACAAGAGAAGAATCATGAACAAATCCAGCCGGCTGCTCCATTTATATTTCCTCTTATAGATATCCATGTAAGAAGGCACTCTTCACGTCCATCTGGTATACGGGCCACCCCTATGATGTAGCAATAGCAAGTACAAGGCGTACAAGAATCCATCTTGGCAACAGGTGCAAAAGTCTCAAAGTAATCAATACTTTTGACTTGTGAAAAACCCTTTGCAAACAAGATGAGCCTTATACTTGTCAATGGACCCATCAGTTGTGTATTTGGTTCAGTATACCCACTTACACCTAACCATCTTTCTTCCTTTAGGAAGAGATACCAAATCCCAAGTATGATTCTTCATCAAAGAAGAATACTCATTTGTCATCACATCATCCCACTCTTGTATCCCATGAGCCTTTGAAAAAGACTGTGGATCCTCGAAACTGCCTGACACAAAATTCCAAAACTTGTAGAATGTGCATGATGATGCCTAGTGGGTGGAAAATCTGCTATGAAAGGTGTTTCCTCAGAAATGGTAGTATGAGCCCACTTAGGCATAGTGACAACATCAGTGGGAATAGGATCCTCAATGGCATCTATAACCTCCTCATCAATCTCCTCAAAGAAAAGATCCTCAAGATGAGATGAAGAAGAAGAAGGAATGGAAGAAGATGAAGAATCATGAGGAGTGAAACGCTCATCAAACTGAACATGTGTTCGAAAAAGAACATCATGTGTATCAGGATCTAAAAGACGATAAGCTCTCATGTCCTCACAATACCCTACAAAGATCAAGGGTTTACTCTTCTTATCCAAAGCTTTCCTTTTCTTCTTTGGCACAAAGACCCAAGCATGGCTCCCAAAGACTCGAAAAAATGAGACATCTGGCTTAGTGTTGGACCAAGCTTCCTCTGAGTCAAATGCTCAAGTGCTCTATGTGGTGTGCAATTTTGAATATAGTTAGCATAATTAAGCACTTACGCCCCTAATAGATAGGAGGTATATCTCTAGAATGCATCATACAGTTAGCCATTTTCTTCAAAGTTCTATTCTTCCTTTCTGCTAATCCATTTTGTTATGGAGTATGAGGAACAAAATGCTGGTGAATAATGCCTTGAGTTGCCAAAAATTTAGAAAACTCATTGCTGAAGTACTCCCCCATTATCGGTCTGCAAAGGTTCTTATGCTTTCTAGAAGATTTTTCTCGACCAAAGCCTTGAAGACTTTGAAGTGTGAAAAATATCACTTTTGTACTTGAGAAAATAAACCCAAGTATGCCTCGAGAAATTATCAATAAATGTAAGTGCATACTTAGCTCCATTGAAAGATGGGGTAGGAAAAACCATCAAGTCACTATGCACAAGCTCAAGTGGTGAAGAAGCTCTCTTAGACAAATTCTTAGGAAAAGGACCTTGGTGTTGTTTCCCTAATGCACAACCATGACAAACTCCCTCAAGACAAAAACTCTAGGAAGACCATCTACCATACCATGAGTGCTCAAATCCTTCAAATATCTGTAATTGAGATGTCCAAATCTTTCATGCCAAAGCTTACTCTCTGAATCTGAATGAGAAACCAATCATGTCCTTATAGAAGAAGTGTCATCAAAACCCTCAAAGTGATATAGTCTATAACTATGATCAACAATACCCTGAGCAACAAGTGAATAAGGCTCCAAAAAGTTCTTACTTCTGCCCCATGTGGTGTAAAAGTCATTGTTTTCCCTTGACCAGAATGACAAATTTGATATACAAAAAGCAAATTTGTAGTGATGTTAGGAACATATAGTGCATCTTGGATATTGCCACCATCAAGTTGTATATCACCTTTTCCCTCAACAAAAAGAAAGGAAGAATCTCCAACCTCAATTTTGGAAGTAGAACTCAAACCTAGAGAAACAAAAGACTCCTTGGAAGAAGTCATGTGATGAGAAGCACTAGAATCTATAACCCAATTGTCTGCAAGTGGTGACTGAGATCTTCCAACAACATTAAGTGCTTTTCCATGCTGATTAGAAGGAGGTGGAGTGGAGATAGAAATTTTGTGTTTCTTGACTGCATCCTCTAAGGCTTGCATTTGCTTATAACACCTATTTTCTTCATGATTACTACCCCCACAAAAAGAGCATGAACAGGCTAGACTTATTCTTGGATTTAGAAGACTCCTTGGGTTTTGAGTTGTTTTCTTTGGGTTTAGGAGCATTTTGAGATGGAGAAGGTGTGGATTTGGTTTTACTATTTGGTTTTCCCTTTCCCTTAGGATTAGATGCAACTAATGCCTTTTGAGAAATGGAAGACTCAAGGTGAGATAATTTAGATTCTTCCTAGTAAGTCTTTCACAAAATGTTTCTAAGTTAGGAATTTTCAAGGTGTCACCTAAGGCATCCATGCTAGAGAAAAAGGTAGAAGAAAAAATTTGGAATGGTCCTCTCAACTTGGATAGAATCAAGTAAACACACTCTTCATCTTTCTTATCTCTTTTACTCCCCTTCAACTGTGTCAACAAATTCTTGAACTTGGTAAGATAGTCTATAATTGTTGAAAATCTTTAGGATTAAGAGAGGTGATCTCAATTTCAAGTTGCATGGCTCTCATATGATCCACCTTACCAAATAAATCCTCCAATTTCTCCCATATTTTGAAAGGAGAGTCACACTTTTCCAAATGAAATAAAAGACTGTCACTTACATAAGTTCCTATCAAACCCATACACTCATCAAATTTGCACTGGTACTAAAATGTCTCATATTCTCTAGTGAAAACTAGTTGTTCTTTAGAAGTTAAAGCCCATAATCCTTTCCACTTAATTATTGTTTCCATTCTTGGTTTCCATGTGTGGTAATTATGTGTTGTTAATGGCTCAACATGATCTAATGCAGAAGTAGATTCCATCCTCAAAAAATCACCAAAATAAATGCAAGAACCAAGTAATGCAACGAGATCCCCAAGTAATGAAACAAGAGCCCCCCCAGATTTTGGCACTTTATAATGAGTGTGTGTTACAATATGACACTTTATAATTATAGTACAATTCTCAAAATAAATATTTCTAATGGAAAGAGCATGAAAAAACAAGAACTTTTACAAAAATGATACTCAAAACCGAGTTACCGATCAAAAGTTACAAGCTTTTCAATATTATGCTCTGCTATTTATTTTAGTTACCACTAAAACAAAATAAAATTCTCTTGCCTTCACCACACAAATAAAATGAAATGGGGATGGAGTTAAGCGAATCACAAGCTTGAAGCCCTCATATGACGATACCATGTGACCAAGGGCTAAGAATTTCAATGGGTCGAACCATTCAAGGTCGTAGATCAAGCCATAAATCATGGAAAGAACTAGTCATCAAAGAACTAGTCAAGTCCATAGATTTATGAGAGAACTAGACATCGAGGATCTAGTCAATACCATAGATCTAGAAAATAACTAGTCAATACCATAGATCAAGAAAAGAACTATACCTAACAACTAGATAATATCTCCTAATATCTAAATAAATAAAAATAAATATCCACACACATAAGTGGGTGAGGATAAATACAATAAAGGTAAATAATGTACCTAGTTGAACATGAACTAAGGTAAATACCTACTCTAACACTTTGCGTACCCCGTGGTGGTGGAATGTTCTCTCCACTAATCCTCTTCGATCTAGGACCCTTGGGAATTATAGCTTCAAGGTTAAGAGCCTATCTTGTTATGTCTGAGCAATCGCATGTATAGATCCGAAGGAGAGAGAGACGAGGTGATTTCCATACACTTTGTGGGATTCCACTTTGATTCCTTGTGGTCAGAACACTTTCTTAAATCTATGCTCCCCTTGCTCAACCTCTGTATCTTCCTCTTCATCCTGTCCTTGAGGTGGATTTTCCATGTGCCTTGAATCTTCTTTGTCATATGGTTGATTTCTTCAACGCTCCAAGCCTCCACTATCTTCACACTACTCTTCAACTTCTACTTCAAAAACTTCTATGGGTCTTTGTGTCGGTATGTTTTCTATTGTGTGCTTACCCTTGACAGACCAAACAAGTGCGAATCCATTCTCTACATACTTATTGTTCTCCATCTTGGGCTTCAACTGAAGATACACCAATGTTGCCCCTACATTTGCTCTACAACTAGACTTATTGGCTTAATATTCAACACCTCCGAAATGATCCTCTCGGTGTAGGCACTTCTTCTAGGATACACATACTTCTTTCTCAACGTATGGTAGTCACAGTCTACCTTATCTGCATTGAATACCAGTCGGCACGTGTCTGTAAATCTATGAACAGATGCTTGGAAATACCTTGTAGTGAATGCGTAAGGTAATTTACACCAAGGGCTCCAGACTCCATCTCTCATTGGGAAGCGTGCAATGCAAAAATGTTGATATACAACAAACTAAACTTGTTTCCCTACTACTGATGGTAGGTCCTTTGGGATGTGCCACTCTTCTCCAAATTTTGTGCGGAGCACAGCCACCATTTCTCTGACCTTTTCTTTACGTCATTTGTCATGGCCCCTTTACATAGGTACTTGTTGAACCTTTCAGTTGGTGACTTATTCTCTATGGGGTATTCCCATACCTTTTCCTTCGACCCGACTAGTACTCTAATTTCCATGAATACCAGTGATAGTATAATAGCCCCAAAGCTGATCCTCCCTCTTGTGTGCACTTCCTCGACTATTTTTCTGTAATGTAGCACTTTGTAATATTAGAGATTGCTAATTCGACATCTTACGCGTAATGTGTAACCACATAGTATTTACATGTGACCACCGCTCCTGATCATTCAACTTTGTAACAAGGTGTGTTGCTACTTGCACAACCGAATAGTTCTTCAATTTTTCTATATCCATACCGTGCGGACCCTTCAAGTATCCCAACTCCTGTCTGGTCTTTAAGATCATGGCTTTATCTATGAGATCATTCTTTATATCCTCTCCTATGGCCTTCAAACCTATAATTGATGAGATAAGTGCATATGAGATTCTAACTTTTCATCCTACAAAGTAGAAGAAGTCCTCGTGCACTCTGCTCATGAGCCACTGATACAAGGGTTCATACTTCCCAAAATATGGAATCTCATATAATTGGTAGACCCCAATTCTCTTTAGAAGCTTCTTACCTACGTCATCATAAATCGGCATGTCATCCGCCGTACACTTGTTTGTCCACGCAGTGAGTAGGGAATCGAGATTCTTTTTTCTCTCCATTTTCCTGTGATTGTATTCACTCACTTTGCTCATTCTAATAGGTGAATCCCATTCCTGGCCAACAATAACTCCCTCTAGATATTACATCTCTAAAAAATCACTTTCGGTGCCATCTCTTCTTCCTCAACGACCACCTTCTTCTTTCCTTTTGCTCTTGCTGCAACTGCCTTCTTAGGTGCCATTTTTACCTTGCAAACGTCTCCTCTTTAACTCTGCAACTTGTAAATCAAACCCTAGCTTGATTCAATCATGCCCTAGGTGGAAAATTCGTGCCCTAACTCCTCTCTGTCTCCCTACTTTGCTCAAACCCTTCACCACCAGGGACGTAAGCTTCTTTTCACACAAATTTGTTTGTCATGCTTGGTTTCACACCCTTCGCACCTTAACCCAATCACTCGGCTCTTCGCACTTAGCTCTTTCCTCAAATTCTCTTAGTTACAATGGTAAAAATGAATCCGCATCCCATCCTTATATAATTTTTCAAATTTTGATGCATTTATTGCTCCTTCACCTACTAAATATCCCCTCATTCATTGACCAAATTCTTTCGTTTCACGTGGTACATCTTCGTACCCCAGCTATAACCTTCTAGCGCACCTCCCTACCCTTTAGTCACATGAGACTTCTCTTCAAGACGCACGCCCTTACACCTAAGTATCCTATCATTGTACTTTATCCTGGTAGTTATCATGGCCTCCGCTTACCTCATGTTATACTATCCTTTCTTTCATTCATCTCCATCCTTGGTCACTTGTGAGAAGTAATCTTATTTTGACTTAAAGCACACCCATAGCAGCTTATTCATTTCACCTTTCAATTCCCACAGTATTTTACTTGGATAACTATAACCACCCCACACTAATAGTATGTGCAATCCTCTATGCATAAACATGTGTCATATAGTGTTGGGTTTTAGATTTGCACTTGGAATGAAACCACAGTCAGGGGACAAGCAAGTCCCTCCTCTTTAATGGGAGAGGTTTCCTTATTGAAAGCAGGGGAAAAACCTATGTAAAAATACACAGTCTTTCATTCAATGGTGGTTTCCCGATATCCTAAAATGTGTTTTAAGCCTGGAAAGTTATCAATACATGAGGATAGAAGACTTTAAAGAGAGGAGGGAGGTAGAAGAAGACAATACTTTCAGGGAAAAGAGATGGCAGAGAAAACCCTTATATGTATTGTGTAAATGAGATACAGAGTAGAACCATCCATGTTTATAACAAACACAATTCACAGACTCAAAGTTCTGGAGATTGTACAAACTAGAACACAAAGTTTCCAAGCACGCAAGGATTAGATGATTCACATATCAGAACTAGAAGGAAAGAGAAATCAGAAGAAAAAGGAAAAACCTTTGTATTGATTTCTTCCAATTCAAAATTACAGTTCCAGAATAATCAAAATTCCAACCCCTACAATGGCTTTGAAAGCTCATGATATAGCTCACAAGAAATGGTTACAACTTCCTCGAGCAAGTAAGAAATAGTTACAACTTATTCCAATCATCCATGCCCTTTTGAATTCTTGAAAACGCAAAGAAAACGTTAATGGCGGAAAAACTAGTTTTTAAATATATGGTCGTTACATTATTTTACCAGTTAAAACATGGGCCATTTGATTTGCTTTTAAAAATTCAAATTTGGGCCACCCACATGGGAGAAATTGATGGCCTGCAAACACCTCTTGCATTCTTTTCCTTTGAAGCAGTGCTAGGATGACACGTGGAGAGCTCCACCGGTTCCTTTATACTTAGCTGATTTAGGCCAATTTTCTTGCTTGACTTATGTTGACCCCTAGACACGTGGAGGGCTGGCACTCATTTGAGTTTCTACTTTGGAAATTCCCCTTGAAGATGTGACGAGCTGATGCGTGTCTCCTTTTGTTGGTCTTGGAATTTTCAACGACTAACTCCGTCTTCATATTGAATTTAACCACGTGGTGAGCTGGTGCTACTTGGAGACTAACCCTTTGATTTCACTTCTAAAATGGCGCCGTTAAGGCACATGGAGGCTTCTACCAACCTGCCCATACTTAGTCAATTTTAACTACCGAATCTATCCCTTTTTAGACCTAAGACATGTGGAAGACTAGCGTAAGTTTGAGAACTACCCCCAGCTTTGACTCTTGAAGCTGTGTCGGTGAGGCATGTGTCGCCGTCCATTGAACCTTCTATACTTAGCTGATTTTAGCTTTTTTGTCTTCATTTTGTACCTAGGACACGCAGAAAGCCTACGCTTATTTGAGGACTCCCTTGGACCCTGCCCTTTGAGTTGGCCATTTAGACATGTTGAGGCTTCCGTTGAACCTTGAAATATGGCCAAACCGCATCCATTCAAATATATTCACATATTACCCGTGGACTCTAGGGAAAAAATTAACGGGGAAAATTAGCCTGTCATTCCCGACTACGGAAGAAAATAAAAATAAGGAAAGGAACTTCACCATACGCTTGACTTTCAAATTATTCTCCATGAATACGAAAACTTCCAACAATGCCAGGCTTGACATGATTCAATACTCCAAGGTACAGACTCAAAAATTTTGAAACTTGACTTTAAAAGAGGGGAATTTTGGGGCCGACAACATATAGTAATTAGCTTCATGTGTGCAAGCGCTTATTACATGTAAACAACAACTAAATTGACAAAACATAGCAACAATGAAGGAAATACATAATGGAAACCTATTATAAATGGTAATACTGCCTTATTACAAACACCAAGAAGACTTATTTATAGTAGGGCTTTAGCCTACTCCCGTTAAAGTAACCGGGTAGCATGTGTTCCATCAAGTGCTTCTAATTGGCAAGCACCTGATTCAAGTATATAAGTGATGACATACGGTCCTAACCAATGTACTTTAAGCTTGCCTAGATGGTGCAAGAACTTAGAGTCATAAAGAAGTACCATTTGTCCAATCTCAAACTTCTTATCCCTTATGTTTCTATCATGCCATGCCTTCTTCCTGGATTTTTCCTACTTCTGACTCCATCGTGCTATGGCTCGTCACTCATCCAGTTGAATCATCTTCTCAATACGCTCTTCTAAAGCCTGCTCATTAGCTAGACCTCCAATGCATGTAATGCACAAAGAAGGTAGCATAAATTCTATAGGGAGAATGACTTATGTGCCAAACACCAACTAAAATGGTGTGGCTTTGTTCAATCTCTTGTAAGTTGTTCTATATGCCCAAAGAACAACTGACACTTTGTCATCCCAATCCTTTCTTCCAAAATCACAATTTTTGTCAAAGTTTGGCTCAAAATCTTGTTGAAAGCCTCAATAGTTCCATTTTCCTAAGGATGGTAGGGTGTGGTTTTATGGTGTGTAACCATAAACTCATCTAATAGAATCCTGATTGTCTCATTCAAAAAGTGTGTACCCCTATCACTTGTCAAGCTTAAAGGACATCCATATCTTATAAGAACATTCTCCCATAAAAACCTAGTTGTAGTTGTTGTACAATCCTTCGTAGTTCTACCCACTGTGTGAGATAATCTATACAAGTAATGATATAACGTGACCCGGTCTACGCGTGGCTAGGGAAATAGGTCCAAAAATTCAAGACCCATTTCTCAAACGGTTCAGCACTAGTAATCGGTCTCAAAGGCATCTCGTCTCTTTTCCCTAGTTTTCCTAAGTGCTGACAATGATCACACGCCTTACAATATTCTTTGCAGTCTTTATATAATGTCTCCCACCATAATCTAGCAAGTAGGATCTTCTAGGAAGTCACATCACCTGCATAATGGCCTCCTACAATACCACCATGGGCCTCTTCCATAATATCCTTACGCTCATGCTCTAATACAAAACATCGTAATACTTCATCTCTGCCTAACTTGTAGAGGTCACCACTGATTAACATAAATAGTGTCGCGCATATAGCAAGTTGTTTCTTTTCTAATGCCTTCATTCCTTCTGGTGCCATACCAGTTCGTAGAAAGACAACAATGTCTTCTAATCTATGGGCACACATTGTAACCTATATAACTGTGCATCTGGCATGGTTTCTTCAATTGTTTGTGCTTCCTCTCCTGAGTTGATTCTAGATAAATGGTCTGGTCTAGAATTGCTTTTCCCTAGCTTCACCACAACTATGAAGTCAAACTCTTGAAATAGGAGTACCCATCTACATATGTGCCCCTGTAAGATGGGCTTGTTTACCAAGTACTTCAATTCCATGTGATCTATATAAAACACAAATGGTGTTGCTAACAAGTACTTTCGAAACTTATGCAATGCATAGATCATTGACAAAGCTTCATGCTCTGTAGTTGCATAATACTGTTCAGCAAGAGTCAGCTTCCTACTAGCAAAAAAATTTGGATGGTCTATATGTGTGCATGTATACTTTGCTTAATGCTAAATCAAATGAAGCAAGAACTACCACCTAAAATAGTTCTACAATTTAGCTAAAACAAAGCATAAACACCATCATGATAAGAATTAAACAAGGGTTAGATGCTAGCATTCATCAATACAAACTTTGAAACTAACAATGCTAAATATCTAAACTCCTCTATTCTCTAACAACAAATAAATGAATTGACCTAAGTAAGCTCCATGGCTATCAAAATAGTTGTCCATAATGTTCCAAGAACCTAGGAATGGGGGCTAATTAAAGTTGGTCTACAAGACCCTTTTGACACCTCTCATATGACCCAAGCACTTTAAGAAAGAGGCTTAACTCTTCAAGATGATGAACTCTCAAAAGGGAAAGGTACAAGCTCTTAGTCTCTTTGCTATATGCTTTGCATTTGCTCTCTAAGGAGTTTAGGTGTAAGTAAAAAGGTAGGTGGAGGGCTCTTTATATAGCCCAAAGGACAAAGGATTCAACGCTTTCTCATGAATGTGGGATAAAGGTAAAACATGATTAGGAATGGATAAGGTTGTTTTATTAAAGGTAACCTTACTTTAGAAGGGTTTAATACATGTTTAGCAAGCCATGGGAGTTGGGGTATTTTAATTAATCAAAGGTGATTAATTAATAGGTAGGTGTAAGCTTATAGAATCCAATTAGAAGAATATTAGTGGGATTTAGGCTATTATAAGGGGATTAAATCAATTAAATATCGATTTATTGGTTAAATGGAAGGAAAGCTAATTAATTAATAATAATTAATTAGTCTAGGTAGAAGGGTGATTTATTAACGGAAGTTCGTTAATGGATAGGCAACTTAATTAATTAGCTTAGTGTAATTAATTAATGATGATATGAGGAAAATGAGTGCTTTTGACGATACGTCGTTGATTTGTGAGAAAGGCGATAATTAGCGCAATTTAAGTATTTAAATTACTTGGGCGTAATTATAGGTGTCTACATTTTCCCCTCTTTGGGGTGGCGTAAGTGATGCCACTTCAAAGATAGTAGATATAAGAGATTTTGAAGAGATACAAGAAAAATTAGTAGGAGGAGATGTGCCCCCTCGAGTGTCGATGGGGTGATGAAGGAAGTCGATCGACGATCGAAAAAGATGAGAAGTAGGCAAAAAATGGGGACAAGGCAGGATGCCCCAAGGAGAGGGAGAATTAGGGGTGAAAGGGAATATGGATGAGGGGAGAGAAGAGCTTAACCTCTAGCCACTTATTTGTTTGGAACAAATTTGATGTCATCATATTGCCATAGGAACTACATCATCGGTCCTTATGAAAAATATAAGCATACGACAAAGGTAGAATGACATGAAAAGCCATACTACGAACAATTGTCCATTGCTGAAAGTACCAACTCCACACAACATATAATAATGTAATGCAATACGAGAAGGAAACAAGCTCATATAACAGGAAAACAAGTACGAACGCACATATCCAACCCAACAACGGTCAAGACAGTTGTACAAATATTTTGTTATCAGTGCTGAAGAGATCCACAAGTTTTGATTGGCACGACAAGGGTTAAAAATGATGCCCCAAGCAAGGATACATGGAAGGGGGAATGAAAATGGACATGGGGTCCATGAAAAGTGTTTGTGCACAACAAAACAACACCAGGCAACCAAAAGTGCCCCAGAGTACAGACAAAGCAAGCAACTAGCTATTGTGAATGGTTGTGAATCCGGTGATCCGCGAGTCGTACTAATCGGGGAAGATGTGAGACAAACCAACAGGATATGGAGAAAAAACCATGCACGCAAGACACAAGTTTCAGCCATAAGAAGCAAGTTACCATTTTGTAGGGTGTTTTACTTTTTAGGAATTTTTGAAAAATTTTGCCTTTTTTTTGGATTATATATATATATATAGTTTTTGTGTTTTCTCGAAACAATGTTCTATTGTTGTGTTTTTCTCGAAACAATTTTCTATTGTTTTTGTGTTTTCTCAAAACAATGTCAAGGAAACTCGAAGGCAAAACCAGTCCAGGATAAAAACAACTACCCTTCTAATACAAAATGCTTGTGAACAATGAATCCTCCCGAGGCGCCTAAAACCAGCCACCCAAGTACTTGTCCAAAGTGCCACAATTGCGTGGTTTTCACTAGTGGATGACCTCGTTTTCTCTTTTTCTTTTTTGATTTTTTGATTTTTATGTTTTTGTATTTTTGATTTTTTTGTGATTTTTATGATTTTCTTATGCCATGTTTAGGCATAAAACCTCTTAAGATGCATGGCATTCATGGGCTCTCGGAGCTCATCACCATTGGGGTCGCCTAACTTGTATGCCCCCTGTGCCATACTTGCAACTATGACATAGGGTCCTAACAATTGTGGTTTGAACTTCCCTTTCTTTTCTTGCTCTCCGCTCCGGTGTTGAACTAGTTCTCCTTCATAACTAAATAACCCACCTCAAATTGGCGAGGGATGATTCTCTTGTTGTAGTTGCGGGAGATTCTGTGTTGATATACCTTCAGTGATTAAGAGCGTGAATGCGCCTCTCATCTAGGAGATCTAACTCACCAATCTTGCCACTCAATAATATTCATCCTTATCCAAATAGTCCCGAAGAAAATTCGCAAGGATGGGAGTTCGATCTCTAAAGGGATGATAGATTCTATCCCAAACACTAGGGAATATGGCGTTGCACCCGTAGGAGTGCGAATTGATGTCCGATAGGCCCGGAGAGGGTGGATTTGTAGGTGCTAGTTTTGACCGGTTTTACTAACCATCTTCTCCATTATCCTTACCAAAGTCTTGTTTGTTGCCTCAGCTTGTCCATTACCTTGAGGGTAAAATGGTGTGGAACATTTTAATTTGATTTGGAACCGTTGGCAAAGACTTTCATAGTTTTGTTCTTAAATGACTTCCCATTATCTCGTGACAATGATGGTGCATGGATACCATATCGGCAAATAATGTGATTCATGATGAATTTAGAAATCTATGCTCCTGTGACATAGGTTAAAGGGATAGCCTCCACCCATTTTGTAAAGTATTCGTAGAGCGTGTGATGATATGTCTATGACCATCGGATGAGGTAGGAGTAAGCTTCCTATTAGATCAAGTCCCCACTTGGAGAATGGCCACGGGGTAGTGATTGGTTGCGAATGGTTGCGATGGAGGATGGATGAAATTTCCATACTTTTGGCAAAGCACACATTTTCTAACATAATTACAACAATCGGTTTCCATGGTGGGCTAATCGGTTTCCATAAAGGGTTAGATGCTAGCATTCATCAATACAAACTTTGAAACTAACAATGCTAAATATCTAAACTCCTCTATTCTCTAACAACAAATAAATGAATAGGCCTAAGTAATCTCCATGGCTATCAAAATAGTTTTCCTTAATGTTCCAAGAACCTAGGAATGGGGGCTAATCAAAGTTGGGCTACAAGACCCTTTTGACACCTCCCATATGACCCAAGCACTTTAAGAAAGAGGCTTAACTCTTGAAGATGATGAACTCTCAAAAGGGCAAGGTGCAAGCTCTTAGTCTCTTTGCTATATGTTTTGCATTTGCTCTCTAAGGAGTTTAGGTGTAAGTAAAAGGTAGGTGGAGGGCTCTTTATATAGCCCAAAGGATAAAGGATTCAATACATTCTCATGAATGTGGGATAAAGGTAAAACATGATTAGGAATGGATAAGGTTTCTTTATAAAAGGTAACCTTACTTTAGAAGGGTTTAATACATGGTTAGCAAGTCATGGGAGTTGGGGTATTTTAATTAATCAAAGGTGATTAATTAATAGGTAGTTGTAAGCTTATAGAATCCAATTAAAGAATATTAGTGTGATTTTGGCTATTATAAGGGGATTAAATCAATTAAATATTGATTTATTGGTTAAATGGAAGGAAATCTAATTAATTAATAATAATTAATTAGTCTAGGTAGAAGGGGTGATTTATTAACGGAAGGTCGTTAATTGGATAGACAACTTAATTAATTAGCTTAGTGTAATTAATTAATGATGATATGAGGGAAAATGAGTGCTTTTGAGGATACGTCGTTGATTTGCGAGAAAAGGGATAATTAGTGCAATTTAAGTATTTAAATTACTTGGGCGTAATTATAGGTGTCTACATTTGCCCCTCTTTGGGGTGGCGTAAGTGATGCCACTTCAAAGATAGTAGACATAAGAGATTTTGAAGAGATAGAAGAAAAATTAGGAGGGAGATATGCCCCCTCGAGTGTCGATGGGGTGATGAAGGAAGTCGATCGACGATCAAAAAAGATGAGAAGTAGGCAAAAAAATGGGGACGAGGCGGGATGCCCCAAGGAGAGGGAGAATTAGGGGTGAAAGGGAATATGGATGAGGGGAGAGAAGAGCTTAACCTCTAGCTACTTATTTGTTTGGAACAAATTTGATGTCATCATATTGCCATAGGAACTACATCATCGGTCCTTATGAAAAATATAAGCATACGACAAAGGTAGAATGACATGAAAAGCCATACTACAAACAATTGTCCATTGCTGAAAGTACCAACTCCACGCAACATACAATAATGCAATGCAATACGAGAAGGAAACAAACTCATATAACAGGGAAAACAAGTACGAACGCACATATCCAACCCAACAACGGTCAAGATAGTTGTACAAATTTTTGTTATCAATGCTGAAGAGATCCACAAGTTTGTGATTGATTTAAAAGGGTTAAAAATGATGCCCCAAGCAAGGATACATGCAGGGGAATGAAAATGGACAAGGTGTCCATGAAAAGCGTTTGTCTTGCAGCGAAAAATAAGCACTAGCGGCAACCAAAAGTGCCCCAGAGTACAGACGAAGCAAGCAGCTAGCTGTTGTGAATGGTTGTGAATCCGGTGATCTACGAGTCATATTAATCGAGGAAGATGTGAGACAAACCAACAGGATATGGAGAAAATACCATCGCAAGACACAAGTTTCAACCATAAGAAGCAAGTTACCATTTTGTAGGGTGTTTTACCTTTTAGGAATTTTTGAAAAATTTTACCTTTTTTTTTTTTAATATATATATATATAGTTTTTGTGTTTTCTTGAAACAATGTTCTATTGTTGTTGTGTTTTTCTCGAAATAATTTTCTATTGTTTTTGTGTTTTCTCAAAACAATGTCAAGGAAACTCGAAGGCAGAACCAGGTCCAGGACAAAGACAACTACCCTTCTAATACAGAATGCTTGTGAACAACGAATCCTCCCGAGGCACCGGAAACCGAGTTTTCACCCAAGGACTTGTCCAAAGTGCCACAATTGTGTGGTTTTCACTAGTGGACGACCTGTTTTCTCTTTTTCTTTTTCTTTTTTTTTTTTTTTTAATGTTTTTGTATTTTTGATTTTTTTGTGATTTTTATGACTTTCTTGTGCCGTGTTTAGGCATAAAACCTCTTAAGATGCATGGCATTCATGGGCTCTTGGAGCTCATCACCATTGGGGTGAGCCAACTTGTATGCCCCATGCCATACTTGGCAACTATGACATAGGGTCCTAACCAGTGTGGTTCGAACTTCCCTTTCTTTTCTCACTCTGCTCTGGTGTTGAAATAGTTCTCCTTCATAACTAAATCACCCACCTCAAACTGGTAAGGGATGATTCTCTTTTTGTAGTTGCGGAGATTCTGTGTTGATATACCTTCAGGTGATTAAGAGCGCGAATGCGCCTCTCATCTAGGAGCTCTAACTCAGCCAATCTTTCCACTCGATAATCTTCATCCTTATCCAAATAGTCCTGAAGATAAATTCATAGAGATGGGAATTCGATCTCTAAAGGGATGATAGATTCTATCCCAAACACTAGGGAATATGGTATCACACCCGTAGGAGTGTGAATTGATGTCTGGTAAGCCCAGGAGGGCTGGGTGGATTTGTAGGTGTCGGTTTAGACCGGTTTTACTAACCATCTTCTCCATTATCCTTACCAAAGTCTTGTTTGTTGCCTCAGCTTGTCCATTACCCTGAGGGTAATATGGCATGGACCATTTCAATCTAATTTGGAACCGTTGGCAAATAATTTTCACGATTTGTTCTTAAATGACTTCCCATTATCTGTGACAATGGTTACAGGGGATACCATATCGGCAAATAATGTGATTCATGATGAATTTAGAAATCATGCTCTCGTGACATAGGTTAAAGGGAGAGCCTCCACCCATTTTGTAAAGTATTCTTTAGCATGTGATGATATGTTTATGACCATCGATGAGGTAGGAGTAAGCTTCCATATTAGATCAAGTCCCCATTTGGAGAATGGCCATGGGGTAGTGATTGGTTGTAATGGTTGCGATGGAGGATGGATGAAATTTCCATGCTTTTGGCAAAGCACACATTTTCTAACATAATTACAACAATCATTTTCCATGGTGGGCCAATAGTAACCTACTCTTAACAGTTTCTTAGCCAAGACCATTCCATTTGTATGTGCTACGCATACTCCTTCGTGTACTTCTTTAATTTCCTGGATTGACTCTGTCACATCCAGACAACGTAATAGATTCCCATCGTAGCCATGACGATAAAGTGTACCTTCTAAAAGGGTGTAACAGGCTATCTAGTGAATCAGGCTTTGCTTTTCAGAATGGGAGATATTGGGAGGGAAAGTACTTTCCTTAAGATAGGTGAAGATGGGTTCGTACCATGGGGAATGGGGACCAACAACCTCACAAGCCAGGCAAGATTCCGGCATGTCATACGCGGGCTGGCATAGATTTTCTACGAAGAATGGCATATCATTGTTCCCTGGTGGAATACGAAGCATAGATCCCACTGTTGCCATGGCATCCGCCGATCTGTTTTGTGCTCTTGGAATCTGCTCAAAGGTTATGCGCACAAAATACTCCTTTAGAGTTTCCACTAACTTTTTGTAAGGTATGAGCTTATCATCCTTAACTTTATACTCATCATTAACCTGTTTGATGATTAGCTGCGAATCACCTACAACCTTAACATGTTGAATATTCCACTTGATGGCTAGCTTCATCCCTGCAATGAGTGCTTCATATTCTGTAATGTTGTTCATGCAAGGGAAGACCAGGTGGAAAGCTTGCGGTATAGGATCACCCGAAGGAGTAATAAGGACCACTCCTACACCTGAACCATGAAACGTAAAAGATCCATCAAAATGTATCTGCCATATGACAGATTCTTCAATGTAGAGAAAAGATGCATCTAGCAGATCTAGACTTAAAGGTTTTGTGCTTTGCAAAGGTGCTTCCGCTAGCTGGTCAAGTACTTGTCCTTTAACTGATTTTTGATGGACAAATTCTATATCAAACTCACTGAGTAGAATGATCCAATTAGCCATTCTACCTATGAGGGTAGGTTTGGACAACAAATACTTGAGTGGGTCGACCTTGGATATGAGCTTGGTCTTAGTATTTAGCAGGTAATGGCGAAGTTTCTGAAAGGTAAAAATGACGGCCAAGCAAGCCTTTTCAATCTAAGGATAATTAAGTTCATAGGTGATGAGGGTGTGACTTAGATAGTACACCGCTTTCTCTTTATGGCTAAGGTCATATTGGGCGAGTAGCGCACCAATAGCGTATTGTGTAGTGGAAATATAGAGAAAAAGTGGTTCTCCTGGAGTAGGAGGCATGAGGACAGGTGGATTAGCCAGGTATTGTTTAAGCAAAGCAAAGGCTTGTTGTTGCTCGGGTCCCCAAAGGAAAGCGACATCCTTTTTAAGCAAATGGGTGAATGAGTGACATTTATCTGCAAGCTGGGAGATAAAGCGGCGAATGGCTTGAATTTTCCCTTGCAAGCTACGTAGTTGCTTGATATTCTCAGGTGGAGGCATTTCAGTGATGGCAGACACTTTAGCGGGATCTACCTCAATACCTCGTCTCGACACAATGAAGCCCAATAGTTTCCTGGATAACACACCGAAGACACATTTCTTTGGATTCAATCTGACTTTGTATTCATGCAGGTGTTCAAAGATATGCCGCAAAATGATAGGATGATCCTCTCTTGTTTTGGACTTTCCTAGGATGTCATCTACGTAGTCTTCCATGATGTCATGAATCATATCATGAAATATTACTGTCATGGCCCACTGATAAGTTGCTCCCGCATTCTTAAGGCCAAATGGCATCACCTGATAATAGAAGGTGCCCCAAGGAGTTGTGAAAGTTGTTTTGTGTTGGTCTTCCTCAGCGATCTTAATTTTATTATAACCTGAAAAGCCATCTATGAGTGATAGCATTTCGTACCCTGCGGTTGAGTCAACAATCATGTCAATGTTGGGCAATGGAAATTCATATTTAGGGAAAGCTTTATTGATGTCCCTAAAATCTATGCAGATTTGAATACCAATAGGTTTCTTCTGGATAGGAACAATGTTCGATATCCATTCAGAATAATCAATTGGCCTGATGAATCCTGCTACAAGTAACCTTTCCAAATCTTCTTTAACTAACAAGGCCACTCTTGGGTGCATCTTTTGGAGCTTCTGTTTGATAGGCTTAGCGTCTGCATGCACAACCAGGTTGTGCATGACTAAAGTTGGATCTAAGCCGGGCATGTCTTTGTAAGACCATGCGAACACATCAATAAACTCTCACAGTAGCATAGTGAACGTCTTTTGTTCTCTGGCCGAGAGTGATGCTCCCAATTTTACTATCTTGGGATCTTCTTCGGTACCAATATTGACATCAATGGTTTCTTCAACTAACAATTTTGATAAATCCTCCATACGCGTAGGATCGGGAGGTAGGTTGAGATCTTCATCCAAGGATGTCTCTACGAGATTTTCATCCTTGGCATGGTCACTTTGTTTGTCCTTTGATTTTCTTATTTGTTTATCAGCCAATGCCTCAAAGAGGTTTTCACTGTGTGACTTGGACTTTGATTTTTGCAGAGGCTTTTCTTTAGAACTCTTTCCCTCGCTTTTCTTTAAATTTTGTAGACCACAAAGTTCAGCCTCCTCGCCGAAGTAGGCGCAGGTGTCTAAGTCGATAA
The DNA here is from genome assembly GCA_018340775.1 of Taxus wallichiana var. yunnanensis. NCBI lineage: Eukaryota > Viridiplantae > Streptophyta > Pinopsida > Cupressales > Taxaceae > Taxus > Taxus wallichiana. The sequence continues at coordinate 685,595,555 of CM031237.1, forward strand.
AGAAACCCTTCTTGTGATCTCCAATGGGAATTGTATCCCTTATGCCCATGAACTTTACAATAGCCTCATCATTCTCGAATAAATCTAGTGGCACGTGACGTTGTTGGTCCCATTCAACAAGGGAAGGGTACACAAGGTCAAGGGTCGGTTCGATGGGGGTTATGGTCAGGACAACATTGTTCATGAAAAGGTTCGTGGAGGCCAGATCCTCATATAGGCTACAATGGGAATCTGTATCACTTTGTCTAGGTACTCGAAGCTATCCTCATGCTCAAAACAAGTCACATCTTGATCGTTGGGGTGTGCTCCATAAGGGTGAATCCCAATGCCATATCTTTCTGTTTTGAAATGTGGAAGAGGGACTGTTCTCTTTGTCCTTGTTCATTCCTCCCACATCCTAGGCCTTTGTAGCCCATGGAGTACATCATTCTGCTAGATTTTTCATATTCTCGGGGTTTGATAACAAGATGGTTGAGTGTCCTCAGGGACCCAAGTAGTAGGTGGATCAAGTAATTTTTCCTCAGCTAACAAGCCTCTAGGTAGGAATGACCTAATAGTGTGTTCCTCTCTAGGTCTCTTGAAGCGGTAGTTGGGTCGACCTCTAGTCTTGGGTGACAAGGAGAGGTCAGAAACCAAGAGTGCTTGTTGTACATTATACTCCCCACAGCCATATTCCATAATTTTCATCTCCCATGAATCAAATGGAGATGTGGAAGTGGACGCCCCATGAGCGTAAGAACTAAGAGAATTTGAATCTACTCGAGATTCCATGGCCTTAGAATGAAGAGGGACAACTATATCTGTGGAGGGACATGCATATGTACCCTTTTGTGTAAAGCTATTAAGAGCTCTACAATGAGCAAAGGGCTTTGAATCTCCTAGTATTGTAACCGTATGTCCCTCATGCTTCAGCTTGATGCATTAATAAAATGTTGATGGCACGGCCTGCATGGCATAAATCCATGGTTGGCCTAGAAGCATATTATATGGAAGTTCCAAGTCTAGGACATGAAACTTTTTCTGATGGAAAGTGGGGCCCACCTCCATGGGCATCGTAATGGTGCATGTTGACTCTCTTTCTGCGTTGTCGTATGCGGTGATAGTAATAATATGGGACTCAAGATCATCCTCCGTATGTACCAATTGTTTGACCAGCTTAAGCGTGCGAGATGTTCAATCCCGATCCGTTGTCCATAAGCACCCATTTGATTTTCCTACAGGTGACAACTACCTCGATGTACAAGGGAAGATTATGTGTAGGATTCGTGGCAGGGATCTCCCTATGGTTGAAAGTAAGATGCTCACTTGATGTAATATTTTCCACCGTGGCTTGAAGGTACGTAGGATCAACTTCGAAAGGCACTCCCGACCCTGAAGATTTTGATACAAAATGTTCTTATACACATTAGATATCTTGAGAAGATCTAAGATCGAGATCTTAGCAGGTGTCCTCTCAAGTTGTTCTAAAAGGTTATATTTATCAGTTTGTAGGGTCAACAAAGAGGGTTCCAGAATCACGAGGCGGGCACGCCTTGTTACCGTAGTGTAGTCCTTTCCCTTGATCCAGATGGTATTGACACGGTCAGTAGGGGAGTGAATACATCCGATAAGCGAATTGTAATGATTGTTATCTCTTTTGGTATATAAGTAATTCGTGGCTTTATAGGTTTGGGATGACTCTCCCCGATCCGGCTTTGTCTTTTCTGACTTATCATGCTTGGGGAATGGTTCCTTATAAATCCCCATTTTCTCGTTAGGTGTTTACATGTGGCCAAGGTTATCCACCTCTATCTCCCCATTGTCAATGAGGTCTTGAATATAGTGGTGAAGTCACAAACATTTTTCTGTTTTATGACCTTTAATGCGATGCATTTCGCAATATTCATGCTCCTTATACCGTGAAAGTTTAGGAGTGTTGTCATCAAACAGGTTGTGTTGTAGGATAGGTCATCATGTTGGCCGCATCCAACTGTTTTAGTATGAGGGAAAACAGTTCATTGAGGGAGGTGAATGTTTGTCACTTTGGTGGTGGTTGAATTGGGCCCTTGGTTAGTTTAAAAGGTTGACTGGTTTGGACCGTTTGAACACGTTTGGAATCAGTGATTTCGTCTCCCACCACGTTTTTTTTTTTGTTAAAGATCTTTGGATTTTCAGTGGGTTTGACACTTTGGTTGTCTTTAGATTGGGTTTTGAGGGTGCCTTTGGCAATGAGAGCCTTTTCTATTTGAATCCCTTTCTCGATAACCTCCTCAAAGGTGCGGACACAATGCATTTGGAGGTGGAAAGCTATATCTGGGTTGAGATTAGGGATGAAAATACTGACCAGCTGCTTCTCAGGGAAAGCGCAAGGGAAGCGACTAGCTATCCCTCTCCATCGTTGGAGGAAGCTGGCGAAGGTCTCATTTGGGCGTTGTTTTGTGCCGCACAAGTCTACCATGGTGATGTCACTCTCTATGTTATACGAGAAATGATGCATGAATCTTTCCACCAATTTTGGCTAGGTGAAAATTGATCCTCGTGGTAAGCGCGTAAACCATTCCAATGCTTGACCTCCGAGACTCTTAGGAAAAAGTCTGATGAGGTAATTATCACTATAAGACACCTCTTGACATGCCATGTAGAAATCTTTAACATGATCCCTTGGGTCTCCCTTTCCTTTGTATTTGTCGAACTTTGGCATATCAAATTTCTTTGGAAAGGGTTGAAGGGTCATTGTCTTGTCAAAAGGATAGGGGCATAGTTCTTCATATTGGTATTTCCTAATACTCCCTATATTGCTTTCTTGTATGCTCGCAAGCGTTGCTTTCATAGATTGCACTTCTTGTGTGAGAAATTGTTCTCTAGTGGGAGAAGTGGGGACATGTACATGATGATACCCTGTGTCTTCTTCTCCTTGGTTTTCTTGATGGATTTCGTGGATCCTAAACTTAGGCCTTGACTTTTGAACGTTCTTGTTTGTGTCTTTCTGTACCTGGAAAGTAAGAAAAGCTAGTTGTTGGCTTAGGTTACTGAGTTGTTGTTGGATTGTGACTTGGTTTGTGTCTTCTTCTAAAGGTTCTTCCTCTTCATGTATTGGGAGGCTCTTCCCTATTTCATGTTCTATCTTATTTCTTCATGGCACTTTGATGAGGGGTATTCTATGCCCTACCACTTTATCATTTTCTACGTAAGAAGTGGAAGCATGCCCGCCTATTAAAATATCTTCCATATTGATAAGGGGGCATTCTTCCTTAGTAGTGTCATTTGTAGGTAATATTGGTTCATTCTCGGTGGGCAATTTGGCCCCTAATTCCACGACCCATGCCAAAACTCTATCTTTGTTTCTAAGGAGAAACTCATCTAGTAGAGTGGGGTCAAAATCAAAGTCTGCATGTGGTGATTCTAATTCATTTCCACTATGATCGACCATCTCTTCGGTTTCCTTTTCTGCAGAAAATAGTGGCCCTAAGTCGTGTCCAATGAAGGGGTTTGACCCTTGTCTGTTAGAGGTCTCCCAAGCATGTGCTTGTTGTTCCTCATATGTCTGTTTCTTCAACCCTAGACATGTTTTGGGAGCCATGTTTTCATGATAAGTTTCACTAAGGTAAGTTGTAGATTTGTTCAAAATTCAATGACTACCCCTAAGTGAAACACAAGATGAAATTGCTAAGAGTATGAATGTGTCAACAATGTGAGAGTACCAATATGATAGAGTGATAAATCACTCATGATACAAGCATTTGGTACCAAAACTTAATCAAATGAAATACTTCCTAGACTACGTTTCAAAGTAATTTGCGACGCCAGATGATTAACAAGATGTCTCCACTTATGCCAAGTTCAAAGGAATGAACAAGACGTAAGTAAATACACGAAGTTAAATGTGATCTCCCAATCAAGATATATGAAGAGTGAGCTCAAATTTGATTAAGACCTATATCTCAAAAAGTGCCAATTACAATTAGTGAATGACACAACAATATCACCAAGATATGTTAACCCACATTGCTTAGAAAGTGAAGTATTGATATCGAGGTGTTATTGATATAACACGCACAAATGGTAACACCTAGCACTCTTTGAAATCAAGGTAATAATAGAACCAAACTAAAAATCTCAAAGTATAGCTAGGAATAGTTAAAAATGTGTGTAGCGTAACCATACAATATAGGTATTTATGTCGAGTTTACAAGAAACAAGATGTAAATATCGAAATTGTAATGATACGAGAAAAACAAGTTAACTCCTCTATGGAAGTCCGCGGTGATGAACCACGCCTAACTACAATGACGATCTTGACATGGGTATCAAGATCACAATGGCTACCAAATGACGTGAAAACGCCTCCGCTCACTTTAGACGTTTAACTAACCCAGCCGCAAACATGGATGGGCGTAAACAGAACATAAAAGTGAGAGAAACAGTCGAATGGAAACACAAAGGTAATCACACCTCTTTTGATCAACAAAGTGTCAAAAGAATATGAAGGAAATAAATCAAGAAAAATGATGAAAAATGCTAGCCTCACTTCAGCAGAGTTTCACCTCGCCCTAAGGCAAGTAAAAACTAGGCGAAAGTAATACGTCACACGTTTCTCAAAAAGAAGGTTCACAACTCAACACTATTTTCAAATGGTCAAAGTGGGCTCCTGGCCAAAGTATATTCTCCTAGGTGGTTCTCTCGCCCTAGGTGTTACAAAGTTGCCACGAGCAAGCGCAATTTACCCAAAAAGTCACACTGACTAGTTTGGGAGTATCTCGGCTTTACTTTACCCCCTTCAAGAATAGTAGGCAACTAGTGCGTCTACATGTACTATCACTGGGGTCGCCACAACGGACAACCTGTAACTCTATCTCACAAAGGAATCACTAGTCAAGTAGGTAGTGTGGAGCACTTCTGTTTCATCCACAAGGTTCCCTCTTGCGTGGACTACTTTGGGGTTCTTGGAAGCACCCCCATTGTTGTAGCTTAAGGCGTTATGCCAAAGGGGTTATGTTCCAATTGAGTAGAGAGGGACGTACCCTTTTCCGAAACTCCGCAATACAGATGTTTTGAATATATTGTTCTTTTTATCTTGTTTAATTAGGTGTGGTTTGCTTGAACACCTTTTGCAACCCGTATAACAATTGTATTAGTAGTTTTTGATTTTTTTTTGTTCCTCCTTTCTTTGACAAGCGTTTTTAGGTCTTGCACTCAAGCATTAGTAGTTCTCCAAGAAAATCATATTATTTAAAAGAGGATTAAGAGTTGCTTTTGATTCTCAAGATCATCCAAGGATGCAAGAGAAGAGCATACACAACAAATAATCCAACTAAAAAGTAAAGAAAATCTTTTCAATCAATGAACCATACAAAATTCTTGATAAATGTTCATTCCCCTAAACCAAAAGTGAAAGATGAAGTTTCTAATTTACCAAATGTTATAAATGAAGACTAAAGTTGCTTTTGATTCTCCAGATCACCCTAAGGTGCAAGAGAAGAGCATACACAAAATTTATCCCAAATATATAGAAATGGAAAACTTCAAATCAAAGGACCATTAAAAAATACTTTGTAAAAGGTTCATTCCCTTAAACCAAAAGTGAAAGATGAAGTTTCTAATTTACCAAATGTTATAAAATAAAGACTAAAGTTTCTTTTGATTCTCAAGATCACCCTAAGGTGCAAGAGAAGATCATACACAAACTTTATCCTAACTATATAGAAATGGAAAACTTCAAATAAAAGGACCATTGAAAAATACTTTGTAAAAGGTTCATTCCCTTAAGCAAAATGAATAATCAAGTTTCCAAATTTAATCCCACTGTTAACAAGATAGAGATCAAAGTTTTTTTGTTTCTCAAGATCACCAAAAGGTGCAAGAGAAGAGCATACACACGCTTTGGTCTAAATCGAGTAAGCATGGAAATACAACAGATCATCAAAACATTAGACACGTTAGAAAATGACCAGTTTTAAAATAACTAAAAAACTTTCAACTTCTGTAAGTATAAATTCAAATTTATGTTTTCATTTCATAGTTAACTTTAATACCTTTCCAACGCAAAAAAATGGAGTCATTTCGAGTTCGGGAGCAAAAGTTATGGCCTTCGGAAGATGGGTTACACATATGCTCTTATGCTCATGGGTATGCACTTGACATGCACTCAAAAAATGTCAAAAAAACGTCCCTTAATCTACGAAATGGGCAAATTTTTTTCAACCAAGATTCAATTTTGCCAACAACCCATCACATTAATATATGAATAGAAGACTCAACGCTATCAAACATTAACATACATGCTTAAGAATTTAAGATTTTCAAGAAATTGACAAAACTAGCATGTAGAATGATGAAAAAGTAAGCTCTAAAAATGAAAACATGATGAAATCTTGAAATTTTCTCACCAAGATTAAATTTTGAAAACAACCCACCACATTAATATGTAAATAGAAAACTCAGCACTATCAAACACGACCTACATGCTCAAGAATTGAAAATTTTCAAGAAATTGACAAAACTAGCATGTAAAATGTTGAAAAAGTAAGCTCTAAAAATGAAAACATGATGAAATCTTGAAATTTTCTCACCAAGATTAAATTTTGACAGCAACCCACCACATTAATATGTAAATAGAAGACTCAAGCACTATCAAACACTAACCTACATGCTCAAGAATTGAAAATTTTCAAGAAATTGAAAAACTAGCATGTAAAATGTTGAAAAAGTAAGCTCTAAAAATGAAAACATGATGAAATCTTGAAATTTTCCCATCAATTCCAATTTTGACAGCACTTCACCTCCTTCATACCTACAAGGAATACCCAACACATGCAAACTCAACAAAACAAGTTAAAAAATAAGTTAGATCAACATGTGTAAAAGAGGGTTAGTAACCAAAAATAAAACTTAACTACAAAAACTTGAAATTAAGTGCAAAGGACAATGGAGTAAGTCTCACATCGGGCGTGCCAAATGTATGCATGTATACTTTGCTTAATGCTAATCAAATGAAACAATAACTACCACCTAAAATAGTTCTACAATTTAGCTAAAACAAAGCATAAACACCATCATGATAAGAATTAAACAAGGGTTAGATGCTAGCATTCATCAATACAAAATTTGAAACTAACAATGCTAAATATCTAAACTCCTCTATTCTCTAACAACAAATAAATGAATAGACCTAAGTAAGCTCCATGGCTATCAAAATAGTTGTCCTTAATGTTCCAAGAACATAGGAATGGGGGCTAATCAAAGTTGAGGCTCTGAAGACCCTTTTGACACCTCCCATATGACCCAAGCACTTTAAGAAAGAGGCTTAACTCTTCAAGATGATGAACTCTCAAAAGGGCAAGGTGCAAGCTCTTAGTCTCTTTGCTATATGCTTTGCATTTTCTCTCTAAGGAGTTTAGGTGTAAGTAAAAGGTAAGTGGAGGGCTCTTTATATAGCCCCAAAGGATAAAGGATTCAACACATTCTCATGAATGTGGGATAAAGTAAAACATGATTAGGAATGGATAAGGTTGCTTTATTAAAGGTAACCTTACTTTAGAAGGGTTTAATACATGTTTAGCAAGTCATGGGAGTTGGGGTATTTTGATTAATCAAAGGTGATTAATTAATAGGTAGGTGTAAGCTTATAGAATCCAATTAGAAGAATATTAGTGCGATTTCGGCTATATTATAAGGGATTAAATCAATTAAATATTGATTTATTGGTTAAATGGAAGGAAAAGCTAATTAATAAATAATAATTAATTAGTCTAGGTAGAAGGGGATTTATTAACGAAAGGTCATTAAGCTTGGATAGCTCAACTTAATTAATTAGCTTAGTGTAATTAATTAATGATGATATGAGGGAAAATGAGTGCTTTTGATGATACGTTGTTGATTTCCGAGAAAGGGGATAATTAGTGCAATTTAAGTATTTAAATTACTTGGGCGTAATTATAGGTGTCTACACTATAATACCTTCATCGGGTTGAGCTAACACAAAGGCAATGGCCATGCTGTAGGCATCCACATGCACATGAAATGGTTTATCCCATGAGGAAAATGCAGAATGGGCATGGTAGTAAGTTTCTCTTTTAATATCTCAAACGTGCGTTGCTGCGGTTCTCCCCAATAAAATGTACCTTTCCCCTTTAGTAACTCTTCCAAAGGTGCAGCAACTTTGGCATACCCTTTGATGAATTTTCTATAATATCTTGTATGACCTAAAAATCCACGCACCTCACTTTGACTGGTAGGCACTTCTAGGCCTAGAATGACTGTAACCTTAGCTAGATCAACTAGAAAACCTTCCTTGTAGATTATATGTCCTAACAATATTCCAAATGGTGTAGCAAATATGCACTTCTTGATGTTCAAAGAGATACTCAATTGTTTGCACCGTTCAAACATTAAGTGCAAATTGTCACAATGATCTTTCACAAGCCCATATATTATCCAATCATCTAGATAAACCCGCAAAAGTTATGAATAAGTCCTTGAATTCTGAACAACTATACGCGAAATATAGCAAGCACGTTTTTCAATCCAAAAGGCATTATAGTATTGGCAAAGCTACCCCATTCAGTAGTAAATGTAGTCTTTTCCTAATCCTCCTGAGCAATCCTAACCTGATGATACCTAGAAAATTCATCTCGTGAAGGAATATATTTCTTGCCTGCATGACTCCCTCTAGTATTTCCTCAGTAAATGGCATAGGGAATGGGTTTGTTACAGAGGAAAAATTTATCTCCATGTAGTCCACACATATTCTAATTCATCCATCCTTCGATCATCGATCTCCTTTGGACTAACCCATTCGACTCATCAAGTGGCTTGATAATTCCAAATTTCAACATTTTATCAATTTCTTCTTTTACCTTTTCGTGCAAAATTGGGGTTAAATTCTATAAGACCTCTTTCTCACAAGGCATGCATCTTCCTTAAGCTTTATCTTCATTTTCCCAAGTGATTTATGTACGCCTTTAAGTTCATGATACCCCTAGGCAATAAGTCCTGATAATCCCTGAGTAACTCAATGATCTTTGTTACCTCCAAGTCTAACCACTAGTGTCTAATGATGGCCTCCTTAGGCTCGAACCTCCAACATGTACTCACCTTCTTTGTCTTCATGGATTTGTGATAGGTGCGCATAGTCTTTTCTGCAGTTTCAAGACTAGCACACCCACCTCAGTGAATGTTCAATATCCAGGTTCTCAACTTCATCATCATCCACGATGTAAACCATCTTTCCTTTCTCTTTCTCAAGGAAAGTGCATTCAAGTAGTATGGAACCAATTTCTTCTTCCCCTTCAAAATGCACTACAAACTCTATCGCACCAAATAATTCCTGAATATGCTCTTCTTCTTTGCACTATCTCCCATAGTTAAGTGCTTGACAAATTTTAATGCCTCTTCTATTGGAGGTTGGGAAGAAAAGTAGTCAAAGGTTTGGATCATTCCTATAGTCAAATTTTGCCAGTTTCTAGTCTCTCGATGTAGTTCTGCATATACATACCATGCACGTGCGCATCCTTATAGCGTAGAGTACAATCTATACACCCAGTGAAGGTGGTAATGCTTCATGTCTTGCTATCCAGAGTCTCTCACACTTTGAATGTGATGTTGAACAGGTTGATCACCATGATAAGTGCAGATCTACGTAGGTGCATTGTTCCTTACAAACCTAATAGATAGGGTGATCCCAATCTCTTCCCATTCTATAAGATTATCTCTGTGGACTACCCACCAACGCGTTGTTGTCCCATGCAAGGTATATACTAACATATCTCTTCTCTTAATTTGATTTGTCCACTGTGTTTCCATGGCTTTAAAAAATATAGGAATATCTTCTACCCCTGTATACCAAGGTATTGTGTTACTTATTCGTCGAACCGAATGAATTCCATTCTTGCGCAAGACAACCACACTTTTACCTCGCACCCTACTTAGTTCATATGTACCACGAACCAAATTGTCACAAGAAATATTCATAGTATCACTAATAGGATGAGAATCATCCCACCGTAGATACCTTCTTTTGATGGCTCATTGACATCTCTGGTCTGAATAACACATACATAAATTATGTTTAAGTCCTCCTCACTTAGAGGCTCAACATATGGTGTAGACTTCCCATCTCTTAGAGGTATCATAACTCTTTCCTCCTGTTCTCAAAGCTGATATACCCCTTATTGAATCTCAAGTCAGCATTATTCACATAACACCAAGGGTGTCCAAGAAAGGCTAGAAAATTTTTTGCTTCGCAAATGTTAATACCAAAATCCCTAGTGAACTTGGCCCTTGTATAGTTATAGATGCATCCTTCAAAACTCCTATGGGAGTGGCCTTAGTCCAATTTTCCATAAACAACATATTAGATGATGGCTGCAATGGAGGCCTTCTTATTTGTACCCATGTATCTAATGTAAGCACATTTACTTCCACACATGTATCAATCAATATGTTGCTCAACGAGACTTCCATCCACAACAACACTCGAGTAATTTCCTTGTCATAGTCAATGCTATCAGGGGGAAGATTTACATGTAGAATCTGCCATCCGGTCTCAATATTTACGCATGGAGTGTTCCCTTTTAACCAACTTCCTAATAGTGGGATGATGTTCTCTTGGCACAAAATTTTACATGCTTCTCTCAGATCATCTATATCAATTTGGACTGTCTCTAATGCTTTCCTCTTCTCCTTTAAGTACTATATCTCACCCTAAATATTCCTTAGCACTTCCATGGTATCATGATAAATCTCCTTCTAATGAGTTGGATTTGGGTACCTTGCATGTAAAACCTCCTCCTTGGTGATCATAGGCTTCAATACGATGCCTCTCTTGTGCATCTTTGCTTGGCGCATGTGGTGGTCTTGACGCTTAAGGCCTCGAGTTCTGTGCTTTATCTTGTGCATCCACCGATTTTCCTCCATGCCTTTGGATCCTAACCATCCATGTGCCTTTGTTCTCCTAATTATGTTGTTTACTAAGATGATCATATAAGTTTGGGAACTCCTCATAGCTATGGTTCTTTCCACGAAAAGAACATGTAATATTATGAGGAAATTCACACTGTAGTGGTCGGGAGATCGCACGTATGACATGTTCCATGAGGGAGCTCACCTCTTCCTCCACCACGGCCTTGTCCTCCATATCCACCATGATATCCATGTCCCCTTCCACAACCTCCTTCAAAATGCCTCTCATTCTTATCATAGCACGTTTTATTATGATCCCGATCCTGGTGCTCATTCTTACCCTCAAAGTTATTTGTTATACTTTTACTGTTGTACCCCAATGTCTATAGCATCCTGGATCGACCAATCAATCGACAATCCTCAGTATCATGGGTTGTGGACCTATAAATTTTACAAAAGATGGATACATTATTTCTTATCGCATGCTATAATAAAGGACAATGAGTAGCATCATGATTCAAATGACGAGATCTCAAAATCTAACAGTAATGAGCGTACAGATTAGCGAGGACAACTATCCTTGGTGTGACCTTCCACTTCACAATTTGTACATCAAATTCCTGAGCGTGTTTCATGGGCTGAACTCGCTGATAGCTTCTCTAACTACTTTGTCATAGCTATAATTTGTGCCTCTAAGAATGGACTAACACTAGTGTTAATGCTCCCAACTACCTCAACATGTAAAGATGCTTCCAATACTTCACGTGGATTAGTGTATGTCTTATGTGACAACGCCCTTCTAAATGGTGTAATCAATCCTCCAATGAACCATTGTGCATTTTGGCTTATGTGAACATCATAAGATAACTTAGATAGAAGTGTCTTAAAATGGGCATCATACTCACGTACACTCTCAGTAGTGCCTTGTTTGATATCCTTGAGTGCATTTATACTCTTTTGCTCAAACTTAGGGATATGGAACTCTTTCAAGAAAGCATCCTTTAATGTTGCATAATCCACACAAGTTTGATCAAGGTTAAACTTCTGTACCAGCTATGTGCACGTCCCTATAATGTAGTAGCAAATTGACTTTCCTTGCGCTTAGCAGCCGTGATCCCTTTAGCTCACCACAAGATTTCAAACATATGCACATGCTTAGTAAGCATCCTCTATGCCTCTATACTCCGGAAGACAAAGAGACATTTCCATATAAATTTTTTGTGGTTGTTACGGGCCTTGACCACCTAATCCAAAACCTCATGTGTTCCCTCTGCCTCTAGAACCACCAGATCCACCAGAACTAGAACCACCTATACCTCATAATCCTCCACATGTAGCTGGAATAGGACCTATAGATGTACCCCCTTATGCTCCGATAGTAGTACTATACTGAACCCCTACAATTTGTGAGGTATTTCCACTTCCAGAGGTGAATCCAACATTCTATGCGCTCACGTTATGTGTGGATGATGCGCCTAAGAATGTTCCTCCAAATATCATTGAAGTTGTCATCCTGCCATTAATGTACTTGCTCCTTGACTTACTCCTGCTCTCCTACTTCCCAAGTTAGCTTACTAGTTACTTATCGTACTAGATACTAGAAAACCAAGCACAAGGGCTAGGTCACCAAGTGGATTAAGAAGCACGATCGCGGCCCAAGTAGTATCTACGGCGTAATGCAGTGTGTGAGGCCAAGGGGGATCTCTGTCATGTTTTCCAAGATGGGGAGTTCCTAATGCTCTGGCTCCACGTCTTCTACATGAGCTTTAAATCCTTCATGAGCCATCTCTCTCCTCAATGCCATATTATGTCTGCAATGGAACATTGCTTCTCTATCTCCCTCTCGTGCGCCTCATTATACTTAAGCCACCTCTCCTCTCTCTGCCTCTCTGTTGCTAGGTCTGCCATCTTTCACCAAACCTATTCCTTCCCTCACACATGGTGAAGTTTAGTTAGCCATCGGTTTACTCTCCAGGTTCAAAGTTACCATCAAGATCTTGATCACTAGTGGAATACCTTGTAGATATACTCCTCTTGGATACCACAAAAATTGGAATTCAGCTACCTCCGGGCAAGAATACGTCGAAATTGAATATTCCAAAATATAACTATTTAGAACACCATGAAACCACGTATCCACAAAGACGAGTCCGATCAAATCAGCATCGTAAAGGGCCTAAAAGTCTTCCTGTGTCCAGATAAGTGTGTGATACCTCCAATTCCGCTGAGATGCATAAGCAGTAAGCCACTCGTATAGTTCTACTAGAAAGATAGTGAAAAATCTCTTGTATAGGCTGTCATACAAATTATGTTCTACCCAAGTGTGTGTGTTAAACTCAGATCCATTGCTGAACTGTCGTGCATATTCTTCCTCCAGATCATGTATCCACTCCTCAATACTTGCTAGAATTAACCAGTATATCTTCATCATGAACCATTCTGAAAACAAGCTGAAAAGAGGTCTTAGAAACGGAACTAATGATGCAGCCTAGAATTTACCATATAACACCCATGTCACGTGGCACATCACTCGGCTTGGGTGAGCACTCACTCAAAGCACGCAAAGGTACCAGGTCCCTCTTTAGGGTTGTTGTAGTAGGATGTTAGTGTGATGAAGGAAGAAACATATATGTCCATAACTAATCCACCATTCTACCATGCATGCTACATTCAGATCTATGAAAGAACAAGCTTAAACAATAATCATGATTGAATCAATAACATGCACTACTCAATTACACATAGGAATGACACTTAGATTCAGCCAATATCTTCCATCTATTAATAAACATAAAAGCTCCTTACAATAATGTCAATTTATACCAATGCGCATATGGATCTGATACAATAATCCAATCATATGCGCATACCTCTATACCTTCATACATCCATCTCTCCCTATGTGTATATGTATCTTTGTGTCTCTCTCGTGTCTGTCTTATTTGCATCATATGTATAGGGTGGGGACTTGCCCTTCACTGCTTCTCTATTCCAAAAATAGGCCGCATGCTATTAATAGCCATGCACCATTTACAAGCATAGCCACACATGCAAGTGTGCTATCTATAGACCTCTTACAGTTAACTGAAGTGACAATCCTATTCCTAGCTCATCTCCATGCAAAATGCTTGTTCGATCCTCTAAAGATAGACAATGTGTGGCGCGCATGTCTCTGCATCGTTGGTGTGTTCCACACGCCATCTTCTAAAAATAGGTCTTCATGCTCAAAATCGGCTAAGTCCCAAAAGCTGAACTTGCCCTCCGCATGCGGGTTCTTCCTATCCCTCTGCACCCTTGATCTTGGCCTTCTCTCTCACGTGGACTTCTTGTGTGATCTCTAACAAGTATTCTCCGATCAACAGTCCTTACGCCTAAGTATATGGGATCCAAATTGATTACTAACTATAGGCCCATTATCTTGTGCAACACATCCTACAAGATTATTACAAAAATGCTTGCTTCTAGGCAAAAATCATTTATCACTAGACTAATTTCGAAACAAAAAAATGGGTTCATTGGAGGAGATTTATCCAGGAGGCATCATTATTGTCCATGAGGTGATGCACTCGTCTTCACTCAAAAAATTGGCCAATGATCACTAAACTCAATATGAAATAGGCATTTGATAGAGTTAGTGGCCCTTTTTACTTCGAGTCCTGGAGAAATTTGGATTTGGGGAGAAATGGAGAACCTAGATTTATAATTGTATTTCAACGCCTAAATTTTCAATACTCATAAATGGTATTCCTCGGGGTTATTTTCACCGAAGTTGGGGAATCAGGAAAGGGGATCCTTTATCCCCCTTCTTGTTTATACTTATGGTGACACTCTCGGTAGAGCTTTGGAAACAACTAAAAGTGAAGGCAATATCAAAGGTATCACTATTACCTCTAGGACTCTAGTAGCTTCACATAGCCAATTCAATGATGATACTCTCTTGTTGTGTTTAGCTTTAGTCTAGGAAGAATTTTTTTAAACATATATTAGATTTCTTTCAAATAGCTTCGGGTAAAAAGATTTTTTTGGGAAGAATAGTATGGCATTTATTAATACCCTTGCCAGTGACAGAGAAAGATTGCTTTGAAATATTTTGATAAAGGATTATGGATCTCCCCTCTTCTTATCTTAGACTTCCACTCTTTTTGGGAAGAAAAACTAAGAGCCTATGGAATTCCATTATTGATAGATTCAAAAATAAACTTGCTGGTTGGAAAAGATCCCTCCTCATTCAAGCTGGAAAAATTCAGCTAGTTAATTCCACATTATGATATTTTCTGATTTACTTTATGTCCTTAGTGAAAATGTCTACCTCTATAGCTCTGCCGATTGAGCAAATCTAGAAAAATTTCATGTGGTCGAATCGAAGAAAGAAAGAGAATTCAATAAGTTTAATGGAAAGTGGTTTTTAAACCTACTACTTTAAGAGGTTTGGGTTTTCATAGAATTTTTCCTATGAATGTTTCCATGCTCATGAAAACTTGGTTGGGAGATTGCTAGAATGAAAGAGCCTCTTGGACACGAGTGATGATTTCTAAATACCTTTCTTTGGTGGAGGACTTCTATGATGAAAACATCCCAAATGGCTTGGCTATTTGGAATTCCATTAAGAGCACTAGAAACTTGATTCAGGCAGGCACTAGATGGAAAATTGGAAATGGTCATAAGATCACCTTCAGATAGACATATGGATTAGCGACAAGGCTTTATCTGCTGACCCCTTATGGGATCCTATAAGATCGAGGCTAATTAGAATTTGTGGTCCTTATGTATCAAATTATATTGAATAATCCTCCTTGTAACCAAGCTAGTTCATGTACCCATTTGGGAAAAAGCAAGTTGTCTTTAGTTGCGATTATTAGAAAATTTGAGGCTTTTATTGGCACAACACTTCTTGCCCGCTTCTTCTATGGAGGATGTTAGAATCTGGCCTCTTTCTGTTTCACGCTCCTTTTATGTCAAGGTTTCCTACCTTTCCTTTCCCCACAACCCAAAGGGCCATGCTTTACATCAAGTCTCGGTTGCCTTAGATTATTCCTAAACTTGGCTTGCTTCCGAGATGCCTTCCTCTCGGAGAGAATCTAAAGTGGAGGGGCTACTCACTACCTATTTTTATCAGCTAATTTTGACTTCACAAAATTAATAAACATGGAATTTTAATTTTTTTCAAAAGTATTACTTTGTGCGATTTATCGCCCTCGCCGTAATTATCTCATTTTGTGATCGTTTCGGTCCTCGTTTCCTCCATTTCGGGTGAGAACTCCTCCCTCCAAGTCATAAAATACTTTTAATATTAATTAATTAATATTTAATTAATTTATTACCCTTTGTTTGATAAAATTAATTTTATTAAAATTTGGGGTTTTTAATTAAATAAATATTAATATAATAATTATTAAAAGTCAATTGAATTTTTTTATTTTAATTGTTGAGGGGAAAGTAAGCTTCCGCTTCCCATTGTACGGATACCATATTGGCTTCCCATACCCAGATTTCCCTTTCCTAGCAAATCAATTTTAATTCCACTCGCTTGCATGGGATTTCTTCTACTGATTTCCAATTCAATGGATTGGTAAACGGGAAAAAAATCTCTCGATTTCCCACATGGGGAAATAAAATGGGGATTGCTAGCCCGCCTTGCCATTTTTGCTTTGGCAAATGGTTGTTTATTTCCCACTTTCCCCAGCAATTAATGCCACTACCCGAAGGAAGAGGAGTCGATTATTTCAACGGGAAGGGGAAATGGTTATAGGGAAGCTTCTTTAATTCCCGTAACCATTTCCCCATGAGAGTAATTGAATTTTCAGTGAAATGAGAGATCTTCCACGCATTGGAGATCATTTGAAAGGATAATTCTCACGCTAAGACAAAGCCAAAGTATCCTTCACGTAGGGAGAGTGGAAACAACAAATGAAGTAAAAAGAAACAACAGTATCCCCACGCATTGAGGAAGCAAAGCAAGGAAGATTAAAACAATTTAAGATTCCACGCATTCACCAAAGGAGGCCACACACAAAGAAATGAGAAGACCACGTTGAGAATAAAAAGGCAATTAGAGAACAACAATTTTCCAACACAAGCAACAAAATGAAGAATCCACATGGAGACAAACAAGAATGAAATAATAAAGGAAGCATTAGTCTCAACGTATTTGCGGGTGAAAGGAGGCCACACATGCATGAAATAAAAACATGACACCAAAAGAGCTGCTCCCAACCCTCCATGCATGCCAAGGAGAATATGCATAAGAATAAGACAAAGTAAGGTTTAAAAAAAAAAAATCCATGCTAAAACCAAGAGGAGAATCCATGTGGGAAAGGGAGACAAATAGAAAAAGTTTCCATGCACCAGTTTTAAAAGCATTTTCCAATGCAGGTCAAAGCACTCACCACACATTTTTTAGGAGAAAACATAGTCTAAAGCAAAGCAAGGATAAAACAGTCCCTGAAGCACTCACCACACATTGAATGGAACAAGTTTAACAAAGAGAAACAAAAAAATTACGAGCAGGGGAGTATTTCAACGCTAATTCAATTTCACCCACACCAAATCCAAGCAAAGAAGATCTTCACGTATTGGGAAATATATTTGATTCACTTAGGTTTTTTTTTTTAAAAGTTTCAATGTATGCATCCTCCACGCAGCCAAAGACACAACCAAGAAATTGTTTTCATGCATGCACCATACGTCCACACACTCACAACTGTCAGGAAGGAGGAAAGCCCAAAGTGCACATTCATAAGTTCAAGCAATAGGCAACAAGAAGAATTTTCTCAGGAAAATTGAATAAAAAAATTGGAATAATAAAATCAGGAGATTTTGTTTATTTTTAATATATATATATATATATATATATATATATCGTTTTCGACATAATCAAATTTCGAGCCTAGTCTCGGTGTGATATATTTTAAAAAAGGATTTTGTAACTGGGACTGGTTATTATTATTAATATTTTTAAAATAATAATAATATTAAAACAAATCATATTTTTCTTCCATTAACGGGAGTTTCGGAGACTAAGACCAGTAATCGCTTGCATTGTTTGCGTGCATGAGTCATTTTTCTGTAAAATTCATAATGGCTGAAAAATCTAATAAATCTATAGGAAGATTGAGGAAGCCAGTGGAGAAATTGAATAAGTCCACACTCAAGTATGAATTCCAAGGAATCATTCCTCCTAGTTCCATCAAGTCAACATATGACAATATCACCAATACAAATCTGGGTCACATCAATGTGCAACAATTCTGCGATTGGGTGAAAGTTGAAGGCAAAACCATATTCTCGGATAGGCTTTACCATAGTGGTCTACCCCAAGTAGTGGCATTTCCAGTCTCAGTGCAATGTCCGGAGCTGGTTATCACTTACGCGGAGCATTATGATCCCGAGAGACGAGGAATTTTTAAAGATAATCACAAGCCATTCCTCTTAATAACCCCGAGCACATTGAGGAGTTACTCAAAGATACTTGACTTTCATGAGAATGCGGATATCACTCAAAAGTCAACACAAGAATTTTGGGATGAAGAACCCCTTAGGTGGAGCAAGATGGTTAATAACAACTGGTTAGTGACCAAGAGGCCTCGAATTGATCGGCTTCCTAAAGAGTTGTACCGCATTGAGTTCATGGAAGAAATCGGGGACATGATTACTCTCATGAGTTGAGTTTTGGTTTACCCTCTGCCAGATTTTCCACCCATGGATGTATAAGTTTATCTATATCATCCTTGCCAAGAGATTTTTGATTGGGCCACCATCATCAATGATACCCTTCACAAATAATTGATTGAAGTGAAGATGACTGGATGTTTCTACATGACATCATATCTGACTTATGTAGTGGCTAGAAGAAAGCTATTTTTGGGACTCGAAACAAGAGGAGTCATGGGTCCATCAAATAATGTCTTCCATTATTATCCACAACTGAGTTTCAAAAATAGCTCTCATCATTTCAAAAGAGTTAATGATGCATTCACCTTCCACGTGATTCGAAACTTGAATTAGAATATAGAGGAAATTTTTCTAAAGAAGCCATGGATGTCATTTCCCAATGGGGAACATGGTTTATTCAATTTTCATCCTTTTCCTACATTTGCGTAAGCGTCTTTGTGGGTACTCCATGGAAGCTTCCTAAGTACGTCAGTGACATATGGGCATTAATGGAGCTTGCACGACAATTATTCCAAGTTCACTATCTTCTTAGTGAAAATCATCACTCAGGAATTCATTTCCCAATCCAAATTGGGGAATACCAATGTCCAAATATCTTTAGTGCACAACTCATGGAAAAAGAGTTTTCCCTCATCATTATTCATCCATATGTGAAGAGATCCCAATTTGATATCAATGGATATATGTAGAAGATTCTTGGAGCAAAGTATCAACATAACCCTACCATGGAAGATTTTTGGGCTGCTGTTTAGATAAACACGAAGTAAGAAGGAAAGAGTTTTCCCATCTAACCCTTGCTCAGATCAAGTCCTTTCGCATCAGGAACCCTCCAAATTCATTCGTAAATGATGATGAAGATGTTATTGATCCTTCATATGATGCAATTTATTTTACCCCGTTGCCACGAATTGATTGGACCAAAAGAGATGAATTTTCTCTTGATAGCAAGAATCAACCGATTCTTGAAAGAAGCATATCTTGGTATGAAAGAGAACTTTCCAAGTTACAATCAATTCAAGATCATACCTCAGGATCAAAAAATTTCCAACTCGAGGAGGTCTCCAATCAACCAAATCTCCTTCTCAATCAACCTTTGTGTCATCCAGTCATATGCAACAAGCAAGAAAGGAGTGGTTGCCAAAATCCACTTCACTAAAGAATGTGTCACGAGGTGAAGAATCTAAGGGTCCTAGCCCCTGTAAAGGAAGAGAGTGTGTATCAGGATTTTCCACTTCAAGTAGAGATTCTTCTACTCACATTACAAACAATCCTCAGCCATTCCTTGCACAAGAGTCCACTCAGGTGCAGGTAGTCCAAATATCAAACACTTCGAACCTACAGTTCACGAAGAGATTTCCCAAAATCTCCCAAATGATCAGGAGGTGGATATTGAGGTTATTTCTCCTGAAATCAAGGTCGTTGAAAGGATTCTTTCAAAATATCATGATGTCAAGAACAATGAGAATGTTGCTTCGAGCTCTAGGCTTCTGTATGCAAAAATAGTGAATGATACTCCTTTCTGGGTTGATTGCAAAATCAAGAAAATGAAGAGGGTTGTCAAGGCAATTGACATTGACTTGATGCCCGTTTCAAAATTTCAAATGATGTCATTCCTAAAAAGCCTGAAGTGCTTTCTCGAATAATGGTGGATAATGACGGAAACAGGTTTGCGGATCTTGCCATCCCACAAGTTAACAAGGAGCGTGATGCCATGACATTTGTTGATTATGAAGTTTCCAAATTTGGACTTGGGAGGTCCACATTGGAAAGTGACATGGTGATGGCCTGAGATTCAATTGATATCGTGCTAAAGAGACTTGAGAAATATAAGTCTCATAACTCTCAGCTTAAGGCCGAAAAGAATCAATTGGTGGAATATGTTCAACATCTGATAAATCCCATATCATCGACTTTCCCGATTGCGATGTGGTGGTTGTCCATGATGAAGAAACTCTAAAATTATCGAAGGAATAAACACACTAGGCTATGTCACTAAAACTTGGCTTTTAGAGATTCTTGTTTTAGGCCAAGAGATGATGAAAACAACAGTTAAGCTCTATGAAGATGTCGGTGCATATCTTGATCCAATTCTTCTTTCAAGGAAAATTTTGTTTCTAACATATTAAATTTGGATGAGATATTTCCCAGTCTATAGGAGATGATGAGTATGGAGTCCTCAGTTTTAACCATTGAATAAATTCTCGAACTTGAATGTTGAGGGACACGTTTTCTTTTGTGTTTGCATCTCAAATCAAGAAAGACACTTCTTGAGGATTCTATGATCCATTATGAGAGAATATGAAATGAAGCCTTCACTTCACTTGCCCCGATTCAATAATTCATAACAGAGATCCTTGTAACCTCATAAATGAGCACAATCAAAGGTTTTCATTGGAACATGTGGAAGAGCAATTTTCACATTTTTTTAAGGACATGTATACTCCCGCCAATAATTTCTCTTCAGCTTCAATGGAGCGTTGAATCAAAATTAAAGAACTTTTTTGAGAATTCTCAATCAAATATGGTCAATTTGAATGATATGTCGGGTAGGATCTTGGAATTGTAGGTATTTTGTGAGGCTATTCTTTGACTAAATGAACCACTAGAAGAAGAAAAGAAGTTCAAAACATTAGGATGGTTTAGACCCTTTCAATTGGCGAAAGCGGTAGATCCTTATTTCACCGATGGTTTGAGAAGATAGTGTTCTTGGTATCTAATGAAGTGGGAGAGTCCATTTTGCATACGTTTGAGATAGATGGACCCCATTTCAATGGATACGACAATGGTTATGGTTATATGTTTTAAAAGTGGAATTTAAAAAAAAGGGGATGTTGTTATTGAATTTTCTTTCAGAAAAATTTGGATAACTTAAGTGGTTTATATTTTTAGTAGCCTTTCATAAAGTTGGTTGAAAAGCCAAAACTCACTTAAGTGACCTATTTAATGTTCATGTAAAAACCCTAACTACTTTGTAACCAACTTTTGGGTTATAAAAATAAGTCAGGGGCTCATTTGTAAAGGGTAACTTTAAGAGAGGAGAAGAAAATACTTTTGTGTGCAAGCTTTGTTTTAAGAAGAAACTTTGTGTTCTTTTGTGAAGACATTTTGGAGTTAATGAAATACGAACTTTGTGTCTCATTCATTGTCTCTTGTAATATTTGATGTTCTTATGTTCATTAGATGTTAGATGTTTAAATCTTGCATGTAAATGTTGTCTTTGATCTTATTTTCAACGTTATTAAGCTGTTGTTCTTGTTCACATGTGATCAAGCTTTGTTATTTACTTGCTCATGTGTGTTCTGTTGTTGCGAGAATCACAACACCCCGGATCTTGATCGATTTTTAGGTTGATCACTCTTGCATCCAATGTGATTACACAACATTGAAACCTTTCTCCAAGTGTGGGACTTGCAAGAATGAGAAAGGAATCTCCGAGAGAAGGCTGGTTCCTACTCCTAAACTACCTACCACAAGCTATTCCAAAGTGCATGGAAGCTAATCTAAACCTAATCTAACCATACCAAGGAGATAAGAGAGAGAAAAAAGGAAAAAAAGCAAAAGCCTACACTAAAACGGTGATACACCGAGAAGGAGAATGTTGAACATCTATCAAAACTCATGCCATGGAACAAAGAGAGGTGAGCAATGGGAAGGATGGACAGATGCATCACAAGCCCAAGGATAGATTTCACACATAAAATGTCCCAAAACTCCATGAACACAACTCCAGACCTGTAATGAACGTTAGAACATGCACAAATGCCTGTAATGAAGAGAGGCAAGAAGAGAACAAGTAAAAACGAGCAAGGATGGACAGATGCATCACAAAACATGTTTTTGTTGCTTCAGAATTTTACACAGAACATCATTTCAATAGTAAAAGGCAAAAAACACCATTACAGAGCAGGGGAGGAGGTTCGAACTCCATTTTCAACCCTGGAGCAGAAAAAGAAGGTAGGGCAGAGCAGAAAAGATGAACCACCAGAAAGAAAGCCCTTCCTTACAATTTATAGCAAGAAAGAGAGAGGGAGAAGAGAGGAATTCAAAATCTGCCCCAACCACCTCCGTGACCGCATTTAGATCATATCATTATGGTGGTAGGTGAGATCCCCAACAACTCAAAGTATGGCGAACTGTATTTTGCATTTTTAATAATTTTTCTCACCTAATTAAAGATATCCAGTCGTAGTTAGATAGAGGACCTCGTAAGCTTTCCAAAAGTCCAACCTTGCATGAATCCGAGCTCCCAGTCAAAAGTTATGGCCATCTGAATATCTCGCACTGAGATCTGCTTCTTGCTCGGCCTCAAAATGTTGCACCTCCTGAAGGTGCACCATAGGCGCATCCGTGTGTGTGTCGACATCCTCTTCCATGCGCCAAGGGCGCATCCTTTACCCTGTCGACATTCATTGTCATGTGCCACTTCTGTGCACCAAGGGCGCATCCTTTACCTGTCGACATTCATTGTCGTTGTGCCACTTCCGTGCGCCAAGGGTGCATCCTTTACCACTGCTGACATCCATTGTCCGTCGTGTGCCTTCACTTCCGCGCGCCAAGGGCGCATCCTTTACATCTTTGCCGACATCCATTGTCGTGTGCCACTTCCGCGCGCCAGGGCGCATCCTTTACCTGCCGACATCCATTGTCGTGCGCCACTTCCGTGCACCAAGGGCGCATCCTTTACCCTGTCGACATCCATTGTCATGCGCCACTTCCGTGCGCCAAGGGCGCATCCTTTACCCTGTCGACATCCATTGTCGTGCGCCACTTCCGTGTGCCAAGGTGCATCCTTTACCCTGTCGACATTCATTGTCGTGCGCCACTTCCATGCGCCAAGGGCGCATCCTTTACCCTGTCGACACTCATTGTTGTGTGCCACTTTCCCGCACCTTTTGAATGTCGGGATTTGAGCTTCTTTGATCTCTATAATCTCCTGTTGTCTATATTTACCCGGGGTAAAATATATACAACAATTTAGCGACTCAAAGGGATCACTTGCACTGCTAGGTAGAAGATCGGTGGCCTTTTAGCAATCCATTGGGCATGGAGTCATAAGCGATAACCTAAAACCAACCGATATCTGATATGAACCTTGTAAACTTACCTTTGAGCCACTTGAAATCCGTTGAACTTAGAGTTGTTCTCACCAAAATGCCACCGAAATGAACTGTGCAAGAGCAAAGCCAGCAGCACCAAAACTATGTACAAAATCTGAAAATCATACATGCTCCGGATGGAACATGCAGAGTGTGCATAAGCACTTTTATACCGAAAGCAAACCTACCTACTCTACTCTAATCTGGAGCAAAGGCAAGCTAAACAAACCCTACAATCTGGTTGTGAGAAATAGCTTCCTTTTCTCAAAAGTTGCAACCATGAAACCGATTTGGCACGATCATGGTCATTAGATGAGTGGAAAATCAACAAGAAGTCGGTCTTCTACCCAAATCATCAAGGTGTCGACTAAAAACAAATCCAATACCTCTTTTAGTTGCTCGCATTTGGATTAAAGAGGTATGACATTGATCCTTGGTACTTTGTAGCTCACCCTCATGCTCGAAGCAAGCATGACTGGTTGTGACTTCTCCTTTGGCTCAATGAAGCCAAATACCGATTACGCAAGGTGTGGTCCATTTGATATGCCCATAGCTCTTATTTTCAACTCCAAAATTTAGTCTTCTTGTAGACCCTCCCGAGTGGATGGTGTGGAAGAAATGGTGAAATTCTTCTCGTCCTTTCTCTTCCTCCAATGAAGAACATGAAAGATTAAAATCTTCCAATCTTGGTTCCAACGAGCTGCTATAATATGCGAGCTCTGCAAATGAATGCTCCCCTTCATGATCAGAGACTCAAGTGTTTGGAATGTGGATGATGAAAGAGAGAATGGTGGAAACTCAATCGGCTCTTCTCCATCAAAACAATCCTCCAAATCGGCTGAGATAAAGCGCCTCATGACTGTCTGCTTTGCAAATGTTCAATCTCTCCCATGGTGTTCTCTTGATCTGCGAACTTGATCACCATGGTTTCCTTCACCCCTCCAACATTGAGTTTGAGAGATCAAACTCCTCTTGATCTTAGAACTTGAGAGAGGTGAAGTAGAAAGAAGAACTGAAGGTTCTCCTGTAGCCTGCTTTGTGCTCAAAGCTCTTGGATCTGCACTTTTCTCCTCCACAACTAGAATGTGCTCCTCTTCTTGCTATCCTTCATGGCCATTTTTTGCAATTTCTTCTTCCCCACATGGAATTGGGAATGCAAGAGGAGGGATAGGTTGTAACTTGATTGATTTGGCAATTTTTTGTGGTGGTGGAGGTAGAAACTCTTGTTTCTTTGGAGGAGGGGGTATTTCTATTAGTTCTTGTGGAGGGGATGACTGTTTGGAAGGAAAAAGGAAAGAAGAATTGAGATGAGGTGGAAGACTAGGGGGTGGAGAAATGGATTCAACACTTGGGACAGCAGATGGAGAGTTTAAAACTTGACACTGTTGAGATAAAACAGATTGGGAAAGAGGGAAAAGAAAAGCATGAGATGGCGTGCTTACCCGTTGACAAGGTTGCTCAATACTCCTCTCATACACCTCTATTTCTTCAATCCACTGTGCAAGCAATGGCAGCGTTGTCATCATGAAGTCCAGCTTCTCCTGAGGGCTAAAGTGTCTTGGAAAAGGGCCTCCCCATGGACAAGGAGTCCTGCAACCAATTCTAAAAGCTCTCATTTGTCTTTGTTGCTCTGGGTCGCACCATCTTTACCTCCATCTTTTGGATTTTCTCCAGCAGACCAGCATCTTGCATTTGAGTGTCTTCATTGTATGCACACTCTTGCTCTTGATGGACTTCATAGCCAAACTGACTTTGGCACTGCTGTTCATGTGGGTATGCATGCTGATCTTGAACTTGTACAAAATGCTGATTTGGAGGATTTAAAAAACATGTTGGAGGTGGGAAACATTGCTGCTATTGTAAATGTGAGTTCCATGATGGAAATGAAGTCATGATTGCACAACTTCATGGAATGGAAAAGAATGAAAGAGATGGAAAGAAAGATGCATGGAAATGGATGGAAAACAGGTCTACAACTCAGAGAATGAGTTATTTACCAGATGGAGTCACCAGATGTGCTTTTGAAAGTGCCTCCAAAAGGCTGAATCTTTAACAGGAACACAACAACTTGTCAAAGATAAAGTGAAAGACCTCTAAGGTCCCACCGAGCGTGCCAAAACTGTTGTTGTAGAATCACAAAGCACCTAGACGCGATCGATTTCTAGGTTGATCACTCTTGCATCCAGTGTGATTGCACAACATTGAAACCTTTCTCCAAGTGTGGGACTTGCAAGAATGAGAAAGGAATCTCCAGAGAAGGCTGGTTCCTACTCCTAAACTACCTGCCACAAGCTATTCCAGTGTAGGAAAGCTAATCTAAACCTAATCTAACCATGCCAAGGAGACAAGAGAGAGAGAGAAAAGGAAAAAACAGCAAAAGCCTACACTAAAACGGTGATACACCAGAGAAGGAGAATGTTGAACATCTATCAAAACTGCCATGGAACAAAGAGAGGTGAGCAATGGGAAGGATGGACAGATGCATCACAGGCCCAAGGATAGATTTCACACAGAAAATGTCCCAAAACTCCATGAACACAACTCCAGACCTGTAATGAACGTTAGAACATGCACAAATACCTGTAATGAAGAGAGGCAAGAAGAGAACAAGCAAAAACGAGCAAGGATGGACGGATGCATCACAAAACATGTTTTTGTTGCTTGAATTTTACACGAACATCATTTCAATAGTAAAAGGCAAAAACACCATTACGGAGCGGGGAGGAGGTTCGAACTCCATTTTCAACCCCCGGAGCAGAAAAAAAGAAGGTAGGGCGGAGCGAAAAGATGAACCACCGGAAAAAAGCCCTTCCTTACAATTTATAGCAAGAAAGAGAGAGGGAGAAGAGAGGAATTCGAAATCTGCCCCAACCACCTCAGACGCATTTAGATCATATCATTATGGCGGTAGGTGAGATCCCCAACAACTCAAAGTATGGCAAACCGTATTTTGAATTTTTAAGAATTTGTTCTCACCCAATTAAAGAATGTGAGCTCCCAATCAAAAGTTATGGCCATCTCGAATATCTCTGCACTAGGTCTCAGCTTCCTGTCAGCGCTCAAAATGTTGTGCCTCCTGAAGGTGCGCCATAGGCACATCCATGTGTGTGTCGACATCCTCTTCCGTGCGCCAAGGCTCATCCTTTACCCTATCGACATTCATTTTTGTGCACCACTTCCATGCGCCAAGGGTGCATCCTTTACCCTGTCGACATTCATTGTTGTGCGCCACTTCCGTGTGCCAAGGGTGCATCCTTTACCCTGTCGACATCCATTGTCGTGTGCCACTTCCATGCGCACCAAGGGCACATCCTTTACCCTATCGACATCCATTGTCATGCACCACTTTCATGTGCCAAGGGCGCATCCTTTACCCTGTCGACATCCATTGTCGTGTGCCACTTCCGTGCACCAAGGGTGCATCCTTTACCCTGTCGACATTCATTGTCGTGCGCCACTTCCGTGCGCCAAGGGTGCATCCTTTACCCTGTCGACACTCATTGCTATGCACCACTTTCTGCGCCTTTTGAATGTCGAGAGATTTGAGCTTCTTTGATCTCTATAATCTCCTGTTGTCTGTATTTACACTGGGGAAAATATATACAACAGCCCCTTTACTCATTCTCGTTTAATTGATGCAAACTCCGTTTTATTTGTGTTAGTTATTTCTTGTTCTTCTCCATGCAATATTAGGCTCTGCTTTTACCTAACTCTTGCATGTTCCTCCATTCATACCTTTCCATTTCATTCCTTCATTCCATTTCATATCCCTCATTAAATTTTCTTTCCATTGATGTTCCAAAACAACCCCACATACGATTTTGAATGTAGAGGTGTAAATACATTTTGGCTTTCAATATAGGCAACCTCACCTTCATTGAGGAGGGATTTCATTCCCACACCGTTTCATGTCATTTACATGCATGTAAATTCATATGCTAATATTTTTACGACTCTATGGGGATTCTAGAATCATTACCCAGTCTTAGGTTAAATCTTTATGACTATCCCCTCTACACAAGCTCCAGTTCTTCAACCAAACCTTGTGCCCGATGAAGATTTTTAAGGAGACATTATTGCTAACCTTCGAATAGTAGCTTGGGAAAACTGTGAAAGCTTACGGTAATTTGTGGGTCATTGATAGAGCCATTGACAGAGAAATCTACATTGAATACCTTAGAAGAAGAGCACCCACACTTTTGGCCAGAAGACCTCTTGGACACATGTTGATTGTTATTCACCGACACAAACCCTCTTCCACCAAGGCGTGTCTGTATGAATATTATAGGTAACTCACCTATCTTGCAACCAAATCTTCTTTTTGCAGATACTCAAGAAGACATATCATCATATTTGAGGCAAGCTATTTGGGAAAAGCACACAAGCAAATATCATTTTCATCTCACTCCATCAAGTACTTAGATAACCAAGAAGATCAAGCCACGAGAGTTGCTAGATTTATTCAAATGAAAATAGCTTAAGAAAGAGAGTGAAGAGAAAAGGCTCGAGTTGATCGAGAACATGCCAATGATCCCTTCACAAGAAAGATTTCAAACTAGAAGGAAAGATATTTATACAAGGAGAAAAAGTTAAAGGTCGATCTGATCCCATTTTTTATTTTCAAGGAAATTTTTTTTTCAAGTTTTCTCCTCCAAAGAATAACACGCCTCGTAGATCTGTAAGCCTTGCGTCAAGTCCTAAAATATAAAGCAACGAAGGAATCACTACAAGTCAAGCACTTGTCCTTGTTGATGTTGTTTTTCCTTCGCATACCACATTTCCCAAGATGGCAGTTAATGTACCATGGGAAAATGTCATAGGCCCATTGGCCTTACTAGCTTGACATGACCTCCCATGAGGATCGAGGAAGATTCTTCCCAAGTTTGATGGAGATGGGAAGACATCACCAAATGACCACATTTATGCTTTCTTTGCTACATGTGCAGTTTTGTCAGTGGAATATGAAGATGTTGTTATTTGCCTTTTCATTGAAACATTGCATGATGTTGCCACAGATTGGTTTCATCATCTACCAAATGGATGCATTACAAATTGGAATGATATGAAAACTAAGTTTGAAGACCAATTCAAGATGACAGAAGAACATGCCCTTCTTGCCCAACTATCTTAGGTGAAGAAAGAGCCAATAGAACCCATGAGGAATTTTGTGGCTAAATTCAACAAAATGGTGAACAAAGTTCTGTCGGGATTCGCTTGAACCTTGACGGACAAATTTTTTTCTTTATTAACGCACAACAACTAGAAGTGTGCTATCAACTGAGAAGGGCTAGAGTGGCTACTTTGGAACTTGCTCAATCCTTGGCCATAGAAATTGAGGATGACTTAATCATGGTGGGAAAATTCAAAAAACTTCCCTCAAGGGAAAGAGTCAAGAAACCCCCAATGCTTTAGAAGCTATACTCACTAAGTTGGCTAATGATGTGCTAGCTTTGAAAAAGAAAGTTGCTCAAAGTAGTAAACCTTCTCCTTACAAATACATCCCAAGAAAATGCTATGTTCTAAAAAAATCTAGAATTGTAGGCATTGTGAAGAGGCTTCTATTGAAGCAGCTCGGTGACTAACTCAAAGTGTGATGTTGTTGAAAAAAGTGATGATGAAGTTGCGGTCCTTGAAGTTGATAAAGAAGATTATGACTCTGGAACATCTAAACCTGAAGTCGAAGAGCCTGAAGGAGAAATTAATAATCATTTCTTCGAGTACCATTCAAGAAGAAGATGAATACAAAGAAATTATAGAAGATATGAATAGTCAATCCTTCGTTGTCTTCACACGCTCTCAGAAAAAGGAGCAGAGTACCACTAAGGTGGAAGATAAAAAGAGCTCCAAGGAAGTTCCTAAAGAATCTAAGACTAAAGAAACTTCCAAAGAATCCAAGACAAATGAGACTCCTAAAGAGTCCAAGGCGACTGAGGTTTCCAAGGTTAAAACTATCTTAAAGAAAGGGGGACCTTTGTCAAGTCAATCAGTTGATAAATCAGCTACAAAGAAAGTTTCTTCTTCCACATCAGTATTAACCAAGCCCGAAGCAAAGGTAAAAAGTGTGCCATCATCAAGTTCAAAAGAACTAGTATCTGAGACATCAAGTATGGTCATTTTTCCCAAATTTGATATTATTGATCATATCAATAAAACAAAGATTTCCATGTCACAAGCGGAGTACTTGAAGTCCAATAAGGATCAACTTGAGAAATTGGTCCAGTTTATCAAAGGCGACTCTACTGTTCATTCCTCCAAAGGAATTCTAAAAACTCCCAAAGATGGGAAGACTCAAAATATTGTGGTGGCCACTACACCTTCAAATGAAAATATTGAACCTTTCTTTGTGTCCTTTTTGATCAACGAATGCAAATTAAGTAATTGTATTATAGATTCTAGAGCCTCGAATAATGTGATGCTTACAAAAGTAGCACATGCTCTTGGGTTGACTTGTACAAGAACATTCGAATCTTGTTACTCCATGGAGATAAGACAAGTTCCTCTGATTGGGCATATTAAAGACACTCAAATGGTTTTATCCTAGTTTCCTCATATGCAAGTTAAGGTAACTATTCTAGTTACTGACATTCCTGCTTCATATGGTATGTTATTGAGAAGGAAATTTTACAGAGATCTGGGTGGTGAGATTTAAATGGACTGGTCTCATGCTATGATCCCTATCAGTGGATAAATGAAGAAGCTAATGCTAGAAACTCAAGCAAAATTCACAGTGATGAAAACCGATGATCCTGTGCACAAGTTTTATTTCAAAACTCAATTATGGGTAATTATATGATGACTACAGAGGTTCATGCACCTGAGGTCACTTTCCAAGACCCTAATGAGATATGGACTCTTGAGTTTGATGGAAGTTGTTTCTCAACAAGTTCTGGCGCAGGAGTGGTGCTCATATCTCTGAATGGTAAAATATTTCCTTTTTCTTACAAACTTCAATTTTCAAATACTAATAACACTGTAGAATATGAGGCATTAATCCTTGGCCTCTAAGTTGCAGAAGAGAAAGGGATCAAAAATTTGAAAGTATTTGGAGATGCAGAGTTGATCATGAAACAAGTTAAAAATCAGTTCTAAGTAAAGAATGATTGTTTGAGACACTATAAAAATAAAGTGTTGGACGTGATAGAAGCCTTCAATGATTTTTCCATAAAATGTGTCCCTCATGAAAAGAATGACAAAGTAGATTATTTAGAAGTCTCGGCTTCATTAATGATTCCTCATTTAGAGTTTGATAAAGAAAAATACACCATCGAAATGATTTTTAGGCCAAGTGTTCCTGACAATGCAAAAAATTAACAAGTATTCAATGATGATCAACAAATTATTGCCTTCTTGGAAAAGAGGGATAATTTTGAACAATTGTACTTTAAAGGAAGTGATTCTACATTTCGTGAATCAATAACCTCACCCATTCTAGAAGGAGTCAAAAATGCGGATCTTGGTGATGGCATCATTCAACTCAAGGGAAATAAAATTCCAAAAGAATTGGTTTCACTTGAAGAACTTTTTGATAAACATGACAGGTTTATCAAAGAGAAAGAGCAAGTAGGACCTACAAATTCTGCTGAATATGAGTAAGTTAACATTGGTACCAAGGACAAACCTCTCTGGTCAACATCGGTAAGTGTTGCTCACCTGAGGAGTGCAAGAAATTCATAAGCCTCCTTACCAAATATTTTGATGTCTTGGCTTACTCATATGAAGACTTGAAGTCTTTCGACCTAGGGAAATGGAGCATGTCATACCTTTGAAACCTAGTGCAACTCCATTCAAGAAGAAGCAAAGATAATATAATCCCAAGATAGCGGGCACAATATTCCATGAGGTTCAAAATATGTTAGATGCACAAATAGTGTTTCCTATTCAACATTCGACTTGGATAGCTAATATTGTACCAGTTCGTAAGAAGAAAAATTGAGAAATTAGGATTTGCATAGATTTCTGCAATCTTAATCAAGCTTCCTTGAAAGATAATTATCCACTTGCTAGTCATGGACCATATTCTACAAGCAAGTAACTAGATTAGAAATGCTATCCATGCTAGATGGTTTCTCTGGTTATAATTAGATTGAAGTGGCTAGAGAAGACCAACATAAAACCGCGTTCACCACCCCTTGGGGTATATGTTCACGTATAGAAGAATGCCTTTTGGTTTGATCAATGTCAGCACAACATTTCAAAGGGATATGGATATGGCATTCATAGATTATAAAGACAAGATCATCTTGATATACCTAGACAACTTGACAGTGTTTTGAAAGAAACGAGAAGTTCACCTAAGAGATTTAGAGAAAATATTACAAAGGTGCAGACTTCATAAGATTTCTCTAAATCCAAAAAAATTCATTTTCAGAGTTACGAAGGGAAACTCCTAGGTCATATTGTTTCTAAAGAAGGAACTAAGATCGATCTTGAGCATGTTCAAGCTATCAAGAATATTTCCTTACCTACAAGTAAGCCTGGAGTCCACTCATTCTTTGGGAAGGTAAATTTTTTGAGAAGGTTCATGCCGATTTCACCGAGTTGACCAAAGAAATCACTGATATGATGAAAGGAAAAGAATCCTTCAAATGGTCGAATGAAGGTAGAGAAACATTTGAACAAATCAAGGGTGCTATTGCAAAAGCTCCTACATTGGTGTGTCTCGATTTTAAAAGGATTTTATAATCTATTGTTATGCTTCACCGCACACAATCTCCACCATCTTGACTCAACACAATCAAGAGGGAATCAAATATCCTATTGCATTCATGAGTTATGGATTCAAGAAACATGAACTCAATTACACTCCCCTTGAGAGGCATGCGTACACGGTGGTGAGAGCCTTGAAACATTTCAGGTACTATGTGTTGAATTCTCACACCAAAGTCTTAGTACCAAACACCGCAATTAAATTGATGTTGACACAACAAGAACTAGGATCTAAAAGAGGTAACTAGGTCTCCAAGATCTAGGAATATGATTTGGATATCAAGCCTACCAAGTTAGTTCAAGGAAGAGGACTCTACCAAATCATTGTAGAGAATGAACCACAAGATGACTCTGACGAAGAACCAATTGAAGAAGGTTTACCACTGGTAGTTTTCATCAATACCACAGATGAATGGTATTCCGATATAGCCTACTTTCTCACATATGGTGAATGTCCTAAAATCTGACAACTAAGGAAAAGAGAGCTATCAAATTAAGAGCTTCTAGGTATGTCATTTGGGACAACACTTTGTTCAAGAAAGGGATTGATGGCATGTTCCTTAGATGTGTTGATAAGGAACAACAACCTAGGTTGCTTGAAGCCTTTCACAATCATGCTTGCGGTGGTCATTTCTCTGGCCTAGTGACAACTCATAAAATTCTGTGAGCACATTATTACTAGCCCATTATGTTTTCCGATGCTCAAAAATGCGAAGCTTGTCGAAATTTGTTGGAAGACCAAAATTGTGCAAACTTTTCCTTTGAAGCTAGTTGTCATTGAAAAACCCTTTCAACAATGGGGTTGGATTTCATCGGGGTCCTAAACCCAAACTCCAGTGTTGGTCATACTCACGTGCTCACTACAATTGACTACTTTACGAAGTGGGTAGAAGCTATACCAATAAAACAAACATCTACTGCGGTAATCTATGACTTCATCAAAGAGAATATATTGGTTCGTTATGGAATTCCACACAAGATCGTGACAGAAAATGCCTCCAATTTTTCTTCTGCAGAGATGATAGGTTTTTGTTATGGGTATGGGATATCTTTGTCTCATTTGTCGATTACTACTTGCAACGAAATGGTCGGGAAGAATCCAGAAGAAAAAAATCATTACTATCGTATGCAAGTTATTAGAATAAAATCAAATAAATTGGCACAAAAAGTTATATGATGCATTGTGGGCTGACCGCATAACTCTAAAAAGGGAAATTGGGATGTCTACATTTCAACTCTTGTATGGAACCGATGCTCAAATTCCCATCACATTGGAGTTACCAACATTATGATTGGCTCAAGCAGTTGATGATGAATGCTTCACCAATGTGTTAGATAAAAGGATCATGTTCCTAAGCAATCTTAAAGAACAAAGAAGTCAAGTGGCAAATAGGATCGAGGAACATCAGTCCAAAGTGAAGAGGTTGTTCGACAGGAAAACTAAAGAGAGGCAATTCCAAATCAATGACTTAGTTCTTCTCTGGGATAAGAGACGCGAACCGAAAGGAAAGCATGGGAAGTTTGATTCATTGTGGCTAGGTCCTTTCAAGATCAGACATTTCTATGGGGATAACACCTATTACTTGGCATATCCTGAAGGAACTCATTTGCCTCTTTCCTCTATAGTGGGCAATATCTCAAGCATTATCAAAATTGAAAATGGGTTGTCCCTCATATGTACATAGGTAATTAGGATTTTGGTTTGTTTCTTTTCCCCATGTTTTTTGGTTTCCTCTCTTTTGTTATCCCATTTTTGTTCACCATCATTTTTGGGATCATGTTAATTTTTTTGGGGGGTCTAGGTCATTTGTTGCGTACATAAAGTCCTTGTCCCCAATTAGAGCCAGATGTTATTAGTTAATTTTAACTTCGCAAAATTAATAAACATGGAATTTTGAAATTTTTCAAAAGTATTACTTCTCTCGATTTATCGCCCTCGTCACCATCGTCTCATTTTTGTGATTGTTCTGGTCTTCATTTCGTCCATTTCGGGCGAGAACTCCTCCCTCCAAGTCATAAAATACTTTTAATATTAATTAATTAATATTTAATTAATTTATTACCCTTTGTTTGATAAAATTAATTTTATTAAAATTTGGGGTTTTTAATTAAATAAATATTAATATAATAATTATTAAAAGTCAATCGACAAATTTTTATTTTAATTGCGGGGAAAGTAAGCTTTCGCTTCCCATTGCCGGGGATGCCAAATTGGCTTCCCGTACTGGATTTCCCTTTCTAGAAAATTTATTTTAATTCCCCACTTGTGGGATTTCTTCCACTGATTGCCAATTCAATGGATTGGCAAACGGGCAAAAATCTCTTGATTTCCCACATGGGGAAATAAAATGGGGATTGTCAGCTTGCCTTGCCATTTCCATTAGCGAAATGGTTGTTTATTTCCCACTTTCCTTGGCAATTAATGCCACTACCCGAAGGAAGAGGAGTTAGTTATTTCAACGGGAAGGGGAAACAATTACGGGGAAGCTTCTTTAATTCCCGTAACCATTTCCCCATGAGAGTAATTGAATTTTCAGTGAAAGGAGAGATCTTCCACGCATTGGAGATCATTTGAAAGGAGAATTCTCACGCTAAGACAAAGCCAAAATATCCTTCACACAGGGGAGAGTGGAAACAACAAGTGAAGTAAAAAAGAAACAACAAGTATCCCCACGCAAGAAACAACGCAGTATCCCCACGCATTGAGGAAG
Source organism: Taxus wallichiana var. yunnanensis (assembly GCA_018340775.1). NCBI lineage: Eukaryota > Viridiplantae > Streptophyta > Pinopsida > Cupressales > Taxaceae > Taxus > Taxus wallichiana. Next base: position 685,630,617 of record CM031237.1, read on the forward strand.
CAAAGTAAGGAAGATTAAAATAGTTTTAAGATTCCACGCATTCACCAAAGGAGGCCACACACACAACAAAGGAGAAGACCATGTTGAGAATAAAAAGGCAGTTAGAGAACAACAATTTTCCAACGAAGGCAACAACAAGAATCCACGTGGAGACAAACAAGAATGAAAGAATAAAGGAAGCATCAGTCTCAACGCATTTGCAGGTGAAAGGAGGCCACACATGCATGAAATAAAAACATAATAGTCCAAAAGAGCTTCTCCCCAACCCTCCACGCATGCCAAGGAGAATCTACACAAGCATAAGACAAAGGAAGATTAAAACAGAGTTTTCCACGCTAAAACCAAGAGGAGCATCCACGTGGGAAAGGGAGATAAATAGAGAAAAGTTTCCATGCACCAGTTTTAAAAGCATTTTCCAAAGTAGGTCAAAGCACTCACCACGCATTTTTAAGGAGAAAACACATTCTAAAGCAAAGCAAGGATAATACAGTCCACAAGCACTCACCACACATTAAATGGAACAAGTTTAGAAAAGAGAAACAACAAGTTTTCACGCACAGGGAGAGTATTTCAACGCTAATTCAGTTTCGCCCACACCAAATCCGAGCAAAGAAGATATCCACGTTTTGGGAAATAAAATTGGTTCACACATGTTTTAATTTTTTTTTCAATGTATGCATCCTCCACACACCAAAAGACACAAAAAAACATCCAACAAATTGTTTTCACGCATGCACCATATGTCCACACACTCACAACTGTCAGGAAGGAGGAAAGCCCAAAGTGCGCATTCATAAGTTCAGAAATAGTCAACAAGGAGCATTTTCTCAGCTAATTGAACTAAAAAATCGGAATAATAAAATCGGGAGATTTTTTTATTTTTAATATATATTATATATATATATATATATATATATATATATATATATATATATATATATATATATATTTTGTTATTCTTAGAATCAAATTTCGAGCCTAGTCTCGGTGTGATATATTTTAAAAAAGGATTTTGTAACCAGGACTGGTTATTATTATTATTATTATTAAAATAATAATAATATTAAAACAAATCATATTTTTCTTGCATTGATGGGGAGTTTCAGAGATTGAGACCCGGCCCATTTGCATTGTTTTACGTGCCTGAGTCATTTTTTTGTAAAATTCATAATGGCCGAAAAATCTAATAAATCTATAGGAAGATTGAGGAAGCTAGTGGAGAAATCGAATAAGTCCACACTCAAGTATGAATTCCAAGGAATCATTCCTCCCAGTTCCATCAAGTCAACATATGACAATATCACCGATACAAATTTGGGTCACATCAATGTGCAACAATTTTGCGATCGGGTGAAAGATGAAGGAAAACCATATTCTCATATAGGCTTTACCATAGTGGTTTACCCCAAACAACGGAATTCCATTCTCATTGCAATGTCCAGAGTTGGTTATCACTTGCGTGGAGCATTATGATCCCGAGAGACAATGAATTTTTAAAGATAATCGTGAGCCATTCCTCTTAATCACACCAAAGCACATTGAGGAGTTTCTCAACATACCTGACTTTCCTGAGAATGCGGATATCACTTGAAAGGTAGCACAATAATTTTGGGATGAAGAACCCCTCGAGTGGAGCAAGATGGTTAATAACAACTGGTTAGTGACCAAGAGGCCTCAAATTGACCTCGATTCCTAAAGAGTTATACCGCATTTGAGTTAATGGAAGAAATTAGGGACATGATTACTCTCCCCGAGCCGAGTTTTTGGTTTACCCTCTACCAAGATTTTCCACCCATGGATGTATAAGTTTATTTGTATCATCCTTGCTAAGAGAGAGTTTGTGGATTGGGCCACCATCATCAGTGATACCCTTCACAAACAATTGATTGAAGTGAAGATGACTGGATGTTTCTACATGACATCATATCTGACTTATGCAATGGCTAGAAGAAAGCTATTTTCGGGACTCAAAACAAGAGTCATCATGGGTCCAAAAAATAATGTCTTCCATTATTATCTGCAAACTCGAGTTTCAAAAATAGCTCTCATCATTTCAGAAGAGTTAACGATGCATTCACCTTCCGCATGATTCGAAACCTAAATCAGAATACAGAGGAAATATTTTCTAAAGAATCCATGGATGGCATTTCCTAATGGGGAACATGGTTTATTCAATTTTCATCCTTTTCCTACATTTGTGTAAGAGGATTTGTGGGTACTCTATGGAAGCTTCCTAAGTACGTCAGTGACAGATGGGCATTAATGGAGCTTGCATGACAATTATTCCAAGTTCACTATCTTCTTAGTGACAATCATCGCTCAGAATTCATTTCCCAATCCAAATTGGGAATACCAATGTCCAAATCTCTTCAGTGCACAACTCATGGAAAAAGAGTTTTCCCTCATCACTATTCATCCATATGTGAAGAGATCCCAGTTTGATATCAATGGATATATGCAGAAGATTCTTGGAGCAAAGTATCAACATAACCCTACCATGGAAGATTTTTGGGCTGCCTGTTTAGATGAACACGAAGTAAGAAGGAAAGAGTTTTCCCATCTAACCCTTGCTCGAGATCAAGTCCTTTCGCATCGGGAACACTCCAAATTCATTCGTAAATGATGATGAAGATGTTATTGATCCTTCATATGTTGCAATTTATTTTACCTCCGTTGCCACGAATTGATTGGACCAAAAGAGATGAATTTTCTCTTGATAGCAAGAATCGAACTCGATTATTGAAAGAAGCATATATATTGGTACGAAAGAGAACCTTCTAAGCTACAATCAATTCAAGATCATACCTCGGGATCAAAAAATTGCCAACTCAAGGAGATCTCCAGTCAACCAAATCTCCTTCTCAATCTACCTTTGTGTCATCCAGTCATATGCAACAAGCAAGATAGGAGTGGTTGCCAAAATCCACTTCACTAAAGAATGTGTCATGAGGTGAAGAATATAAGGGTCCTAGCCCCCGCCAAGGAAGGGAGTGTGTATTGGGATCGATTATCCACTTCAAGTAGAGATTCTTCTACTCACATTACAAACAATCCTCAGCCATTCCTTGTAGAAGAGTCCACCCAGGTGCAGGTAGTCCAAATATCAAACACTTGAAACCTACAATTCACGAAGATATTTCCCAAAATCTCCCAAATGATCAGGAGGTGGATATCGAGGTTATTTCTCCTGAAATCAAGGTCGTGGAAAGGATTCTTATAGAATCTCATGATGTCAAGAACAATGAGAATGTTGTTTGGGCTCTAGGCTTCTGTATGCAAAAATAGTGAATGATACTCCTTTCTGGGTTGATTACAAAATCAAGAAAAGGAAGAGGGTTGTCAAGGCAATTGACATTTACTTCGATGCCCTTTTCAAACTTTCAAATGATGTCATTCCCAAGAAGCCTAAAGTGCTTTCTCGAATAATGGCGGAAAATGACGGAAACAAATTTACGATCTTGCTATCCCACAAGTTGACAAGGAGCGTTATGCTTTATGACATCTGTTGATTATGGAGTTTCTAGATTTGGACTTTGGAGGTCCACATTGGAAAGTGACATGACGATGGCCGAGATTCAATTGATATCGTGTTAAAGATACTTGAGAAATATAAGTCTCAGAACTCTCATCTCAAGGCTAAAAAGAATCAATTAGTGGAATATGTTCAACATCTGATAAATCCCATATCATCCACTCCAAAGTACCCAATGTGATGGCTGCCCCGATGAAGAAACTCTAAATTTATCAAAGGAAATAAACACATTGGGCCATGTCACTAAAACTTGTCTCTCAAAGATTCTTGTTTTAGGCCAAGAGACGATCAAAACAATGGTTAAGCTCCATGAAGATGTTGGTGCATATCTTGATCTAATTCTTTCTTTCAACGAAAGTTTTGTTTCTAACATATCAAATTTGGATGAAATATTGCCCAATCTACGGAGATGATGAGTATGGAGTCCCAGTTTTAGCCATCGAAGGAATTATCGAATTTGAATGTCGAGGGACATGTTTTATTTGGTGTCTGCATCTCAAATCAAGAAAGATGCTTCTCGAGGATTCTATGATCCATTATGAGAGCGTATGCAATGAAGCCTTCACTTCACTCGCCTTTATTCAAGAATTCATAGCTGAGATCCCTTACAACCTCGTAAATGAGAATAATCAAAGGTGTTCATCGGAACATGTGGAAGAGCAATTTTCACAATTGTTTAAGGACATGTATACTCCCACCATTAATTTCTCTTCAGCTTCAATGGAGCGTTGCATCAAATTAAAGAACTTGTTTGAGAATGCTCAATCAAAGATGGTCAATCTGAATGATATGCCAGGTAGGATCTTGGAATTACAGGTATATTTTGTGAGGCTATTCTTTGACCAAATGAACCACCAAAAGAAGAAAAGATGTTTGAAACATTGGGAAGGTTCAAATCCTTTCAATTGGCAAAAGCAGTGGATCCTAATTTCACCGATGGTTCAAGAAGATAGTTTTCTTGGTATCTAACGAAGTGGGAGAGTCCATTTCTCATACGTTTGAGATAGGCGGACCCCATTTCAATGGATAAGGCACTGGTTATGGTCATATGTTTTAAAAGTGGAATTTTAAAAAAGGGGATGTTGTTATTGAATTTTCTTTCAGAAAAATGTGGATAACTTAAGTGGTTTCTATTTTTGGTAGCTTTTAATAAAGTTGGTTGAAAAAGTCAAAAGTCACTTAAGTGCCCTATTTAATGTTCATGTAAAAACCCTAACTACTTTGTAACCAAATTTTGGGTTATAAAAGGAAGTCAAGGGCTCATTTGTAAAGGGTGACTTTGAGAGAGGAGAAGAAAATACTTTTGTGTGCAAGCTTTGTTTTAGGAAGAAAATTTGTGTTCTTTTGTGAAGACATTTTGGAGTTAATGAAATACAAACTTTGTGTCTCATTCATTGTCTCTTGTAACATTTGATGTTCTTATGTTCATTAGATGTTAGATGTTTGAATCTTGCATGCAAATATTGTCTTTGATCTTATTGTCAATGTTATTAAGTTGTTGTTCTTGTTCACAGTGATCAAGCTCTGCTATTTACTTGCTCATGTGTGTTCCCTTTACTCATTCTCGTTTAACTGATGCAAACTCTATTTTATTTGTGTTAGTTATTTATTGTTCTTCTCCATGCAATATTAGGATTTTCTTTTACCTAACTCTTGCATGTTCCTTCCATTCATTCCTTCATTTCATTTCATCTCCCTCATTCACTTTTCTTTCCATTGATGTTCCAAAGCACCCCCACATACAATTTTGAATGTAGAGGTGTACATACTGATTTTGGCTTTCAATAAAGGCCTCACCTTCATTGAGGAGGGACTTCATTCCCACATTGTTGCATGTCATTTGCATGCGCACAAATCCATATACTAACACCTATCAAGTGTGTGTTATGTTTTAACGCTCTTGAATCTTTAGCCCATTTACTCTTTCATTGTAATTACTCCTCCACTTTGTTTGGAGTCTTCGCTTAATATTTTTGGAGTGTCTTGGTCTTTCCAAAGTTCTTCTTGAAGTTATCACCAATGGGTTCCACCCTTTCGGCATCAAATCATCAATCTTGCTTGAAATTGCTTCTTCCACATATGATATGGAGCGTATGGAAAGAACGTAATAGGAGAATCTTTAAGGATCAACACAGTACTCCCGAGTTGGTATTCACTTTGGTGATAGCATGTCTTCAAGAAAATATGAATTGTTGTATATAAAAACAACACAAATGTAAAATTGTCCTTAGCATGGAGAGATAGTGGCTGCAAAACTCTAGATACCCCTCCACCTCATATTTCAACCGCTTTAAGGGCTACTACTACCTGGACCCCTCCCCTAGTTGGATGGTTTAAAGTCAATATCGATGTGGCTGAAAAAGGTAATTTGGGCCTCTCTGGTGGGGGTGCTGCTATTAGGGATGATTTGGGACAACCGATGGCAACTTCTGCCTCCTTCTTTGACTTGGGCACTAACCACAGAGTTGAAGCTCTGGCCATTTTAAAGGGTCTTGAACTTGTCACTAATTTTGGCAAGATCAACATAATTGTGGAAAGTGACTCCCTAAATGTGATTAATCTCCTTAACAACAAGGGTGTCGTCAGTTGGACTATCAACAATATCATATTAGATATCAGACTCCTCCAATCTTAATTTAGCATTGTTCAATATCAACATGTTTGTTTTTAGGGAAGGAAACAAAGTGGCCGATCTACATGCTAATATTGGAGTCTCTCAACAGAAACAACAAATTTGGATTGAGAATCTTCTTGAAATAATTCTAAAAGCCGTTAAGGGTGATTACTCTAATTTTTTTTCATTTTTTCAAGTATAAGGTGTGCAATCGCTTTTCATAATTACTTGGGTGTTAGATTTTTTTGGACGTATGCTTCCCTCACCGCTGACGATGATCCCATTTATGATTATTTGAAAGATTATTTTCTCAAATTTCTTAGTCGCACGTGGAAAGCCGAGCAAGTGAAATTTGAATCATTAATGAATAATTTTAATTACTTTTATGTTAGGGCCCTCTTCTTGTGGCACGTGCGAAAAGGGGTTCGAGTTTAATTATTTATATTCGTGTTATTACTTCTTTTTAAGCCATTAGTTTTCTTTATTTCTCGTCTCTGCAAAAATGGGGAGCCCAAGTTCAATTAGAGCCTATGAATTACGATGAACTTAAACATGATGAAGTGGTTTGGAAGATTCTTGCGGAGAAGGGGGTTGCGAATTTCATTGAAAGACTCCCAAGACGCTCCGTCGTGGTTTCTAGATGTGTTCTGTCTTCCCGGAAGGGGGCCATGTTCGTGTGGGCAAAACTAAGTTTGAAATCTCGAGGAGAGCATTGTTGAAGCTACGGGCTCTCCAACAATGGAGATATATGTTTTAAGAGGTCATTAAAGGCGAAATGGTGACTTTTTTGGCTAAAAGAAAAGAGAAAGTTTACATCTACAAGTCGGGTTATGAAAGAACCTCTCTTAAGGGGCCCCAAGATCATGTTGCAAAACAGTTATGAGGTACATTACTTTGGAGGGAAGATACAAGTTGGTTTATGGGCCCCACTTTTCATTCGACAAACTTCCTTAATGGTGGTAAGGTGAACCTTACCAAATTTCTTCTGGAGTCTCGATTTTATCCATCTACAAGGCTAGAGATGACCTGAAGGTAATTTACTTCACCAAGGTCTTATTTATCTTCTCTTTAAACATGTTGTGGATGCTCATGCCCTGAATCGCTTTCCCACTTTGTTATTGGCTCGGCTCACGGCCCCCTCCTCTGCCTCCTCCCGCCCTACCACTCGCCACCTCTGCCAAATCCACCTGAATCCCCGCCTTCCTCGACCGGAAGTTGAAATTACCGGTCACCGAGATCTTTACCTCGCTCTCCCCTCGCTCTGGATTCCTCCACCTCGCGGCGGCTCACCCTTCATCTCTTGACCCCCTTCCTCTCTTGACTCCCCCTCTCATGGTTCCGTGAGTGTTGTTCCTCATGTGTTGGGTACTTTGGATTCTATGAAAGATGACCCGATTCCCTAGATTTTGCTCGGACTTACCAATGCCTACCCATAATCCCCGGCTCATTCGGCTCTAGGGAAAATTGGATGTTTCGATTAGATCGAAGAAGAGTTTGGTTTTGAAGGCGAGGAGGATGATGCGGAAGGTGAAGACTATCTTTGAGGTGGATGTTCTTGAGGAAGTTGTCGGGGACGTGGCGGAGAGGAGGAAGGCAGAGAGGATTGTCTTGGGACGTTGCCGAGGATGTGGCCTTCCAGAGGTTGAATTGGACCCCAATGTCGATCTTTGACAAGAGTGTTGAAGGCTGTCGTGGAGTTGATTCATGGTATTTTGGTACCATCACCAATGTTTTTAGTGTCATTAAAAATTGGAAAGTCTCTACGGATGCAACTTGGCTCCATCTTCAAAATGGTTGCGAGGATCTCGTTAAATGTTCTTTGAAACTTTTGCTAGCGAAGCCGAGGAGCAAAATTGAGGACTCTGCTATGTTGGAAGTTGTTAATGCTCTTAAAAATAATATACTTATGTAGCCCAGAGTGTGGGCTTTTTGCGACCTTTTTGGATTATGGTTTCCTTTTTGTCCATAGATTAGCCACTCTTATGTTATATCAAGTTTATCTCACCGATTGGAACCTTTTAACAAGGATGTGGGTCTATCAAAACCCTCACTTTTTACCATAATCCAAAAAAAGATAGCCGTTAGGCCAATTGTGCTAAGTGCACAAAAGAGATTAAAAATAAATAGAACCGTTGGGCCAGCGGATATATTTCACGAATTTAAAAATAATAATTCGCGAGAGGCGTTTACTTTGAAGAAGGCATTGCTGGAAAGTGTCAAATTCCGGTGGCTTAATTTTACAGGTTGCCGGATTTTAGATATTTTTGTAAGTCATAGATATTTACGATTCTTTGACTCCACATCGTTTAAATGACATTTTAGACTTGGCCATAACCATTCTTTGGTGCCCTTGCTTTTGGGAGTGGTAGGCCTAAAAATCCGGCGTTTACTTGGAAGAAGGCATTGCTGGAAAGTGTCAAATTCCGGTGGCTTAACTTTACAGGTTGCCGGATTTTAGATATTTTTGTAAGCCATAAATATTTACTATTCTTTGACTCCACATCGTTTAAATGACATTTTAGACTTGGTAATAACCATTCTTTGGTGCCCTTGGAAAGTGTCAAATTCCGGTGGCTTAATTTTACAAGTTGCCGGATTTTAGATATTTTTGTAAGTCATAGATATTTACGATTCTTTGACTCCACATCGTTTAAATGACATTTTAGACTTGGCAATAACCATTCTTTGGTGCCCTTGCTTTTGGGAGTGGTCGGCCTAAGAATCCGGCGTTTACTTTGAAGAAGGCATTGCTGGAAAGTGTCAAATTCCGGTGGCTTAACTTTACAGGTTGCCGGATTTTAGATATTTTTGTAAGTCATAAATATTTACTATTCTTTGACTCCACATCGTTTAAATGACATTTTAGACTTGGTAATAACCATTCTTTGGTGCCCTTGCTTTTAGGAGTGGTCGGCCTAAGAACATCATGAGTAAAATTATCTTTACACTGGAATTGTTCTTTGAATAAAATTATACACATAAAATTGAAGCCCTCTCCGGCGTAACTTGCAACTCATTTGCAATTGCTAGTAATAATATATTAACCGTTGGGAGGCCACACCTGTGTACATATATCACGCCTAATGCCCTAAACAATGATCGGTCAATCTCGTTAGCTTGGCGAGATTTCTGATTTGTTTTCCAAATTTATGCTAAAGCAAAGCGCGTTGAGCTCTGTAACATCTTCTGGATTTTCCCACTAACTCCGAGCCTGTGTGCTTTATTTCTTAGTTCTATATCACTGTTGTTTGTGTTTTTTGGGTTTGTTTTGTTTTGTAGGATACGATGGCTGTGGAATCCCCAAAGAAGGCTTTTAGGAGGACCGAAGAGAGGCAGAGACGGGTCCCCATGCAAGAAAATACCAACACGGCAAGTCAGCTCCTGGTCAGGCACAATAGTGTAAGTATTTACTGTTAGGAATATGAATGATTTGGGCGTATGGAAAAAGAAAAATGCTAATGATTGTGGTGTTTGCAGAGCGATAGGTTTATTCCAGACAGAGGTTCGATGGATTTGGATGTAGCTCGTGTCACTCTGAATGATGAGGAAAAAGAAAGCAGCAGTTGCCATGACAGTCCATGTCTGTCTAAAGAAGCTTACAGGAAGCACCTCTCTGCAACAATGTTTCCCAAATCGAGGATTCTTTCTTTCCAAAGCAAGCCCCCTCCTGCGCCAGAAACCATATACAATACTACCCCTTACTCTTCTGATCCTCCTCGTCCTCTGCCCATGTCCTCCAGATCACATCGTTATATTCCACAGGTGAGCTAGAGGGAGACGGAGAGGAGACTACTATACCAGATTGTTTAGTTAGTTAATTAGAAACAATGCTTCTGAGAAATCTGTGTAAGGAATTTCTTGATCAACATTTAGGAACATACTTTGTAATCCATCAGTCTATTCTCATCTTGATGATGGACCACAGAGTTGTTTAGGATTACACTAGATCCATCATCCTATTCTCGATGATGGACTACAGAGTGGGATCTGAATCCTGATCCAAAAATCCCTTACACCGTATTTCCCAGAATTTTTTTTGGGGTCTGTAGAAATGCTCTCTCTTATATTTGATTAATTTTTGTAATTTTTTCCTCAAGGGTTTCTGTGTGTTTACAGTGCCCGGAGAGGACTCTGGATGCACCGGAGATTTTGGATGATTATTATTTGAATCTGATGGAGTGGGGTGCCAAGAATGTATTGGCCATAGCGCTTGGGCAGAGGGTGTACCTGTGGGATGCCTCCACTAGCCTTATTTCGGAGCTTATGAGCATGGAGGAGGAGGAGGGTCCTGTTACCAGTGTTAGCTGGGCTTGTGATGGGAGGCATATTGCAGTGGGGCTGAATAACTGCGATGTGCAGATATGGGACACAGAGTCTAATCGGCAGTTGAGGACATTGAAGGGGCACACTGGTCGAGTGGGATCCCTGGCTTGGAATGTGGATTCAACTCTGACATCAGGTGGGTTGGATGGCAAGATTTTGAAGCATGATGTTCGGATCCGGGAACACATTGTGGAGACATACAGAGGGCACGAGCAGGAAGTGTGCGGGTTGAAGTGGTCAGGGTCTGGGCAGCAGCTTGCCAGCGGAGGTAATGACAATTTGCTGCACATTTGGGATAACAGGAGGACTGAATACCTTCATCGTTTGGATGCCCACCATGCTGCAGTGAAAGCATTGGCATGGTGTCCATTCCAGAGCAATCTCTTGGCATCCGGTGGAGGGACTGCAGATAGATGTATTAAGATGTGGAATACCCACACGGGTGCCTGCCTCAATTCCATCGATACTGGCTCTCAGGTGTGTGCCCTCTTGTGGAGTAAACACCAGAGGGAGCTGCTCAGCTCACATGGCTATGCCCACAACCAGCTAACATTGTGGAAGTATCCTTCAATGCGCAAGATAGCAGACCTTTCTGCCCATACTAGTAGAGTGCTATATCTAGCACAGGTAACTTTCTTTAATCTATCCACATGGAGTTTGATTCAAAAATTTGATATAAAAACCCTCTACACACTTGTTTCCAAATGCCTTCTTTCTTCCTTTCATTCTTTATAGCATCCTAACGTCAACAAGGTTTATGCTTCTCAGAGTCCAGATGGCTACACAGTGGCTTCTGCAGCAGGGGATGAAACTCTCAGATTTTGGCAAGTATTTGGATCTGCCGATGCTCCGAAGACTACTAGCACCAGTAAAGATATTGCATTCAAGCATCATACTCACATTGGTTTAAGGTGATGTTTCTTGTAATTCCTGGCACTACTAGCACCAGTAAAGATATTGCATTCAAGCATCATACTCACATTGGTTTAAGGTGATGTTTCTTGTAATTCCTGGCACTACTAGCACCAGTAAAGATATTGCATTCAAGCATCATTTGAGGCTGAGCACCAAATGTCTCAAACTCAGGTGCGCATCCAATTCCCATTTTGCTTTTTATTTTCTCCATAGAGCAAGCCCTGTATTTTTCTTCTATTCTACTTTCTAACAATCTTCATTGCAGCGCGTCTCAAAGGCATGGACTAATCAATACCTATTGATGTCTGCCACAATAATACATTCCCTGGTGTTTTTAAACACCACCATTTTGGTGCTTATTTGTTAGCTCAACGACACTCTACAAAGGTCGATCAGGTTGCAGTTAGTGATGATTTTTTTTGTCCAAGATGAAGAATGATGCACCTCCCACATTTACCCTTTCTAACTCTAAGAATTGTAATATACTAGCATCAACTATCTGATGTAATTGATCACTAACTGCTGCATAACTCCCACTTCTGTCAGCCTAGTAGGGAATTATTTTGGACTGTTATTTGCTTATAATAGCAGTTTTCTGTAACTGCTTTGTGTCCATGTAGAATGAGAGGAACAGACTACAGTTATATTTTATTAGCTATATTTAGAATTGGAAAGTCAAAAAAAGTCATAAAAGTGCAGTTGTATTTATTAATAATATAAACACATGTTAGTTTAGCTTTAGAAGGGTAGAAGAAGCTTTTGTTAATAAGGAGTTTTTCAATAAAATAAAGGAGAGCTTTTGGCTGCTAATTGACAGTGTGTTTGTGGTCTTTTTTTTTGTTTGAAATTCCAATTGTGTGTATTCTGTAGAAGGTTTAACCACCTCTCTGCTGGGAAATTCAAACAGGTTGTCAGGTCTAAGATTGATTGGCATAAGTTTAGTATAGAACATCTAAAGATGTTGGGAGTAGTGAATTTGAGGAGGGTCGAGAAAAGACAGAGGGTCGAGAACTAGCCAAGGGATGGAGCCGAACAAGGAAACATTAAATCCCTAGAGGAGTTGGCAGAATTTTTAGTGAATGGAACGCCCTTAAAGATGCTCTGCAAAGAGTTTGAGAGAGATGATAGATAAATGGGATGAAGATGTTGAGATAATTAACCTAAAGAACGGAAAAATATTGATGATTACATGATTACGATGGAAGAAGAGAAGACTTGATTTAGAAGACTGCTATGAAGAAGAATGCATCCTATCACTAGGGGTGGCCCAAGATGTTGCAGTTGCGGAAGCGGTACACATTAGAGATGAAGTAGCAACAGAGATGGAGATACTCAATGAAGTACCAGCAGAGATGGAGATATTTGATGAAGTTATATTGGGGCTTTAGAGAACATGGCAGAAGAGCAGCTAGAGGGATGTCCTGAAAATTCCATGATAGGCTCAAGTTTGATATGAATAAGGGTGTGGAGAGGAGGAAAATTCTCATCGAAGAGAATTTGATTAAGAAGAGTGTGGAAGATCATCTGGTTGAAAACATGCCAGAGGAGCAGAAAAGTAACATTGCAACAGAGGATGGAGATGTTGGGGTTGAAGAACATAAGAGTGTAAGAGGAAAGGTACCAAAGGAAGTGCAAGTCGAGATACATTTGCAGAAAGGAGAACCAACAAGCAGTGGAAGTGCAAAATTCACAAATGAAAGTTTGATATGAATAAGGTCAAGTGTGGAGAGGAGGAGAATCCTCATTGAAGAGAATTTGATTAAGAAGAGTGTGGAAGATCATATGGTTGAAAACATGCCAGAGGAGCAGCAAAGTAACATTGCAACAGAGGATGGAGATGTTGGGGTTGAAGAACATAAGAGTGTAAGAGGAAAGGTGCCAAAGGAAGTGCAAGTGGAGATACATTTGCAGCAGCAGAACCAATAAATGAAAGGTATGTTGAAATTACTCCTGGTGAAATATTGGTGTATAATGCATATATAGAAGACCAATGTCTTGAAATGGTTGAGGAGAAGGAAGAACAAGGTATAATGCCCTAAATAAGGTGGATTTTAGTCCACCTGGGGCATTTGTGAAGGATATCTAACATTGGAAATGGAATTGAGAAGGAGAAGGCCCCGATGTGTCAGAGGTTGAAAGAGAGAGTGAAGAAGATGAAGAAGGATTTGAGAGAATGGACCAAGCAAGATGAAGAAGCAGAGTATGCTACCATTGACAGAAGAGTTGTATGACTATTGTTTTGTTATTTGTGTTGATGTGAATGAAGGTTCAGCCATTGGGAAGCAATCGAAGGATGCCTTGAAAAAGACATGGATGTAGAGGTGAAGAAACAAGATTGTGCACTTCTACAAATGAAAAATGGACATACTGTGCAAAGATAAATGCAGTTGTGCTTGAGGTGATTACCAAGTATGCTACCAAGCAAGAAGAAGAAGCAGAGTATGCTACCATTGACAGAAGGCCCTAGTTGTATGACTATTGTTTTGTTATTTGTGTTGATGTGAGTGAAGGTTCAGCCATTGGGAAGCAATCGAAGGATGCCTTGAAAAAGACATGGATGTAGAGGTGAAGAATAAAGATTTTGCACTTCTACAAATGAGAATTGGACATACTGTGCAAAGATAAATGCAGTTGTGCTTGAGGTGGTTGCCAAGTAATATGAATAAGAAGAGAGTCATTTTTGGGGTTTGACATGTAGAATGAGAGGAAAGTCATTTTTTGGGGTTTGTTGATGTGAATGCAGATTCAACCATTGAGAAGCAATCAAAGGATGCCTTGAAAAAGACATAGATGTAGAGGTGAAGAAACAAGGTTGTGCACTTCTACAAATGAAAAATGGACATATTGTGCAAAGATGAATACAGTTGTGCTTGAGGTGATTGCCAAGGAATATGAATAAGAAGAGAGTCATTTTTGAAAGAGAAAAAGCAAGTATTGACTCAATCAAATAACATTGAAGGACCATTATCATTGCATATCATTTTTTATTTGGCTAATCAATGTGAAGTTGCAAGCAAGGTATAAATCCTTGCAAGTTTAATTGAATTTGTACAAGATGAGTCTTGGTTTGATTTATGGAGGAAATGAAGGAAGTCAAGTATAACCAGTTCTGAACTAGGAGTTTCAAAATTTCTAGAAGATGGGGATGATGATGTAATCGATCTCTAATGGCTTTATAACTCCCACTTCCCATCAGTCTAGTAGTTTTAAGTTGGATTTTAATTGTTGTAGGGAGTTATTTAGGACTCTTATTTGCTAATAATAGCAGTTTTCTCTAACTTGCTGTGTGTCCATGTAGAATGAGAGGAAAGTCAAAATAAAACTCTTGCTTGTTGATGTCTTATAGGTGGTTGATATGAATGCATGTTAGTTTAGTTTTAGAAGGGGAGTTTCTCGATAAAATAAATGAGAGCTTTTGGCTGGTATTTGGCTGCATGTTTGTGGTCTTCTTTTCTTCTAAAACTCCAGGTATGTACTTCATTCTATCAGGGAAATTCAAACAGGTTGCAGGTCTGAGATTGGCATCAGTGCTAGCTTGCATGAAAATTTGAGTACCCATTTCAAGAGTTTTAATGAAGGCTGCCCTGTAGAACAGTGCTTGTACTTCCTTGCATAACAGGGAACTTGTACTTGCCTCACAGAACTGAGAAGTTGTGTTGTCTCCATAACTGGAATTGGGTTAAGAATTGAATTGTATTGTTTGGTTTTCCTCTTAGGGGCCCTTTTGTATCTTTGTTTCCTCCAATTTTTGTATTTTTCATTAGTAATATAAGCAGCATTTTCAATCTAAAAAAATTAATTGAATGTATAATTTGTCTAGCAATGCATTTTTCTTTGACTCCTTAGAAGAACTAATATCCAATCCAAACAAACAAAAATCCACTTACCTTGAATCCGTTGTTTACTCCATGACTATGTTTCTTCTCTATTGAGGACTTTGGCAAAAATGAATTTGGGGATTGAATGTATAATTGGCAAAATCACTAACAATGCATTGTATTTCCTTGCATAACAGGGAACTTGTACTTGCCTCACAGAACTGAGAAGTTGTGTTGTCTCCATAACTGGAATTGGGTTAAGAATTGAATTGTATTGTTTGGTTTTCCTCTTAGGGGCCCTTTGTATCTTTGTTTCCTCCAATTTTTGTATTTTTTCATTAGTAATATAAGCAGCATTTTCAATCTAAAAAAGAATTGAATGTATAATTTGTCTAGCAATGCATTTTTTCTCCTTAGAAGAACTAATATCCAATCCAAACAAACAAAAATCCACTTACCTTGAATCCGTTGTTTACTCCATGACTATGTTTCTTATTGAGGACTTTGGCAAAAATGAATTTGGGGATTGAATGTATAATTGGCAATCACTAACAATGCATTTATTTCCTACCATTGCATTTTGTTCTATTAACTTCTCCCTACTTCTAACAAGAACTAGAATCTGACATACTAGGTTCACTGATAAGGCCTTGCAAGTTGGATCCACAACCTTTTCCAGCATCCTCTCAGCCTGTACCACACTGGGATGTTTGGAACATGTTATGGTATTTGAAAACATCTTTTCTGCCTTTGCAAAATGTGTGGAAGCATATGCAAATGCCTCAATGAAATGTGATCTCTCATGGATTGCAATGATTGCATGTGCAAAATGAGTTTTCTGCAAAGTTTTAAACAAATGCATTAATGTGTAATGTTACAATACAAAATCTTCTCCAGAAGAGAGAAAAACATGTGGACAGTTGATTTCAATTTTGTTCACCCATTTCTTAGAAGTACTGGTTCCTGTAATGTATGGTATTTGAAAGCATCCTCTCTCTGCCTTTGCCAGCATCAAGGTACAAGTGCCCTTGCAGATGTATGCAAAATGTGTCAGTGAAATGTGATCTCTCATGGATTGCAATGATTGCATGTGCAAAATGAGTTTTCTGCAAAGGCCTTAGGACTTACAAAGTTTTAAACAAATGCCTTTGCTAGCATCAAGGTACAAGTGCCCTTGCAGATGTATGCAAAATGTGTCAGTGAAATGTGATCTCTCATGGATTGCATGTGCAAAATGAGTTTTCTGCAAAGGCCTTAGGACTTACAAAGTTTTAAACAAATGCATTAGCGTGTAATGCTACAATACAAAATCTTCTCCAGAAGAGAGAAAACATGTGGACACTATCATGTAGACGGTCATCATGGAGGTCCATAATTTTCTTATCATGACGGTCGATAATTTTCTTATCATGATGGCTGAAAAGGCCTTGCGAACTGGAAAGTTTAACACCAGAATCTACAACCTTTGCCAACATCTTCTCAGCCTGTGTGCCACACATGAAATGTGATCTCATGGATTGCAATGATTGCAGGATATGCGAACAATGAGTTTTCTGCAAAGGCCTTGCAAAGTTTTAAATGGCAGAGTAAAACCTTTTCCAGAGGAGAGAAAAACTCCTGGTTTAATTTGTAATGAAAGTGGTTCCATATGCAACCATAGCAGTCCATTATCCATCAATCTTTGTCATGCTGACGGTCAATAATTTTCTTAACATGTTCTATCACTAGATCTTTTGGCAAATCTTGAAAAAAATTTAACAAATGCATTGGCAGTGTAAAATCTTCTCCAAAGGAGAGAAACATGTGGACAAATGGTTTGAATTTGGTTCACCCATTTCTTAAACGTACTGGTTTAACTTGTTTCAAAGCTTTCTATCCAAGTCTTTCATCCTCCAAACAGTTTCCTGTAATGTAATCGGTTCCATATGCTGCCAAAGCAATTCATTATCCATCAATATTTGTCATGCAGATTGTCAATAATTTTCTTACCCTGTTCTATCACTAGATCCTTTGGCAGAAATGGGACTGATACTGCAATCTTCCAATCTGTGTTTGTGTTTGCTGAAAAGGCCTTGCAAACTGGAAAGAATCCACAACCTTTGACATGGCATTTATCACACTGGGATTTTGGAACACGTTATGGACATGTATCAAGGTAATAGCAAGTGCCCTGGCAGACGTGTATACAAATTGTGTGGAAGCATACCCAAAATGCCTTACTGAAATGTGATCTCATGGATTGTGCAATGATTTCAAAATATTTGCAAAATGAGTTTTCTACAAATGCATTGGCATGCATTTGCAAAATGAGTTTTCTACAAATGGTTTCAAATGTTTACAGTAATGTAAGCAGTTCCATATGCAGCCAGGTAATCGAACACATTATGGACATACATCAAAGTATCCAATATGATCTCATGGATTGCAATGATCGAAGTATATGTGTGAAATGAGTTTTCTAAGGCCTTGCAATGTTTTGAAACAAATTTATTGCCAGGTGTAATGAATGTCACAATACAAAATCTTCTCTAGAAGAAAGAAATACACGTGGACACATGCATTTGTTGATTAATCCATTCCTTTGCAAGTACTGGTTTAACTTGTTTCAAAGCTTTCTATCTAACTGAGTCTTATATACTCCGAATTGTTTCCT
The DNA here is from genome assembly GCA_018340775.1 of Taxus wallichiana var. yunnanensis. Taxonomy (NCBI): domain Eukaryota; kingdom Viridiplantae; phylum Streptophyta; class Pinopsida; order Cupressales; family Taxaceae; genus Taxus; species Taxus wallichiana. The sequence continues at coordinate 685,648,472 of CM031237.1, forward strand.
GTAATGTAAGTAGCTTCCATATTCAGCCAGCGCAGTCCATTATCCAGTCTTTGTCATGGATAGTGTCAATAATTTTTTTATCAAGTTCTATCACTAGATCCTTTGGCATAGATGGAACCAATAATTCCAATCTGGCCAATCCTTGTCATGCAGATTGTCAAAAAATTTCTTGCCATGTTCTAACACATGATCCTTTGGTAGGAATGGAACAAATTCTTCCAATCTTCCAATCAAGCCAAGAGTTATGTGAGTTTGCATCTTTGTTATGGAGACTGCCAATAGTTGTCTTACCATGTTCTATCACTGAATCGTTTGGCAGAAACGGGACAATATTTGCAATCTTCCAATATACTCAAGAATGCATTTTTTTAGTGATCTCTTTGGGAATCAAACTGCTTGTTAGATTTTCATACAAAATGAAAAAAAAAAATTCCTTCAAAGTTTTTAGATTGTATACTCTAACCCTGGTCATACTGAAATGTTTTGGTCGAGGATTTTACTAGAGAAAGAACTTCAAAGTTTACATTTTCTGTCTTCTGTGCAAGGATCATTTCTTCTACTAACTCACAGAGACTTTGCGACTGGTTTAAAAGAGTTGATTGATGCGTCACAATCAATGACACGGTGCAGGTTTTGTTTGGCTATTAGTTTTAATTTCTCAAGAAGCTCTTATTTCTGGGAAAGAACAACTACTGCTTTTTTTACTGCTTTGTTGCTGCTTTTTCTAGCAGTACACGGCCTCAAATAATCTTTAAAGCAAGCTCATTAAAATAGTCTTTCCTCCACGGAAAATCTTTAATTAAAACCATTGTAGGAAAAAAATTCACAAATTTCATCATAGACAGTAATATAATATCTTTTTCCTGCTGCAAATGTGTTGCAAAATGTGGAAGCATGGTACTTGAACTGTTTGAAAACATGCCTCTAAGAACTGCAATCTCATGGATTGCAATGCAATGGTTGCAGGATATGTACGAAACCAGTTTTCTGAAAAGACCTGGAATCATTTAGGCAAATGCAATTGGCAGGTGTAATGCAACCTTTTCCAGCCATCCTATCCCAAAGTGGGAACAGGGCATAGACATCCATCAATGTATAAACAAAAGTGTTGTGAGATTTTGTAGTTGCAAGTGCCCTGGAAGACATGAACTGTTTGATAAAATGCCTAAAACAGATGTCTCGTGGACTGCAACAATTGCAGCATATACATCAATCCTATCTCATGGACTGCAACCTTTGCCAGCCATCTTATCCCAAAGTGGGAACTTTGAAACATGGCAGGAACACGTCAATGTATAAATGAAAGTGGAATTTTCTGAGATTTTGTAGTTGGAGGTGCCCTGGAAGACATATGTCTCAAATGGACATAGTCTCATGGACTGCAATTGCAGCATATACACAAAATGTATATGCTGCAACAATTTAAACAGGCAGGAACATGTAAATATGTATAAATAAAACTGGAATTTTGTGAGATTTTGTAGTTGCAAGTGCCAGGAAGACGTGAACTGTTAGACAAAATGCCTAAAACAGATGTAGTCTCATGGACTGCAACAATTGCAGCATATACATGATGAATATGCTGCAATGATTGAAACAGGGCAGGAACATGTCAATATATAAACGAAAGTGGAATTTTGTGATATGACATGTTTGACAAAATGCCTCAAATAGATGTAGTCTCATGGATTGCAACGATTGCAACATATACACAAAATATATATGCTGCAACCATTGAAACAGGGCAGGAACACATCAATGTATAAACGGAAGAGGAATTTTGTGAGATTTTATAGTTGCAAATGCCATGGAAGACATGATTTGTTTGACAAGATGCCTTAAACAGATGTAGTCCCGTGGACTGATTGAAACAGGGCAGGAACATGTAAATATGTATAAATGAAACTGAAATTTTGTGAGATTTTGTAGTTGCAAGTGCCAGGAAGACATGAACTGTTTGACAAAATGCCTAAAACAGATGTAGTCTCATGGACTGCAACAATTGCAGCATATACATAATGAATATGCTGCAACGATTGAAACAGGGCAGGAACATGTCAATATATAAATGAAAGTGGAATTTTGTGAGATGACCTGTTTGACAAAATGCCTCAAATAGATGTAGTCTCATGGACTGCAACGATTGCAACATATACACAAAATATATATGCTGCAACTATTGAAACAGGGCAGGAACACGTCAATGTATAACCGAAAGTGGAATTTTGTGAGATTTTATAGTTGCAAGTGCCCTGGAAGACATGATTTGTTTGACAAAATGCCTTAAACAGATGTAGTCTCATGGACTGATTGAAACAGGGCAGGAACATGTCAATATATAAATGAAACTGGATTTTTATGAGATTTTGTTGTTGCAAGTGCCCTGAAGACATGAACTGTTTGACAAAATGTCTCAAACAGATGTAGTCTCATGGACTGCAATGATTGCAACATATACACAAAATATATATGCTGCAACCATTGAAACAGGGCAGGAACACGTCAATGTATAAACGAAAGAGGAATTTTGTGAGATTTTATAGTTGCAAATGTCGTGAAAGACATTATTTGTTTGATAAGATGCCTTAAACAGATGTAGTCTCATGGACTGATTTAAACAGGGCAGGAACATGTCAATATATAAATGGAAGTGGAATTTTGTGAGATGACATGTTTGACAATATATAAATGGAATATGTCAATATATAAATGGAAGTGGAATTTTGTGAGATGACATGTTTGACAAAATGCCTCAAATAGATGTAGTCTCATGGACTGCAAGGATTGCAACATATACACAAAATATATATGTTGCAACCATTGAAACAGGGCAGGAACACGTCAATGTATAAACGAAAGAGGAATTTTGTGAGATTTTATAGTTGCAAATGCCGTGGAAGACATGATTTGTTTGACAAGATGCCTTAAACAGATGTAGTCTCATGGACTGATTGAAACAGAGCAGGAACATGTCAATATATAAATGAAACTGGATTTTTATGAGATTTTGTTGTTGCAAGTGCCCTGGAAGACATGAACTGTTTGACAAAATGTCTCAAACAGATGTAGTCTCATGGACTGCAACGATTGCAACATATACACAAAATATATATGCTGCAACCATTGAAACAGGGCAGGAACACGTCAATGTATAAACGAAAGAGGAATTTTGTGAGATTTTATAGTTGCAAATGTCGTGAAAGACATTATTTGTTTGATAAGATGCCTTAAACAGATGTAGTCTCATGGACTGATTTAAACAGGGCAGGAACATGTCAATATATAAATGAAACTGGATTTTTATGAGATTTTGTTGTTGCAAGTGCCTGGAAGACATGAACTGTTTGACAAAATGTCTCAAACAGATGTAGTCTCATGGACTGCAACGATTGCAACATATATACAAAATATCTAAGTTGCCGAAACGTTTTGGATACGGGAGCGGGAGCGGAGTATCCGATACGCGGAAACGGAAATTTTTTTGACCCCGGATACGGCGTAGGATACGGCAGTACAAAAACTATATAAAAATTAAAAAATATATAAATTTCAGCCTTCTAAATAAGAATTAACCACATGTTATGCATATGAAAAACAAAACAAGCTAAATAGCCACAACAAACTACTCATACATTCATAATTTCAATTGTCCCTATCATATCTAGTTGAGGTGTTTATTACATTTATGATTTATCTCATACATGCTATTTTTATCCATGTTTATGATGGCTTGTACTTGGTACCTTATGTAGAATAATGGTGCTGCGAAAACTGTAATTTCTGCTGTAATGATATATTAAATTTAAAATATACCTTCTGTAGAATAATGGTGCTGTGAAAACTGTAATTTCTGCTGTAATGATATATTAAATTTAAAAATACCTTATGTAGAATAATGGTGCTGTGAAAACTATAATTTCTGCTGTAATGATATATTAAATTTAAACTATACCTTCTGTAGAATAATGGTGCTGTGAAAACTGTAATTTCTGCTGTAATGATATATTAAATTTAAACCAGAATTAAAAAAGAACTAAAAAAATAAAAATAAAAATACAGTTTTGGGCCAGGAAACGGCTGGATACGGCTGCAGAAGTATCCAGCCGTATCCGGACCTGCCTGGCCGCTCCCAAGCCGCTCCCACTCCTGAAACGTGCCGTACCCGCTCCAGGGGGTCTAGGGGTGCTGTTTCGGCTACTTAGCAAAATATATATGCTGCAACCATTGAAACAGGGCAGGAACACATCAATGTATTAACGAAAGAGGAATTTTATGAGATTTTATAGTTGCAAATGCCGTGGAAGACATGATTTGTTTGACAAGATGCCTTAAACAGATGTAGTCTCATGGACTGATTGAAACAGGGCAGGAACATGTCAATATCTAAATGAAACTGGATTTTTATGAGATTTTGTTGTTGCAAGTGCCCTGGAAGACATGAACTGTTTGACAAAATGTCTCAAACAGATGTAGTCTCATGGACTGCAACGCTTGCAGGGTATGTTGAAAAGCATAAACTATAAAGTATTTTGTCAGATGATGTAGTTGCAAGTGCCCTGGAAGACATGTATGCATACATGACACATTAAACTGTTTGACAGTGCCTTAAATAGGTTTCAATGTAAAAATGGAAGTGGGATTCCGTGAGATTTTGTGTATGCTATCATGCAAGTGCCCTGGAAGACATGTATGCATAGATGGCACATAAACTGTTCGACATAGTGCCTTAAACAGGTTTCAATGTAAAAATGGAAGTGGAATTTCGTGAGATTTTGTAGATGCAATCATGCAAGTGCCCTGGAAGACATGTATGCATACATGGCACATAAACTGTTTGACAAAGTGCCTTAAACAGGTTTCAATGTAAAAATGGAAGTGGGATTTTGTGAGATTTTGTAGATGCAATCATGCAAGTGCCCCGGAAGACATGAACTGTTTGACAAAATGCCTCAAACAGATGCAGTCTCATGGACCGCAACGATTGCAGCTTATACACAAAATGGGTTTGTTGAAAAGCATAAACAAAAGTAGAATTTGTCAGATGATGTGGTTGCAAATGCCCTGGAAGACATGTATGCATACACGACATATGAAACTGTTTGACAAAGTGCCTCAAATAAGTCTTATGGACTGCAGAGATTGCAGAATATGCACAGGATATGTACAATTTTTTTAGCAACTGCAATTGGCAGGTGTAAAGACAGACCTAATAACCTTTACTGGCATCCTATTAGTCTTTGGAACAGGGCATGAAAATTTCATTAAAAAAATGGGGTTTTGTCAGATGTTATACTCAAGTACCTTATACACACAACACAAAACTGTTTGGAAAAAATCCTCAGAAATGCGGTCTCATGGACTGCAATGATTGCACAAAATGGGTTTGAAATTCCAAACTCTAGAACCCAATTATTTGATTGTGATTGCAGAAAAAATGGGGAATTTATCAAGTGTGTTCTTTTTGCACCCAACATATTAACTCTAAAATTACAAAATGTGAAATGACCAGCTAATTAAATAGTTTTACAGATAAATTCATCAAAAATAAAAATACTCTTGATTTTCACAGAGAAATTCATCAAACAATTATATTAGGCAAGGTTTCACCGGTACATTGTATCAAACAATGCACGTCAAGCGATTAAACTAAAAAATAGGTGCTCTGCAACTCCATCAATACAAGAGAGGGAAACAAAAGAGTAAAAATAAGTCATAACAATTGAATGCACCGTTGGAGTTATTTTGTTTGAACAAGGGCCTCTCCCATTTTCATTTTCCTACACTACCATCGAAAGTAGAAAATGAGTGCTATACAAACAAGAGCAGCAATACTCCTAAGCATAGTTCAAAAAATTGTTCTCGGCAAATTTTGACTCCAAATTGGGGAATTGGTAATTTATCAGCATTAATTGGCAACTTTATGGTTATTTTTAAAAACATTTAAATTCATTAAATAAACTTAAATTAAATGTAAAAACATTGTTAAATGATGAGAGAAGTAACTCTATAGAATGTCATAGGCCCATATGCATATTTTCAATTAAGTTTTGACCAAAAAAGAGTACAAAGTTTGCAAACAACAATGCTCGTAAAGTCATGTCACATGTGACTTTTGAAGTATCACTATCAAATATCAATAATATTCCATTTCATCAAGCATGCCTAAAATAAGTCTGTTGCACTTGTGGCTGCCTCGTGGAAGTGGAAGGTAAATATTCCTCCTCTGCAACACCAACATTGTCATCTACAAACATATCATCTTGATCATCATGGTAAAATCGTATACAATATATTATTATAAATTTATAGTGTATACTATAAGTCTCAGAATAATTAACTCTAATTTATAATAGCGTATACCGTATACTATTATAATGTAACAATTAACTCTAAATTTATAATAGTGTATAATGTATACTATTATAATAAATGTATAAATTTATTACTCGTTATAAATTATATAAAAAATATCATTGTGTTAACAATGGATATATTACTATTACGAATGATATTATCGTTACTAACATTATATATCATTGTTAAATGTTATAACTTGCAAAGTGTGACAACTAGCATTCACATCCCTAGCATTTACATAGCTATCACTATTTGTATTCATATTACCAAACATAAGCATACCTTTTGACTTAATCCGAGAAGACTTGAATCCTTCCCCGAATGGTTTGTAGACTCTCCTTTGTTGTTACACTCGAAAATGGCATTCTCTCGACCAAATGCTCTAAAGAACTCATTCTTTCCTCCATTTGTGTCCTCATCTGCTGAAACCGCCCCATCATTTCTCTGAGAGACTTTCCCGACTATTCTACAATCTTATATATCTTTGTGCCATCATCATTTTGTTGTTTTTGTACAAGATGCCTTTTAACTAGGTCGATACCACAATGGTGCAAGGGTATAATTAGTTTTTTCCTTGTTTATGTGTAGGTCATAATTACCTTAAGCATGCATGACTCTTCCCAATCACCCCTTTCTCTAAGGATCTAGCTAACCGCTCTTCTTTGTCTCTCTACATCAAACATCATATAAGCTTCTAGTCCACTCTACTCACAACTATGATTCTTCAATGGTGTCCATTAAGAAAACCTAATGTGCTTGTGATTTCAACATGAGACCACCACATCCCTTACCTGCCCTATGGCTTCACACTTGTTCTCACTTTAAATTCTATCTACTATACCTCCTTAGAATTCACTCCACTCACACACACTTCATCTCCATACTTCACTCCCTCATGCATATGATTCATATTCATAGCCTACAGAGGCTCTCCATAGCTCCATCATGCCAAACCTCTTCTCCATGTTTATTATCATGGTAGATTGGTCTTAGACCTATTACTCCACCATACTCAAGATGATTAGATCCTCTATTCCTTCAATACTCAGCCAATTAACATGGATCTTAGAATTAGGCTTCCCAACTACTAGTCCTCCTAAAGGACAAATGCTCATGGGTCTAAACATGCATTGAAGGTATTTCAAAACTAAATACTAATCTCAATGCCCTTTATGGAGCTCATGCTTATATGTGAAACTTAGGGTTGACTCTTTTGTACGGACACCGACTTTCTCACTTTGTCCTAGGCTAATTAGGTCTAATTAGATCTTTTACAAGGATACAGAGGTTCTGAAATGAATCCACTCTAATTAATTATGAAAATGGGTGTAAATGGAACATTTAACAACTATTCTAACCACCCTTAGCCTTTACCCATTCTAAAACATCACAAGACACCACTATTTCAGGAAAACAAAGGTTGTTATGCCTAGGTTGTAGGGATCTTATGGAAAACAACCTTACCAATATAATTTGACTCTACACTCTTAGATGGTGGGAGACATCATCTAGAGCATGGAGATTTCAAAAATTTAGAAACTTTCACCGTATAGTTTGTGAGTTACAGGAAGCCCTAGTTTGAGGGCAACAAGTGTAAATCCTAGTCCACAGAGCTTCTCCAAGTGTTTCAAGACCTCAAATAAATTATTTTGGGCTTGGAATGATGTCCTGCAACTGCTCCATGCATCATAGTAAGCTTCTTGGCTCGAAAACCCCAACTGCCACCTTTTTGCTCACGGTATGTACATAAATCTTGCTAAAATACATGGGAACAATGAACAAAACACACAATAACATGCATAGGATTGTCTACAAACCCTCAAATTCCTTTATTCACATTCATCTAATCCTGTTACAACCATTCATCTCGAGAATTATTCATATTGAAGCCAAAAATCCCAAATAACATCCCAAACCACTATTCTTATCTTAACTCAACCACCCCTCAAGATAGCTTAACAACTTCTTGACTTAGAAAGCGATTCGAACTCCCTAGACTAATTCTGATGACTTGGTCCACATGAGGATAAGAACTCTAAGTTTGTTTTCACACACTTTTGGCCTTCACATGCACAAATAGGCCTTATTTGGTGTTTACAAACCACTAGTCCAAATTTGAAAATTTGAATTACATGCTTTTGGAGGGAAATGACAACACACACTCCTAAGACAACCTAGACTCAACTTAAACATGTCAACACTCAATGAAAACCTACGATGCTCCCGCACCAATCATTCATGGCACGGGTTTAAATTTGAAAGGCGTTTAAATGTTTTTCTTGTTTTTAGCGTGAGTTTTCCTTGTTTTTAGTTGTTCCCTTTTTAAGAGTTGTATGTTGAATACGGAAGTGCAAGCGGAGGTGTTTAATGATGCCCTAGAACTTGAAACAAAGTAGGTCGATGTCTTTAATACCTATGTTGGATTGGATGAGTGGGTATGAAGCCCATTATTTCGACACAAACCAAAGATGTAAACCTTGTGGATTGTTGCATCCACTTAAGTAGTAGATCTGTCATGACACGATGAAACCCACTTTAAGTTTAGGAAGAAACAAAGTTTTTCGTGTTTAAATATGATTTTTGGGAAGGGTTTTTATTTGTGGGATTGTGGATTTGTTGTTACACGCCTCCGATGTTCTCCTTGTCTCATTGGGTGTAGGGCTCAATTTAGTTGTAGGTGTTTTCCTTTACCATTCTTGGATCTCGTGTGAGTTTAAGTCATTTGAAACCATATGTTCTCGAGTTATCAATGATTTTAACATTTCTCGGTTGAATCAACTAATAACTATCGCAGGTGCTGATTTCTTCAAACCCACCGTGCCTCTAACATTCCATTGACAATATTAATGAAAGATTACGAGCAAAAAGAAAAAAGGGCCTATTAACATTTTTTTTTGCTTACTAGGATGTCTAATTGGATTTGGTTGGTGTTTCATGTTTGTACAATATTCATGGCCAAAGTTGGTGGCCAGAAATGGCTCAACATAAAGACCAAAGCACATGAATTCCATGCAGATGAGATTTTTGAAGGTAAAGCCATATTGTCTTTTTTGAAGATTTAGTAATGGTCGTCTTGCATTGTTTGTTCTTCTCTGTTATTGAAAACACGATCTTTTTGCAATGGTGATTGATGCTTGAATGGAAAATATGCAATTTATTGTATACCCACATCATGCATTGGACCTCTCATCTAACCCAAAAAAATAAATTGCAGATAAATTGGTTGAAAGGAAGAGAAGCTTGTTAGATAAGGATTCTTTGCTTTCAATAAAAGGCTTATCAAGTGCACGCTCCATAAAAATCATAAACTGAGTTTTTATTTTATGAAATATTCAATATACTTGAGAAACAAAAACAAATTTGTTCATTTGATTAGCATTACAAACTCAGCTGTTTTGTCAAACACGACAGAAAAACTGTTGAACAAAACTGAATCTCGATGCATGTAAAAGTGGGCCGAACATATCCCCAGTCACGGATGTTCAAAATCTAAGGAATGCTAGCCTATGAAAATTTGGACTATTGTTTCAAACCATTTTTCTTGCTAAATGGCAACCTGGAAGTTAACTTCAAGCTTTTGGGTTACAGGGTATTTGTGGCGACATGGAACATAGGAGGCAAATCACCTTACAATGGCCTCAAGTTGGATGAATGGCTGCATGCATCACCTCCAGTAGATATCTATGTTTTGGGGTACATACAAAATCCCCTTGTTTCATACATTTAGAAATATGAATATATTTGCACATATATTGTGTAGTATATTTTATGGGGTTTAAGTTTTGGGGGGCGTAAAAGTACCTACAATTTATGTGCAGACATCCAAAGTTCAAAACCAAGAGATGATATCTTCCAAGATCACTCTTTCTGACTAGAAGTAGACCTAAAATGGAGGCCCGCTGTTCATGAACTAAGAAGGTGAGTGTCTAGATTGAGAAAACATCATAACACATTCGAGACAGACCAAGTAGTTCTCGGTATTCTACGAGAAAACAAACAAAATAACTACCTAAAACCATAAACAATATATTTGACAAAATGTTTAACCGTAACTTGATGACCTAGCAACCAGTGGACAAACCATGGACAATGTCTAAGATTGAATGATCCCTTCTTCATATTTCTTTGGGAGTTTTCCCACAAAGAAAATCAGAAAACCCACTTACAAGGAAGGAAAAATGTACAACCAAACCCTAGCCACAACTGAAACATATAATTCAAGTTTCTAGTTTTCAGTAATAAGGTAAAATAGATTGCTGTTTATAAGAAGTAAAAGTAAGATGTTAATAGCTTTAATTAAGGTATAAATAACTGCCAGCATGTTGTGCTAATACATCTAAATTTCACAGAATCCAATTTGGTAACAGCTCAAGGAAAAAAATCATAGGCTTTGTCTTGTTTTGAGAAAGATAAATAAGATGTTTGATAATTTTGATTAAGGTCTACATAGTTCCTACTCTGATGTGATTTTACATGTGATTTTTTCCCCCAGGTTTCAGGAAATTGTGCCTTTAAATGTAGGGAATGTGCTAGGTGCAGAGGACAATGGCCCCACAATGAAATGGCTTTCCCTTGTTCATCGGACAACTTTGAAGAACAACAGAAGCCAATGCAATAGTTTATCACCTAACTTGCATGGGTCAACAAATGCATTGAAAGCAATTTACAGTTTTGATTCTTATTTTGAAGGTTCGAAATTGCATAATAATTATGTTCCTTCACAAAGAAAATCCTTTGAGGCCTCAAAATTGCTTTCCAAATGGAATGGTGAAGCAAAAAGTTCTCCATTAAAACTAAAATGAAGGATCACCCTTGTTGAGCATCTCTCCTTGGGAGGACTAATTGACAGAGTAGACTCCAGTGGTTCTTTTAGATCAATATCGAGGATGAAAGTGGTTTGAGTGGGGCCAATTCACCCTTTAATGTTTTCTATTCTCTAATATCATCCACCCTTTATAAAATAGATACAACTCAGGTGATATGAATTATAGAATGAATTCAAGTCACCGATTATTGTTTGGGACTCAAACCTAGCCTCATGCCTTTATGGAATCTCCTGGGATTTGTACCTTGAGAGTTTTTCCTTTCTATGTGAACTGTTATTATTTTTGCATAAGCTCAGAAGGAACATAGAGGTAATGGGATTTATATGGCATGCTTGATTATCTAATTTGACTTTTTAGGATCAAAACACAAATGAACAATAAAACGAAATTAAAACATAAATAAAAGAAGCATGCAATCACAAGATAAACCCAATATTTAACGTGGTTCACCCAATTTGGGCTACATCCACTAGAAACAAGCCAAACTTCTCCTTTATTCATCACGAGGAATACAATATAATTCTCTCTCTTTTTCATATTCCAAAAAGTAAATCCATACACATATATATAGCTTGTGCACCTCTTTGTAAAAATTTTCTTCAACCACAAGAAACCTAAATATCACATGCTTATAAAAGTTTGCTTCAACCACAAGCAACCTAAATATCACATGCTTATAAAAATAACAACTCTAGTCTATTAATAACAACTCCAGTCTATTAATAAGATAATGCTATTTTTATCCATGACCATGATTTCCTCCCCAAAAATAGAACAAAGAAAACCAAACTCCCACTTTAACTTGTAATCAAGCTCCACAACTTCAACAATCTCCCACTTGGGACCGATTGCTTGCTGCAACCAACTATTCTGAACTCACCCTCCGACTCTTTTATGAATTGTTTCTCTTTTCAAGATCAATCTTGAAGACCTACCGAAGCCGAAAAACCTTCCATATTATCTTTTGTCACCGCCTTTGTCAACATATCAACAGGATTATGACTCGTATGGATCTTCTCCAACTTCAGTTGTGCATCCTCAAAAACTGATATAATAAAGTGATACCTAAGTTGTATATGTTTGGTTGTTGAATGGAATGTTGAGTTCTTTGTAAGATGAATTGCACTCTGGATATCACTAAATAACCTGTAATCCTCCTACATTTTTCCAACTCTTCCATGAACCGAGGCATCCATATCATCTCATTTCTTTCTTCCTCAGTAGCAACAACATACTTTGCCTATGTAGTAGACAAGGGAAAAATCTTCGCATTTTAGAAATCCAATTGTCGTGCCACCAACATTGAATACATAACACATGGTGCTCCTCCTACCATCCAAATCTCTAGCCATGTCTAAATCAACATATCCATGTAACTAAACCTCCGATCCTCCATAACACAATTGTCTACTATTGGTCCCTCTCAAGTATCTCGAGAATCCACTCGAATCGCATTCCGGTGATCCTTTCCCGATACCTCATGTATCTGCTGAAAACTCCCACTTTGCATGGGAAATGTCGATATTTTGCATACCATAACATACATCAAACTTCCAACCGCCAAAGCATATGGAACTCGGGCGTATATTCAATCTCTTCATGTGTTTTAGGACATTGTTCTTTACTCAACTTGAAGTGGAATCACCGGTTTTGCATCCTGCATCCTAAACTTGTCCAACACCTTGTTCACATACTCTTCTTGAGACAAAGTCAATATTCTACTCTTCCTGTCTCTATTGATTCTCATGCCAAGAATTTTATTTGTTGCACCTAAATCCTTCATGGAAAATGTATTGGCTAATTGTCTCTTTAGCTCATTTATATCCTACATGTTTGATCCTGCCACAAACATGTCATCCACATACAACAACAAGATAATATAGGTGCCATTATCTAGTCTTTTAAAATAAACATAGTGATCATAATGACATCTAGAGTAACCTTGTTCTATCATGAACCTGTCAAATCTCAAATACCACTGTCTTGGAGCTTGTTTAAGGCCATACAAGCTCTTCTTCAATCTGCACACCAATTTCTCTTTCCCCTAACTTCATATCCTTGTGGCTGCTCCATATAGATTTCTTCCTCCAAATCACCATGAAGAAAAGCAATTTTTACATCTAATTGTTCAAGATGAAAATCTTTCACAGCTACTAAACTTAAAACAGTTCTAATGGAAGTCATTTTAACAATAGGAGATAAAATTTCATCATAGTCTATACTTTTTTCTTGTACGAATCCCTTCACAACAAGTCTTACCTTGTACCTCTTTTTTCCACCTTTTTCCTTCAACCTGTAAACCCACTTGTTCTACAATGCTCTCTTTCCTACAAGCAACTGAACCAAATCCCAAGTTTGGTTGTGTTCCAATGAGTCCATCTCCTCATCCATGCCATGCTCCCACGTTCTCCGTGTTTCTACTTGCATTTATTCTTCAAAACTTTCTAGTTTTCCACCATCCATCAATAAAAATTAGTAAAGCTGATACAAAGATAATCTTGCAGGAGGTCTATTTACCCTAGTAGAACGTCTCACAAGATTTTATGGAGTTTGAAAATCTTGTTGTTCTTGCTAATTTTGATCCACAAAATCGACACCGACTGTGCCAAGATTGATGCCAACTTGTTGATTTTCCAGCCCTTTGAGCACTTCTCTATATTTTATCTCATCAAGTGCTACATAATCATTCTTTTCCAGATTCTTATGCTATAGTTGTTACCTATACATAACCCTTTCATTAAAAATAACATCCTTACTCCTAATGATTTTCTTCTCATCCAAAATCCACAACCAGAATCCAAAATCATTAGTTCCATACCCAATGAAAGTACATTTCTTTGACTTAGCTTCTAGCTTGGTCCTATCCTCTTTATCAATGTGAACAAATGCTTCACGACAAGAAAATTCAAAAAGAATAGTTTACCTCCTTACCGGTCCAAGCCTCCTCTAGTACTCCACCTTCCAAAGAACTTGAAGGTCCTCTATTTATCAAGTAAATAACAATATCTACAACATCCGCCCAAAGCTGTAAGGGTAATCCAACATACAATCTCATGCTCCTTGCACACTCCATGATAGTCTCGTTCATTCTTTTTGACACACCATTCTGCTATGATGTTCTAGGAACTATCTTCACCCTACATATTCCATTATGTGAACACTAGTTATTAAATTCATTGCTGAAGTACTCTCCACTATTATCTGATTTGAGACACTTCAAATTCAAACATGTTTCATTCTCAACCAAAACTTTCCACTTCTTGAAAGTATTAAATTACCTCATATTTCTTATTTATACAAGAAAACCCAAACATTCCTAGTAGCATCATCAATGAAAGTAACATAATACTATGAACCACCAATGAAGATACTTGATCCGGCCCCCACACATCTATATGAACAAGCTCTAACTTGTGCTCCTTCTTAGTTGATCCAACCTTGAGAAATATCACACGCTTTTGTTTCCCATACACACAATGCTCACAAAATTCTAGGTCTATGTTTTTCAAATATGACAACTTTCCTTGTGAATGTAAAATCTTCATCCCCTTCTCACTCATATGGCCAAGTTTGTGATGTCATAGAGTTGTGTCTATACCTGTAGTAGCTAAAATAGAAGAGGGATCAGTACTAACAGTGGATAAATACAAAGTACCTACTTTCTTACCTCTTGCAACCACAAGAGCACCCTTGGTAACTTTCCAAGAATCTATTGTAAATATAACCATACAACCCTCATCTCCTAATTGCCCTATAGAAATTAGATTCCTCCTTAGGCTAGGAACATGCAAAATTATTCAACACCTAAGTGTTACCATTCTATAATTTAATATGAACAATTCATTTTCCAACAATGTTACATGGCTCATCATCACCAAGATATACACTGCCCAAAATTCCCTTGAACATAATCTTGAAAATACTGTCTATGAGGAGTTGCATGAAATGAAGCACCAAAATCTAAAACCCAAGATTCTAATTTACTATCCAAAGAAAGAATAAGATCATCTTGTAACACATCATCTGCTATGTTTGCCTCTTTTTCCTCTTTTTCCCTTTTTTTTTTTATCTTTCCCCGATCATTGTAAAGACCAACAATCTTCTTTGCATGTCCTTCTTTTCCAAAATTCCAGCATACCATCCTGCTTCTAGATTTAGATATGCCCTTCTTAGACCTTCCATGGTGTCTAAAACTTTTTGATTTTTCCTTTTGTCTTCCCCTGTTCTCTACACTCAAAGCATTACCAGATGACTCACATGTGCTTTTTCTTCTCATCTCTTCATTAATAATCACACTAACAACATCATCAAACTTTAAAGTGTTTGAAACTTAAATATAATTACTCACATCCATAACCAAAGTATTCCAAATTTCAGTGCGGTGACTACAAAATTAAAAGAGCCCTAACTTCATCATCAAAACTTACTCCTACAAATCTTAATTGATTAGTAATCGTGTTGAATTCATTCAAATGATCATTTACTGAATCACCTTTTGACATCTTCATATTAAACAAAATTTTCATGAGAAATACCTTATTGGAGGCTAAGGGTTTTTCATATAATTTACCCAATTTTTCCATTAGATATACCATTGTATTTTCCTTAGAAATATTGAAAGCTACTATAGCTTCCAGGCACAACCGTATCGTTCCTAGTGCCTTCTGATCAAGAACATCCCATTCTTCATATTTCATAGCTGACGACTTCAAAGATTTCCCTTTCAATGGTAGATAAAGATCCTTCTGATATAAGTAGTCCTCCACTTGCATCTTCCATAGCTAAAAGTTCTGGTCATTCAATTTATCAACCATGAACTTACTATCTTCTGCCATTACTCCCACTCAAACAAGAAACCCTCATGTGATATTTTTCTGCCAAAACAAAATATTGCTCTGATACCAGTTGTTAGGATAGAAACAAAGATGAGAATAAAACATAATTAAAACAAAAATAAAAGAAGCATGCAATCACAATATAAACCCAAGGTTTAACATTGTTCACCTAATTTGGGATACATCCACCAAAAACAAGCCAGACTTCTCCTTTATTCAGTCCTGAGGAATATAATACAATTCTTTCTATTTTTCATATTCCAAAGAGTAAATCCATGCACATATATATAGCTTGTGCACCTATTTGTAAAAATTTGATTCAACCACAAGCAACCTAAATATCACATGCTTATAAAAATAACAACTCTAGTCTATTAATAACAACTCCAATCTATTAATAAGATAATGCTATTTTATCCATGGCCATGATTTCCTCCCCAAAAATATAACAAAGAAAACCAAACTCTCACTTTAACTTGTAATCAGGCTCCACAACTTCAACAAACTTTGTGGTTCTATTTGACAGTTGAGTGATTTGGCTTGGGGATTTGAATTATCACCTTGCACTTCACTATGATGAGACTAAAAGGTTGGCGGAAAAAAATGACCAGGAATCACTTTTAGAGAAATATCAGGTATGTAAATAATCTTCATATTAGATATTATATTGCACTACGTGATTACTACTATAGTTTGCCATAAACATGAAAATTGAATTTTCTTTAGAACTCAATAGTGGTATCTGTGGATTGAATATAAAGTCATAATGTTCCATGGAAGCTTCAAAATGAGAAGAAAATAGGGCGTGTATTCAAAGGATGGCATGAAGGGAAAATATATTTCCCTCCCACTTACAAATATTTTAGAAACTCATACCACTCGTGCAGGAGAGAATGTTAGATCAAGAGAAAAGAGACACACACCAGCATGGTAAGTACAATCTAATTTAGTTAATGCTTTTCATCTATGACATGAATGGGGATAGAAGTAAGTTTTATAAAAACTTGATAGACAAATAAAACAATGACCTTGGTAAACTTAGGTGTGAATATGGAGTTTAGCCTTCTAAATCTTAAATAATTGTGTTGTATTTATGGTTTTCAAATGAAATAAATAATGGACTCCACTTAATCCATACTAGATTGTGGCTAAAGCCAATGTGGTTTGATTTAACATATTTTTTCAAATAAATCAAAATTCACAATAAACCATTCCTAGATATACAAAAATAAGTATAAATTCCATATTTTGTTTAAAATTCTATGTCATATTTATAAAGCTTATATTTTAGGTGGAACATTTTTATATTCCTCCCATGGGTTAATAATCCTCTCTACTTAGCAGGCTCACCATCAATAGTTTTGTTGCACAACTAAAAAACGCTTCGGCCATGAAACCACTCCCTAACATGTGTTGCGTAGGTCAGCCTACAATCTTGCCATGGTCAATGTAGATATAGAAAATAAGTATAAATTCTAGATTTCATTTAAAATTCTATCTTATATTTATAAATCTTAGATTATAGGTGGAACATTTTTTTATTCCTACCACGGGTTAATAATCCTCTCTACTTGGTAGAGCTCACCATTGATAGTTTTGTTGCACAACTAGCAAACGCATCGGCCATGAAACCACTCCCTAACACGTGCAATGTAGGTCAACCTGCAATCTTGCCATGGTCAATGTAGAACCTCTACAATGTTTACCTCTAGATTAACATTGAATTGCACACAAAACTCCATGTGGGTTGTGACATCATCTTCCATGGTTATGGTCCTCTGTACTTAGCAGAACTCATCCTTGACAGCTTCGCCACATAGCTAGCAGATGCATTGGCCATGACATTGCACACTAAAATGTGTAATGTATATCATCCTCCACTCTTAATTAAAATTGCAAGACCATCATTTTTCTATCTCCACCTCCACACCAACATTCGCCAAACTTTCCATTTCCTCCCCAAAAATATTCTCAACAAAACACAATTTTTTTGGTTCTTACGTGTCCCTAGAAAAGAATTATCTTCATATGCTACCATGAAATTTCTCAATCATTGTTTGAATTTATTATACAATTTAAGACTAGAGTGCATTAACTTAATGGTAAACTATTTGATTGAACATCGAACTTCACCACCCACTTTGAATGCATGTTAATTGCCTTAAACAAAAACAACTATGAAGATAACACAACCTCCTTGTTCTCACACGTGACCTTTAAAATTATTCTTGATAGCATTGGTGACTACGAATTGCATCAACCTAGCCACCAATATAAGATCCTCCAACCAAATCATGGGTGGAATGTTCGACACCTTTGAAAATGAGTGGGACAACACATCAAACCAAGTTTCTAATCCTCCATCAAACCCTTCTTCATCATCTATCATCCTCTCTGATTTTTAGCTTCCTCATGTTTTAATTCTACCATCCATCCCCTTCGACATTTCCATTGTACATTTCAAGAGTGATTGCTATTCATTAACCTTGATAGAGAAATATGTTTGTGCTTCCATTTTCCTAGTTGGGAATCGATATATGTGAAGGCACCTACAACAATATTGCCATTTATTCCCCTTCCCGTTCTGTGAAATTTGAGAAGAAATGTTTTGGAGAGGCGGATAATTATGGGAATGGAACCTACGTTATCATTTCAAGTTAAAGAGATTTATCATTTCCAGCTTAAAAATCATTATAAAATTGTGCACGATTTGAAGTATAGAGTTAAACTACTTTGCATGTGATGTCAACGGTGATTAAAGCCCTGGTCCACATATAGAAGCCCATCTCTTCCTTACATTTCGATAATAAAGGTCATCAAAGGAAGCGATGACACCGGTGTCCATCTATGCCACCATATTTTCCGATGTGGCATCACTATTCCATAGGTTCTTGAGACAATTGTGGAAGAGCCCGACCATGGTCAAGTCAGGGTGATCTATGTCGTTGAAATTTGACAATATGGCCTCGAAGAAATAGTAGTGAGCTTTGCCGATGGTGTGGGATTCAAGAAAACTGAACATTTCCCTCTCGAAAAAATCCACTACCTTTGAATATAGGGGAAAGGGGCTAGTAGTGGTACACCCTAAGTTAAGGGGTCCACAAAATCAATTGTTTATCATATGGGATTGTGATTTTTTCACTAATATGTAGTTCAGATTTGTGTTAGCTTATATTTTTCTTTGGAATGTTCAATTGGAGGGAAAGCCATATTTTGAATTGATTTAAAATAATAAATTTGAGTTACACTACAACCATGGTGGAAACCAATACTTGAATATGGGTGAAAATGCTTGAACATTGAATTTTTTATACTTGTACATGGGTGAGAGGTCTTACATGTCATGATGTGATTGGATACTCTACATAATTATTATGTCAAAAATAAATGACTACTATGACAGTTATTGGGTATTGTGTGATCAATACTCATGTCAACTATTAGACCATTTTCACCTATTGGCCCCTCTCCCCTATTGATCATAGTCCGGATATCATCAAATAGGGATGACAAACTACTTTCTGCTAGGTTTGAAAATGAGGATGTGTTGTCTCTCCTTCCTATTTTAACGTTAAAGAAATGCCCTCACGTCTGCAATTAAAAATCAAAACTCAGGTTGCAGGGTTTTGGAAGGAAAATGTAATGCCAGCCATTAAAATGTAACCGCAGAATAACAAAATATGAAATGCAATATTTCAAAGGATGGCCATAATGCCAAAGATCTGAGAGAGAAAACACTTAAAGATCGTATGGAGAAAAAACTAGTTGCAGTATAAAGATTCCATTGATGATCCAGAAGAACAGAAAAGGAAATTTACTCCAAAACGGATTCACTCTACAAATTATTACATAGAATACAAAGATCGCATCGAAGGAACCTCAAGACAGGGTGGTTATGAAAAGTTAAATGAAAATCATTAAACGTAATATTCTCATCGATATCAACCTTTTGAAATTTCTGTTCATAAACAAAATTAAGCCATATTGATAAGCATTTGGGGCTAGGAAAACATAAAAATAATTGCATACCATAACCATGACATGTCTTGCACTAAGCACAACGATATCAATGGAAGAAACAGTTTGAGGACAAGATTCTCCAAAAGAATGTAACCTTCAACAGAGCCCAACAAGACAGTAAGTGTCACAACCTTGGTTAAAATTTCCATAGATGTATTTTAAAGTAAAATAAATATGACAATTGTTTTGTATAAATTACATTAAATTCTCTAACATCTTCTTTTCTTGAATTTGGTGAAGTTTGTAGTAACATATTGATAAGCATTTATGGCTAGGAAAACATAAACAAGAATTACATACCATAACCACGGCATGTCTTGCACTAAACACAATGATATCGGCCGAAGAAACATTTTCGGGGCACAGGATTCTCCGATGGAATGTAACATTCAATAGAGCCCAACAAGATAGAAGTGTCATAGGCCTGGTTAAATTTTCCAAAAATGTATTTTAAATTAAAATAAATATGACAATTGTCTTGTATAAATTACAATAAATGCTCTGACATCTTCTTTTATTGAATTTGGTGAAGGTTGTAATAACATATAAATTTACAGACCAATCAAATTGAAGATAAATGAATTTTTATAATTATTTGGTTAAAAATTGTGCAGGTTTATTAGTGTGAGAAGTATATATTTGTTTATGAAAAATAATAAAAATGTCTTATTGGTTAAAAAGTACAAATATTAATAGTTATTTGAACAAAGGTGAAGGGATAGAGTACTCCTTCGGGAGTACTAATAATATAAGATATGAACTTATGCCAAGCTTTTATTATGTGGATAAAAGTTTAATAATGGTAGTTAGGGATGTGATATATGATGTTCATTTGATTCTCACAAGATAATTTTAACTCAAAATTTAATGTCTATTTGCGAACAAAATGCAAGGAGTTACATGGATAGTGCACAAAAGGAATGTAGGACTTTGAGAATCCGAAGCTAGACTAAGGGTTGTATTACATGCACATGTAGAAACCTAGACATGTTTGGTGGAGTTTATGAAAAAATATCATCAAATTTAGTAAACTAGAAGTAACTAAGGGTGGAATTGCATACAAGGCATAGATGGGAGGATCTATATGGAACACTAAACATGAGCATTTAGCTTGGAGGCTACAAAAGAGCCAAACCGTATGAGGATCAAATGACTATCGTGGCGAGTGTGCAAATATCAAGGGTCGAGTAGAAATAATATGCACAAAGAGGAAGCTTTAATTGACAATCTGAGATACACTATCACATTGGTGACTATGGGTTTTTAAAAAAATTAAAATGACTTCTTCTTTTTCAATGATGGCGCATTCTAATTTTCAATTAATGCCATTGATTTTTTCCTATATACGAGATGTTAGGTTTTTTTTTTAAAATATTGGAAGGATTTTGATCGAAGTGTCGTGGATGATGGTTAATTATAACTAGATCCCTCATAGGACAAATCCTTCTAGATATATTTGAGTGGAATGGGAGTAGATATGGCTACGATAATTATCATGGTGACTTAGATGGATTGGATTCCCTCTAGTAGTAGTGACTAAACCAAATGAGGTTTTGATGTCTAGATATACACTTCTTAGCTTGAATCAATCTATATTCCCCTAATCACAAAGGTGGATTGACCAAATAACGATCTAATGTAGATGTATTCGTATTATCCTACAAATTAGTGTCAAACCCTATTTGTGGCACAAATTAGGCGATAGAGTTTGATGTAAATGTATTACTCTCAACTTATTAGCCAAAGGAGGTTATAATGTAGATGTACATTTCTTAATTTGTTTAAACTCTATAATAGAGGTTCTAGTGTAGATGTACACTTCTCAATTTGTAAATAAATTTAGATTCCTCTTAGTCATAGTACATTAGCCAAATGATGTTATGACATAGATGTATGATTATTAACTTGTAGATCAGTCTATAATGGAGGTTTTGGTGTAGATGTACACTTCTCAACTTTTTAATCAATTTAGATTCCTCTTAGTCATAGTGGATTAGCTAAAGGATGTTCTTATGTACATGTATGATTCTCATCTTGTAAATAAGTCTCTAATCCCCTTAATCATGGTGACTTAGTCAAATGAGGTTATGATGTAGATGTACACTACTAAGATTGTAAGATGAAAGAGGTTATGATGTAGGTGTATGCTTCTCAACTTGTAAATCAAGATATAATAGAGATTCTGTATAGATTCTTATACTTCTCAACCCATAAATTAATCAATAATTCATAACCATAAACAAAGACACATATCTATGTACCATTTAAATAAAATTTTGTTTAAGAAATAAATAAATTCAATAAGAAAGACATACAACACTTTGTGTGCAATACCTAAATTAATTTAAGTATGGGTCAACACATGTTGTGCATACTTTCTCCTTTATAAGGTGGTTCCATGCTTTATATATACAACTCCTTACCTAGCCACACCATAAAATGAAAAAATAATGTTCTTGATGTTTTACGTTACGGTTCACATGGCCGTTTGAATCCGATTGTTGGGCCTCAGAATATTGACTAAGTCCCCAAGTCCCCAGGCGCGTGCACGTGCACGGGGACCAATATGAAGAAGGGCACACAAGATAAGGGTTTTAGAAGGGTTTTGTAGAAACCATGGCGCACACAAAAGAAAAAGAAAAGGGTTTTAGGACTTAGCCATATTTGGCGTTCCAGAAAGCACACGAGAAAAGCGTGACCCAACTAAGCATGCAGTGGATAAGGTGCCATCCTGCGACTTGGTGACCAAGAAAGGAATATTCCATGCGATGGAAGGATCCAGAAAGACATCATTACAAGAAGTGGAGAGCTCGGATCAGAGTAAGCATGCTCCATTAGAGGACCACATGGACACTTGGCAAGTAATCTACTCCTGAAGGAAGGCATGGTGGTGGATGCTAAAGCTATATATAGAGATGCTCGAGTAGAAGAAAAGGCGTGCTATCAAGGGAGAGAAGAGGGATCAACATAGAGGGAATGAATGGCGAAGCTTTGTAGAAATAATAGGAGGTTCCATAGGGTTGAGGTTCTCATTAAGAGGACTGTAGGAGTGATAGCATACCTAGGGGGATGGGTCTGTGACAATTTTTGTAATATGGAAAGCATAGCTAGGATTCGATGCATGAGTCTTATTTGCATTGATGCATTGGCCTGTTATGGCCTTGGTGAATGTAATGTGGCTATTGAACTATGATCAATATGAATATATGGTTATGTTATAAGAATATAATGTTCATGGATGTAAACCCTAGTGCCATTTCTTTATGTTATGGATCAGATATGTTATTTGTATGATGTTTCTTTTGATTCTGAATGAATGTATTGATATAATAACTCACCCTAGGCTCTCAGAATGAATGCATGGTCCTTTACCTTTTTGCATCTAAGTTTCGTCCTTAAGCAATGTATTCTCACAAAACTCACATAAAGGAGGGGCTCAATGCCCGCATGTGCCTTGGTGAGCGCCCGAGTGCTAGCTAGGTAATAAGTGACACACATGGGATTAGATAACGTGAGGTTACAAGAGTGATGGGTTTATGGAGGTAGACATTGCGGGAAGGAGTTGAGGTTCACGCAGAGGACGTGGAACCTGAGTAGTATGTGCTACCCCATCTCGGAAAGCACAAGAGAGAGACCCCTTCAACTTCTGATGAGAGTTTTTTGCGTGAAGAAAGGAGAGCTGTCGGTTCACATCTGAACCCACCTAGTGACCAACCCATGGTGCTTAGTTTTCCAAATCAAGAGATAAGCATTGTTAACCTAGTTAGTATCAGAGGGATTAACCGATATGCACCTTAGAGATATAACTTCTCGTTTGGGACATTTATGACTGCACAAACCATTCTTGTGTTTAGTGGAATTTTTGGGCAAGGTGTAAGTACATGAAGTTTGGGTATCACAAGTGGTATGGGACACATGTCCGCAATGAGGCAATATCACAAACCATCGCCGCGTAGTTCGGTGGGACGTTGAGAACACTAGGCATGACTGCTTCAAGCCATTTTTCGGCTACAAGAAATGGATCTGGTGGTGTAGGATCTGGAGGACTCAGGTGAGCCTAATGATTTGTAGGATCTGGTTGGTCAAGAGGGACAGACACAGTGGGTGACGTGGAGTCCGGTGGTGGAGGAAACACCGATGAAAACCAAGGTTTTGGGTCGGGCGAGAAGGAGCCTCAACCACCTCCACAAGTATTTTTTAAGATGTCATTGCACCTACCAAACTATAGAGGTATTAAGGATGTTGCAGAGCATGTGCACAAGTGTGAATTACTATGACACGTGAAGGGGATCACTACCCGGAGCGGAAGGAGAGTTAATTTGAAACAACATTGTAGGAGTGCGCACATAGCTGGTACCACAAGTATGACCCCCATCAGACAATGGTGGATTACGCTTCACTAAAAAAAACCTTCCTAGCAGAGTTTCATATCCTTGAATTTGAGTAGAAGAGCATCAACGCTCTAAAAAAATCTAGCAAGGAATGGCAGAGAGTGTGCAAGAGTATGACGCATGGTTCAAGACTCTCTTGTAAAAACTATCCTATGACATTCACCCCTCTCAGCATGCTCAATGGTTTTTTGAGGATTGATAACACCATTTAGAAGAGCACTATCACACAAGACTTTCACAAACCCACGTGAGGCTTTGAAGGCTTCCTATGCGTTGAGGATGTTGGAAGCATTGATCTTTGGTGTTATCCCTTTCCTTAAGGCTCAAATTGTTGCAATGATGAAGAAGCTAGAGAAAATATCTACAAACTTGGTGCATGAGACTCATAGTGGTCTATGGTGCACAGATTGTGAGGTAGAGGGCATGCAAAAGACGGTTGCCCTAAAAAATCAGTGCGCTCCATGATAGCAGATTGTGAAATCGCCACGAGGACCATGATGTAAGTAGGTGCCCTCTACTGCAACATGCGATCCAAAAGAATGTGTCTTTCTATTGCAAGATATGTACCTCTATGACCCATGACACCAAGGATTGTAGGCTGATTGACTAGATTCATGATGCCATTGATCTCGGTGTGCACCAAACTAGCCTTGCAAGCAATTCCAAGGATGATGATCGCTGCTATGAAGGACGAGTGGATGGATGAACACGTGGAAGAGGTTTCTCGCGAAGGATTTCATGGTCACATTAATCGTGGCGAGAGGGAGAAGTGAGTTCCCGCATGGAACATGTTATAACTGTGGATCAACAAAACATTATAAATGTGAGTGTCTGATCATGTTGCAATGCTCATGGTGGGAAATAAACATAAGTATGAGCAGTTTCTAGGCTATTTAAACACATGATCCAACAACACCGAAAGGATAAAGGTGTTGGGATGGTGAGCATAAAGAAGGCTAACCCATAGTGGATGTCAAGAGTGGCGCATGAGTCAGGATTAGAACTTGTATTGGTGACAATGTGAGTAGAGGCCACGTGCACTAGGGAGATACCAAGGAAAAGAACACTAGTTACGAGAGAAGAAGTGGTACATGGAAAGTATCCAAACCCTGCTCATCAGAAATATGTATATCCAGAGACTATGGATGTGATTAGGGGTTTACAAGTGGAGATCCAAAGTCGAAGGACCAATCAAGGTAGTTGGTATAAAGGAAGAATGTTGAGGCTCCGCAGAAGGATCTAGATGAGGTCATGGAAGTATGTAAGATGTTAAGGAAAGATAATATCATTCCCTTGCTAGGAGAGTGGTTACGGGAGAAGGTACGCACGCTGTTGGAGGAGAGCGTGAGAGGTAAGTGTTGCATGCTAATATTCCTCCCCATAGCCTTAACTATGACAAAGAGATAACCTTGAATGTTGTTGTAGATGGATGGCTTTTGAGCAATATTTTGATTGACATAAGCGTGGAAGTCAATGTTATCACTTTGGATGCATGAAATCAAATGGGAAGGCCCACACTATAGCCATCCTCAAATGTGTTGTATATGGCAAACAAGACAAAGGAAGATATATCGAGTTATTACTATTCAAGGATGTAGTTATCACTATTCAAGGGGCCAAGTTCACTAGGGACTTTGAGGTCTTGGCGCTAGCCGAGGTGGATAACTTTCCAACATTACTTGGGTGCCCCTGGTGTTACAAAAACAATGCCAACCTACGATTTAACAAGGGGTATATCAGTTTCGAGAACAAGGAAGAATGGGTCATCATCCCTTTAACAGATGGGAAGTCAGGCGCCTGTCTTAAGCCCTTGGGAGAAGAAGTCCTTGAAAAAAATATGTGCACTCTATTAGAGACCATGAAGTAATTCATCCTATAGAAGAAATTATCTAGTTTGAAAACACTCAGTCAATGAGTGATACAACCAGCATATAGCATGTGAAAATTGGGCACATGTGACCTATGAGTTGATTGGGCAATAGCTAAGAGGATCTGTAATAAGAGTGATAAATGCACGCTTAGTCAAGTTCCTGGGAAGGAAGAAGCTACCAAATTACTTTAGAGGAGAAAGCCATGATGATTTCTTGTGAGAGATGGAGGCTTAGTGGAGAAATGAGGACGAAAGGAGAAGTATGCTTAGTTATAACTTGATCAAGAATGCAATACACTGGTGGAAAACACATTGTGAGAGTCTTCTAGAGTGGTGCAAGGTAAGAGTTGCATTCTCTGTTAGGTTCTACAGAAGCAACACACCCACTATTATACAAGACTACCATGGAAAAGAACCCACCTCTTTCCATATCCAAGCATGTGAGAAGGCCTAGATGGAAGGCACATAAGCTTTACCACCTTCGCTATGGGTACATAAGTTGTATTCCACCTTACAGGGCTGCGCACGCATGGTATATTCACTCAGAGACATGCCGTCAAACAGGGAATTGGAAGGAGTTAACAGATGATCTCATTCAAGCTTTTGAGTATCGAGTACAAAGCCATCAGTGGATAAGGCGTTGCAAGTAGTCAAGCACCTTACTATGGGGGATAGTGCCATGGTAAAAGATAGGATACTGGAGTTTTTGGGTGAGCCTAGTTTGGAGATGCATTTTGATGAAGACGAATATGAAGAAATACAACTTGAGCACATGTGCATTGAAAAAGAAAAAGGAAAAATGGTCTATGTGATAGATGGAGAAGAGATGGAGAATCTAGATGTTAACCATTCTGAAGGTATGCGCGAAGTCATGGATAGTGCTTGATGAGAAGGCGTGCACCTACCATAAGCCCTTAAAAATGAAGAAGGTTAACATTGGTTCTAAAGAAGAACCTAAGGAAGCTATCATTGGGGATTATTGGTTGGAGAAAGAGGTTTCTAAGATCATTGACCTTTTGCATGAGTTTCAGGATTTGTTCCCATGCGGGTACCATGAGCTCAAAGGCATTCACAACTCCCTAGGGGAAATGCGGATGAAATTGAAGTGAGGTGCGCAATCGATCTGAAAGAGACCGTATCAGATGAATCTGAACTGCCGCACGTACGGTAAAGGATGAGATATACAAGATGATAACATCATGCATCATTGAGGCTATGGAAGAATCAAAATGGGTAAGTCCAATGGTCATAAACATTAAGAAGGATGAAAGGATAAGGATCTGTGTTGATTACAGGGACTTGAATGCAATATGTGTCATTGACCCTTTTCTAACCCCCTTCACTAAGGAAAATTTGGAAGGAGTAGCTGGGCACGATGTCTATTCTTTAACGGATAGGTTCTCAGGGTACCGCCAAGTTAGAATTGCAAAGGAAGACCAAGAGAATAAAAATTTTTCCACTAAATGGGGAAGTTTTTCCTACACGGTCATGCCTTTTGGGCTAAAGAATGTGCCTGCTGTGTTCTCACGCATTGTGGTACAAGCCTTCCAAGACTTCATCCATAAATTTCTTCAGGTCTACCTGGATGACTAGATTGTGTATGGGCTAGTAAAAGACCATTGTGACAATTTGAGGCTGATGTTTGAGAGATGTTGGCAGTTGAGGATATCCCTCAATATTAAGAAATGTGTCTTTGCTACTCCATTTAGAACCATGTTGGGACATATTATATGTAAGGAGGGCTTGCTAGTGGATCTCACCAAAGTTGTTGTTATTGTGGGATTGGGAGAGCCTACCAATTAGAGCACTATGTGTGGATTCCTTGGGCATACGAGGTACTACAGGAAGTTTATTAAGGGGTATGCCAAGATTGTTGCACCCTTGGAAAAATTACTTAAAAAAAAGAATGTTTTTCACTGGGAGAAGTGCAATAGAAGGCATTTGACACACTGAAGGATAGGCTTGTCATTGCACCCATATTACGATTTCCCTCTTGGGATAACCCCTTCAATGTGCATGTTGATTCCTCGAGAGACATCCATTGGATTAGTACTAGCACAACCTGGTGAGGGGATTATTGATCACCCTTTTGTTTTTCCAGTAGGAATTTGACACTAGCATAACAAAATTACACAACTACTGAGTGTGAGGCATTATCAATGATCTACACACTTTGCATAAGTTCATGTAGTATCTACTAGAAACATCATTTATATTCTACACAGATCACATGGAGTTGAAATATTTGGTAAATAAGCCCGTTTTGTAAGGGCGCATATGCCGTTTGGTCCTGTTGTTTCAAGAATTTGAGTTTTCGGTTGTGGTAAAACTAGGAAAGAGTAAT
The DNA here is from genome assembly GCA_018340775.1 of Taxus wallichiana var. yunnanensis. Taxonomy (NCBI): domain Eukaryota; kingdom Viridiplantae; phylum Streptophyta; class Pinopsida; order Cupressales; family Taxaceae; genus Taxus; species Taxus wallichiana. The sequence goes on from CM031237.1 coordinate 685,677,115, forward strand.
TCAAGACCTAACCATCTATCAAGAATTGACTCAGGAGAGGACACGTAGAGCATTGAGAATACCATGCCAGACACATAGCTATTTAGGTTACTGACGCACACCCTATGACTTAGAGGAGGATATTGCAGTGTTTCTTAAAACAAGTGTGGCACTAGAATTAATGAAGGATTTGGAGAGAAAGTAGTTGGCTATACACATCACACCTTACATGTTGATTAGTGGAGATTTTTACAAGTTAGGACGTGATGAGGTTCCGAACTAATGTATGTTAGAACATGAGCGCATTAAAATTATGGAGGAAACACATGGTGGGATTGTATGAGGACACTATGTAGGGAATGCCACCACGTGGAATAATCTAATGGAAGGAATTCGGTGGGAAAGTATCTACTAGGATTGTATTGAGTTTCTGCAGGTCTCGTGACCATTTTTAGAGCCTTGGAAAACTTGGAAAGAGGGATGAAATGCCTTTGCGACCGATAGCTAATGCTAAACCATTTGAAAAATGGGCAATTGACTTTGTAGGACCAATTTCACCTGCCGCGCGAAGGAATAACTCACGTTACATCATCACTTGCACTGACTACTTGAAAATATGGGTAGAGGCAACACCAACAAAGGATTGCAAAACAATGAGATTATTATGGGAAAACATAATCAACAGGTATGGGTGTCCATTGATTTTAACAAGTGATAGGGGTACACATTTTTTGAATGAAACAGTCAGGATCTTGTTGGTAGAATTTATGGTGGCCCATCACAAGACTACCCCTTATCACCCTCAAGAGAATGGAACAACTGAGGCATTTAACAAGATACTAAGTCACACATTGACCAAAATTTGTGATGTTGGAAGACAAGACTGGGATGACAAGGTATCAACCATTCTATGGGCATACAAGAGGTTAAAAAAGGCCACACCGTTTCAATTGGTGTTTGCACGAGGCTATTTTGTTAGTTGAATTCATATTACTGTCATTGCGTATAGTGCATGCAAGAGGATTGGTTGATGAGAAAATGCTCAAGGAAAGGATTGATAAGTTAATGTAGTTGGATGAAAGGAGATCACTTGTTAGATGGAGTCAGAAGACTGAAAAGGCTAGACAAAAGGCATGACATGATCGTCATATCAAGAATAAGTAATTTGAGGTTGGGCAGATGGTTTTTTTGTATGATTCTAAGTTTCTATGCCATTCGGGAAGTTGAAAGTCCATTGGTTGGGCCCATACATCATCTCATACATCCTTGAGTCAGGCGCATGCCAATTACAAGCATTGGATGGGATGAAACTACCTAGCCATTTCAATGGGAGTAGGCTAAAGCCCTACTATAAATAAACCTTCCTTGTGTTTGTAAATAAGGCAATATTACCAATTAGCTTAGGATTTCCCTTTATGCATTTTCCTTTCCTTGTGTTTCCCTTTCTCGTTGCTTGTTCCTTTCTGTTTATGTTGTTTTATGCCTTGTGTCTTTGGTAACCACATTACTTTCAAAATGTTGTGTATGTGCAGAGGAACACACATATGATTTAGTGTGGGGTGGAGTAGTGCGAAGTGAGGAACAAGTTGGTAGTGAAAGTTTTATGGCCTGGATTGAAGGATTAAAGGCATGAAAGATAGAAGAAAATGCGTGGAAATGGTGGACAAGAATTTTTGGTGTCAAGATAGCTTAACAAATACCATGTATAAAGGATAAGAAGTGCAAGAATAACATGAGGTAGGCGAGGGAAAAAATTAGGTCAAGGACAGAAGAAGTGCCTTTGGCACTATAGACGTCTTGCGTAAGAGTCTTTGGTTAGTAAGGATTTTTGTATGCGCCATAAGGTTATAGAAGGTTTCACGCAAGATTGGGCATGTGGGTAAGGGTGCTTAAGGTCAAATTTAGTGGAAAAATCCACATTTAATGCTAAGTAGATCGGTGGGTGGCATAACATTTATTGCTGGAGAAGAACAAAAAGCTATAAGTATGAAGTCGGGCACATTATTATTTTACCTTGCCATTACGAGATTGAAGAAGCTCTTGCGAACTAGGGCATCCGTGAAGAAATATTTGTGTGAAGGGAGAATCATAGAGATCTGAGTACGTGACTAGGCTGATCTGTGAACTAGAGTGGAAGGAGTACACGGGTGTAGGGAAGAAAGTTTCAGAGGAGTGGTTATGTCTGTGGAAGAATTTTTCCAAGTTAGGGTTTTGTAGCTAGGGCACGAAAGTAGAAGGATTGTTTTACACAGATTTTAGCCACAAAATTTAACAGCAAGGAAGAAAAGAAAAAAGAGTTCGAGGTTGTAACCTGACAAGTAAAATGGCACCAAAGAAGGCAACTCATTTCACCAAAAAGGGCAAGGGAAAATGAAAATGTACAAAACCGTTGTGAGTTTCAATGAGGAGTGGTATGCAAAAATGTAGTACCCAAATGGAGTGTTCTTTGGGGAAAGAGTGGGTATCACATGTGAGGAAGATGGTCGTGAGTGACTAAAATCATCACACAAGCATCACGAGAGAAAGAGATGGCATTGGAACTAGTCCGTCCGATGGACAAGAAGACACCAGAGGAATGTCGATCTACAACGATGAGGTAAAGGTGAAGTTGGGAAAGGTCAGGTTGCTGCAACTTTATGAGTTGCCCTATTTTGGAAAGCCTGAGCATTTATACTAGTGGTTGATGTCGCACATGCATGAGGACCACTTCTATTTTACAGGCCACAAAATGTGCATAACTCCTCAACTCATATCAAAGTTTATTGGCCTGGTTTGTGAAGGGGACTCCATAGATGATGACTTGGAGGATAAGGAGGCCATCAAGGAGACTGTGGAGGCCTATGATTACAAAAAGGGTTCACATTACTTTGATATCATAGATATCCTTGACCCTGTAATGAGGATGGTTGTGCGTTTGGTTACCAAGATAAATGGTCAAGAGAGGTGGACGTAGGTAAAAAAGGCATGATTGAATGTATGATGGAAGATTTTAGAATGAACCATCTACAACTGTCGGCCTATATTGTAGACGAGATCATCAACAATGCGTATGAATGAGATAAGATAATGTTCATAAATTTCCTTCTCACCATTGTCTTCTCCGATATTAGAGCGCCCGATGGGCGGGAAAATTTCATATGGGAGTATCTAGACAAAGATCCCTTGCCCAAAAATATATTTGAAATTTATACTTGACATACCATGACGCCTTCCCACAAGGCGTGCTTGGAAAAATGGTATAAGAAAATGCGTGACATATTCGGAGTAGAATGGAGAATACCCTAATAGTTTCCCATGCTAGTAGATGGAGAGGCTGAGTTTGCTATATACCAGCACTTCTGCATTGGCAGATTCACTCTGACAGATGGGACCGAAATTCCATGGTGCAAACTACCTTTCTCTTTCACCGCACACATTATTTCCAAGTAGGGGTTAACTACTTCAAGGAAGCTAAAAGGCTAAGGTTCGACCTTAGTGAAGTAGACCAAGACCACCACAAGATGCTATGCAGGAAGCTTGTATACCTAAAGAAGCACACGTATGTGGAGAAGTATGTCTCCCATAAAGTACAGATGATGAAACCCTTGACGTTGCCAATTGTCAAAAGGACCACAACGAGGGTGTATTTGTGCATTAGGCCTAAGTTTGAGAAGGGCACCTACTTGGAGAATGATGTCTCCATCCCTGAGGATCCCACTGGTAGGAAGAAGGCTGTGCCAAAGAAAAGAGAAAGGGAGGAGACACTTTGGAGGAAGAAGTGTGGGAAACGAAAGCACCAAGTGTGAAGACAACACAATCTATGGGCATGCGCGAGTTAGGCACCAAGCCAAACACCTACATGCACAGGAAGAAGTATCCCATCAAGGAGAAGGAGAAGATACTTGAGGAAGAGGTTCCAGAAAGAGAAGAGTCTCCTAGAAGGGAATCGCTTCTTGAGGAAGAGGAATAATCCCCAGATAGGAAGAAACAAAAGGTACCATGGAAGGAAGACTCGGAGGAGACAAAGAGCTTGAGGCCTATAGGGGCGATAAGGATGATAATGAGGATGAATAAGTTCGAGAATCATCCCGTGTGTATGATATACATGATTTAGAAGAAGGAAATGAATAGAAGAACAAAGATGAGGAGGATGCCCAAGGTAAAGTGGTTAGCGAGGAAGTGAACACTAAGGATTAGAGGACCCCAAATCACGAAGGAACATATAGAAGAGATCACGAGAGAGAGAGTAGTGGGCATAATCAAGAAGTTAGTAGAGCAAGAGGTGGAGCGGAGTGAAAATGAGTTACTCAAGGAAATAGAATATGAGAGCATTGGAAAGGAGTACGAGAATCATGGGAGGGTATCCTAACCTAGCGGTGAACTTTCTGAAATGCACACACACATGAGAGAAGACTAAGGTTGTAGCAAAAAAGGGTATGGAATGGGTTATATCAATTATCCAAATAAAGTGCTATGCACGTGCTTCTAAAGCACTGTGCCAATAGAACAAATCCTCGGCGATGTATTCATTTGATGAGGAAAGCGCGTACCCACAAACTAGGAAGATGATATCTTGGGCATTCAAGTCCCACGTTGATGAGCCTGAATTTGAAGTAAGCCAAGGGGCACTGATGAAGATGCCAGAGGAAAAAGGGATAAACCCGCAGTAAATTCTCGTAATTATCGATGAAAAAGTTTGTAATGTGCTCAACAAGGTTTCAGTGGAAGTTGAAGCAAGAATTTTACAAGAAAATGACCAGGATATTCCTATTAGTGTGAAATCATAACACCCCCAAATGAGTTATGGATTTGCTTTTCTAAGGCAAGGTCATTTGGTGTGATTTGCATAACATTGGATCATTCCCCAAGCTGTGGGACTTGAAAATGGGAATGATCCTCCAGAGAAGGTTGGTTCCTCTTCCTAATCCTAGCACTAAACTACTTCTAAGGAAGGAAATGTGACTATCTACTCCTAATCTAACAATTCCAAGGGACCAAGGAGAGAGAGAGAGCATGAAAATAAAGAAATCCTACACTACAAAGGTGATAGCACCGAGAAAAGGGAACTACTGATCACAAACCCAACTACTTGAAATGGAGAGAGGTGAGCAATGGAGAGGATGGACAGATGCATCACAGACCAAGGATAAAGTTTGCACAGAACACCATTTCAAACCCCTTAAACACAACTCCTAAAACCTGTAATGGACATCAGAGATATGCACAATATACCTTGCAATGGTGAGAGGTGAGAAGAGACAAAAAAATGAGAAAAGGATGGACAAAACGCATCACGAAAACATATTTTATTGCTCTAAGAGTTCACACAATACACCATTAACGGGAAAGAGGCAAGAAAATGCCATTACAAAGCCAAGGGAGGAGACTTAAAATCCACATTAGACCCTAGATAATAAAGAGAGAGGGGGGCAGGAAGAAGAATGAACAACCCTTTACAATGAATCATGCCCCTGTATTTATAGATTTGATTGGAGAGAAGAAAGAGAGAGGGAAATGGGAAAAGTGGGTTGAAGCTCAACCACTGTTGTTAATGCTTCTGATAAAATATTCCCCAAATCCATCTTTACTGCATGATTCCTTGATTCGGCGACATTTTTTCCCCTTCTTGCTTCTGGCCTTTCTGTGGCACTACCCCTTCTTCTCTGACCCTGCAATTCCATTGTTGAATCTACCTGAAGCTTATAAAATAAATTTAAGACATGAAATAGCTTGACAGAGTCATTTCTTCTCTTTCTTCTCGCATAGGTTCATGGCTGATCCAATATTTTTCCTGGGGGACGAAATATGGATAAAATTTTGGTGACTCATAGGGACATCTTCCTGCTAGATGAAGAGACCAGTGGCCTTAGAGCATCCATTGGGCATGGAGTCAAGAATGATGGCCTGACACTGATCCTTCTTATAAAATGGACTCCTCAACTCCCTGCACTTTTCTGACCTCTGAATCACTTGGAAACCCGCTGAAACTTGAAGTTGAACTTCACCAAAAGCCAACTGAATGCACTGTGCAAGAGCAATACAACAACACCAAAAACTATGTACAAACTGAAAATCATACATGCTCTAAATGGAACATGCAGAGTGTGCAAAAGCACTTCTTCTACTGAAAACAAACCTACCTACTCTACTCTAACCAAGAGCAAAGGAACTCAAACAAAACCTACAACTGACAGGAGAAATAGCTTCCCTTCCTCAAAAATGGCAGCCATGTAACTGATTTGGCATTGAACATGGCTGGTTGGATGAGTGAAAAACTAACTACACACTGTTCTTCCACCCAAATCACCAAAGTATCAACTGAAGACAAAACTAATACCTCTTTTAGTTTCTCTACATTTGGATTGAAGAGGTATGGTATCTAATCCTTCGTGTTTTGTAGCTCATCCTCATGCCCTAAAGTAGGCATGACTGGTTTTGGTTTCTCCTTTGGCTCCAAAGAAACCAAGTACCTGATTGGGCACAGTCTGATCCTTTGGATGTGCCCATCTCTCTGAAATTCAACTCCAAAAATGGAGTCTTCTTGTAGACCTTCTTGAGTGGATGGTGTGAGGGAGATGATGACATCCTCCTGCCTTTTCTCTTCCTCCTCCTTTGAAGAACATGGAAGATCAAGATCTTCCAACCTTGGTTCCAGAGGGCCATTGTGAGATGTAGGTTGTTGTCCTTGGATGTTCTCCTTCATGGAAGTAGGTTCATGTGCTTGGAAGGTTGAATATGGAGGAAAAAATGATGTTATCTCCTCAGCTCCTCTTTATTAAAGTAATCTTCCAAGTCTGACAGAAGTCTGCCTCCTTGTTGTCCTATTGCATGTGCTCTACCTCCTCCATGGTGCCTTCCTGATCTATAACTTGATCACCTTGGCTCCCTTCACTTTCAAATATGAAGTTTGAAAGATCAAAATATTCTTCAACATCAGATCTTAAAGGGGATGAAGTGGGAGGAAGAACTGAAGGTTCTTCTATAGCCTGCTCCACACTCGGGGCCTCTGAAACTATATGGTCCTCCTCCTCTGCTGTAAATTCAAACTCATCCACCACTGGCTCTTCAACCTTGACCTCCTCTATTGGCTTGACCATCAAGGGGATCTTTGTAAACCCAAATTTAGTAGCCCAACTCATCAGATTGTCTATTATTTCTTTTTTTGTTGGGCTCCTCTTCTTTCTGTTCTTGATTGGATTCTTGAGTATCTTCCCAACATGGACTTGGAAAAGTAAGAGGAGTGGCAGGTTGGGGTTCAACCAACTTTGCAATTATTTGTGGTGGGGAGGAAGGTGAAAATTCTTGTTTGTTCGGAGGGATGACTATTTTGAAGGGAAAAGGGCAGAAGAACTAAAATGGCATGGAAGACTAGGGGATGGAGAAATGGATTTCACACTTAGGGCAATATACAATGGGAAGCTTGGAAATTGAAGCTCAAATTGAGATGATGCTACTTGAGGAGTGGAGAGAAAATTACGAGATAATAGTGTAGGATTTACCCATTGACAAGGATACGACACCAAATTCATAGGCCTCGATCTCCTCGACCATTGTGCAAGTTGGGGCAGCATTTCAGCCATGAAGTCTAGATTCTCATGACGGCTATAATGTCTTGAAAAAGGGCCTTCCTATGGACAAGGTGCCCTACAACTAATCTTGAATGCCTTCATTTGTGATATGCCCCTTGACTGAACCATTCCAACATCCATTTTTGAATCTTCTCCAGTAGACCAGCATCCTCTGCATAACTATCACCATCATATGCATCCCCTTGTCCTTGATAAGCTTTATAGTCAAACTGGTTTTGACACTACTCATATGGGTAAGCATAATGGTTATGATCTGATTATAATGTTGATTTGGAGGAGTTGGGAAATACATTGGAGGTGGATTGTATTGTTGTAAGTGTGAGTTACATGAAGGGAATGAAGTCATGATTGCACAACCTCATGGAATGGGAGAAAATGAAAGAGATGGAAGAAGAAAATGGATGAAATGAGTGGAAATGGATGGAAAAGGTCTGCAACTTAGAGAATGGGTTTTTGACCAGATGGAGTCACCAGATGTGCTTGAAAGTGCCTCCAAAGGCTAAAATCTTCACCAAGAGCACATCAAACTTGATGAAATGAAGTGGTAAGCTGCTTCAGACTTGTCCCATTGGGCGTGCCAAAACTGTTAGTGTGAAATCACAACACCCCCAAATTAGTTATGGATCTAATTTTCTAAGGCATGGTCATTTGGTGTGATTTGTATAACATTGGATCATTCCCCAAGCTGTGGGACTTGCGAATGGGAATGATCCTCTAGAGAAGACTGGTTATTCTTCCTAATCCTAGCACTAAACTACTTCTAAGGAAGGAAATGCGACTATCTACTCCTAATCTAACAATTCCAAGGGACCAAGGAGAGAGAGAGAGAGAGCATGAAAATAAAGAAATCCTACACTATAGAGGTGATAGCACCGAGAAAAGGGAGCTGCTAATCACAAACCCAACTTCCTAAAATGGAGAGGGTGAGCAATAGAGAGGATGGATAGATGCATCACATACTAAGGATAAAGTTTGCATAGAACACCATTTCAAACCCCTTAATCAAAGCTTCCAAAACCTGTAATGGACATCAAAGATATGCACAATATACCCTGTAATGGTGAGAGGTGAGAAGAGACAACAAAATGAGTAAAGGATGGACAAAACACATCATGAAAACATATTTTATTTCTCTAGGAGTTCACACAGTACACCATTAACGGGAAAGAGGCAAGAAAATTCCATTACAAAGCCAAGGGAGGAGACATAAACTCCACATTCGACCTTAGAGAAGAAAGAGAGAGGGGGGCAGGGAAGAAGAATGAACAACCCTTTGCAATGAATCCTTCCCCTATATTTATAGATTTGATTAGAGAGAAGAAATAGAGAGGAAATGAGAAAAGTGGGTTGAAGCTCAACCACCGCTGTTAATGCATCGATAAAATATGCCCCAAATCCGTCTTTCTTGCATCATTCCTTGATTCAAAGCACCATTTTCCACTTCTTCCTCCTGGCCTCTCTGCAACACTACCCCTTCTTCTCTGACCCTACAATTCAATTGTTGAATTTTCCTGAAGCTTGTAAAATATATTTAAGACACGAAACGACTTGACAAAGTTGTTTCTTCTATTTCTTCTCGCAAGGGTCATGGCTGATCCAATATTTTGCCCGGGGCGAAATATGGATAAAAATTCCTATAAGGGTAATTAGAGAAGAAAAAGGAGGAGCTCATTGAAAAGAACAAGGACCTAAATCTACAAGAGATGATTAGTGCACAGCTGAGGCATGAGCTGCAGGAGGAGAAGAAAAAGGTGTGAGAGGTCTAAAAGAAGGTAGAAATGATTACATATGCCATTATCTTAAAGCATCTAGACCTTACACCGCCCAAGTAGAAATACGAATCAAACTTGCAATACTTAGAAGATTTAACTCACATCCTTAGAATGGAAAGGTGACCACTCACCTTAGAGTCAACAAAAGAGGCAATGGAGTGCCAAGAGAAGGAGGAGAAGCTGAAGGTTGTGGAAGTAGTCTCCCAAAGACACTAAACTCCTTGCCGCTGTAAAATATGCCACGTACATAGCCGAAGTCGCTTATGATAATTGCACGAACAGAGATAGAGTGGCAAGAATTTTAGTTGCCACCCATGAAGCAAATCTCAAGGATTTTTAGGAAAAGAATAAGGGGAATAGAGCAGAACAGGATAAGATCCTGACTGAGGTGGAGAAGAAGTCTAAAGCCATCGAGACCCTAAGAGGCTCAATTAAAAATCGGCTAAAGGAGTTATATCCCTAGATCACCCACATGATGGATGCATTGGATGACCTTGGAAAATTGCTTTGGAAGGGATCATTGATATAATGGGTGCCAAGGGGGATGAGATGAGTTTCGATGAGGTAAGCACTTTGGTGGGTGACCTACTCTAGGAAGCGTAAAATGAAGTAGATGCTTGGGAGAATATTGAGGTAGATATAAGGAAGGATTTCCCACTCCTCCTTCAGCAATAAACATATTCTTCTTCTTTCCTCCATTCTTTAATTCTTCCATTCTTCATTCCTTCATTCTTTGTTCCAACTATTTAGAGTCCCACCATTCTTTATTTCTTTGAAGGAAGGATGTTTCAAGGATAAAGAACAAGCTTAGTGTGGGGTGATGTTGGGCCTCAAAATATTGACTAAGTCCCCAAGGGCACGTGTGCGCGCGGGACCAATATGAAGAATGGCACACAAGGAAAAGCACACAGACAAGGGTTTTAGAAGGGTTTTGTAGAAACCATGGCGCACGCACAAGATAAAGAAAAGGGTTTCAAGACTTAGCCATATTTGGTGTTCCAGAAAGCACATGAGAAAAGTGTGACCTAACTAAGCATGTAGAGTGGATAAGGTGCCAACTTGGTGACTTGGTGACCAAGAAAGGAATATTCCATACGATGGAAGGATCCAGAAAGACATCATTACAAGAAGTGGAGATCTTAGATCAAAGTAAGCATGCTCCATTGGAGGACCACATGGACACTTGGCAAGCAATCTACTCCTAAAGGAAGGCATGGCGGTGGATGCTAAAGCTATATATAGAGATGCTTGGGTAGAAGAAAAGGCATGCTAACAAGGGAAAGAAGAGGAATCAACATATAGAGAATGATGGCCGAAGCTTTGCGAAATAATAGAAGGTTCCATAGGGTTGGGGTTCTCATTAAGAGGACTGTAGGAGTGATAACATACCTAGGGGGATGGGTCTGTGACAATTTTTTTAATATGGAAAGCATAACTAGGGCTTCTGATGCATGATTCTTATCTGCATTGATGCATTGGCCTATTATGGCCTTGGTGAATGTAATGTGGCTACTGAACTATGATCAATATGAATATATGGTTATGTTATAAGAATATAATGTTCATGGATGTATACCCTACTACCATTTCTTTATGTTATAGATCATATCTCATTATCATATGATGTTTCTTTTGATTCTAAATGAATGTATTGACATAATAACTTATCCTAGGCTCTCATAATGAATACACGATCATTTACCTTTTTGCATATAAGTTTCTGTCCTTAAGCAATGCATTCTCACAAAACTCACATAAAGGAGGGGCTCAAAGCACCCGCACGCACCTCGGGTGAGTGCAGGCGCACGTTGGGTGATGGGTGCGCGCACATGGGATTAGAAGGTTATTCTAAGGGCATAAAAATGACTACATCCGGCTACAATTGGTGTATATAAAGCTACATTAAGTAT